>JACEEZ010019629.1:50000-175000 GCA_016584305.1 Chionoecetes opilio
CTCTTGTAGCTTCCTTATGTTCTTATGTTCTTATGTCTCCCAGCCTCTTGTAGCTTCCTTATGTTCTTATGTTCCTGCCTTCAGAAAGACGTAGGGCTGGGCGAGAAGGCCAAGTATGAGCTGCTGGTGGAGGGTGACAACCTGCGTGAGGTGATGGCCACGTATGGGGTCCTGGGAACACGGTGCACCTCCAACAACACCTATGAAGTCTTCACCTGTCTGGGTATCGAGGCCGCAAGGTGGGCCTGGGACGCCACCACACTCATATCCACACACTGTTGTTGTTTTATTTACATCACAATTTATATTTTTATTTTGTATCACTCACTTTTGTATTATGTCTGTCTCTTATAATAAGTCTGTTAGCCTTCCTCACAGAGCCACTATTTATGTCTCTTATCTATCTGTGTATCTCTGGCCCTGTCTCTTGTAATAAGTCTGTCAGCCTTCCTCACAGAGCCACTATTTATGTCTCTTATCTATCTGTGTATCTCTGACCCTCTCTTATAATATGTCTGTCACCCCTTCCTTATCTCTGACCCTCTCTTGTCTGTCTATCTATGTCTATGTCTATGTCTATCTATGTCTCTCTGTCTCTTGTAATAAGTCTTGTCCCCCGCCTTGCACAGCCACCATCATCCATTATTTGTCACCTGTCTCTTACAATGTCTCTGTCTTATCTGGTCCCCTTCCTAACAGAGCAACCATCATCCGTGAGATCACAGTCACCATGGAGACGCACGGCCTCAGTGTGGACCGACGCCACATCATGCTGCTGGCCGACCTCATGACGTGCCGCGGCCAAGTGCTCGGCATCACGCGCCACGGCCTCTCCAAGATGAAGGAGTCCGTGCTTATGCTGGCCTCTGTGAGTGTGTGTGGGGGGGGAGGAGGAGAAGGAGGAGGAAGAAGGAAGGATGAATGTAATAGGAGGAGGTTTTGTGTGTGATGGGGTGTGGAGAAAGGAATTTAGAGTGTGAGGGGGTGTAGAGAGAGGTTTTGAGTGTGGGGTTGAGGAGAGAGAGAGTAATGAGGTTGTGTGGAGAGAGATTTGGGGGGGGGGTTGCAATAGGAGGAGGAGGAGCGAAGAGGAGATGGAGGAGGAGGAAGGAAGGATGAATGTAACAGGAGGAAGATGGGCTTAACCCCTTCACGCCCAGATCTTTCCTTTGCTATATAAAATTGTCTGTCGTTAGCCATAAATGCTCATGCTGGCCTCCGTTAGTGTGTGGAGGAGGGGAGGGGGAGGTTTGCAATGGGAGAAGGAGCAGCATCGAGAGGAGTGTGTGTGTTTTGTTTTGATTTATGCATGTTTATATAAGACTAGTAAAAACAGTATTGTGTAAAGTAAGGATATAAAGTGACTGAAGTAAAGGGGTGTGGTAAGGAGGACAATTTAATGTATGCTTCTTCATGGACACACACACGGGTACTCCGTAGTGTGGGGGAAGCAGGGCTCGGTTCACAACCGAGAAGTCCGGGGTTTTCGTCCCCGGGCGGAGCGGAAACAGATGGGCTGTTCCTTAAAACCCAAGCCTGTCCACCCAGCAGTGAATGGGTACCGGGTGTTACCCGGAGTTTGTGACCTGCTCTCCGGGGTGCGGCTTCGGCCAAAACTAAGCATAAGGATGAATGATACAAAAAATGTTGATATGGAGACGGGGCCATACGAGCGTTGCTCAGGCCCTGTAAAACAACTAGATGAAAAACAACTAGATTAATACAACTAGATGAATACACACACACACCTGTTTTACTATACTACACACTTGTTTCAGCTTTAACCTCACACACACCTGTTTTAACTTACACACAACACTGACGGTTAACCTTACATACATCACACCTGTTTAACCCCTTGAGACCAGTCTTTTCCCTTTGGGTCTATAAATTGTCTTGCAAGCTATAAAAAATTTTAATTTAAGAGAGGTTTTGGGTGTGGAATTGCAGAGAAGAGAGAGTTATGAGGTTGTGGGAGAGAGGTTTTGGGTTGTGAGGAGTGTAAGAAAGATTTTTTGGTGTGGGGTTGTAGAGGAGAGAGAGAGGTTTTGTGTGAAGGGGGGGGGGGAAAAAGAATTTTAGAGGTGAGGGGTGTAAGAGAGGTTTGGGGTTGGGGTTGAGGAGAGGTTTTGGGGTTGTGGGGAGAGGGGTTTTTTTTTGGGGGGTTTTGCAATAGGAGGAGGAGGAGGGCACGAAAGGGAGGAGGAGGGGAAGGAAAGGATGAATTAACGGGAGGAAGATGGGCTTAAACCCCTTCCGCCCAGATCTTCCTTTTGTATAAAAAATTTGTCTTTTGTTAGCCATAAAATTACGAATGTAACTTAATAGTTCCCAAATTAGTTAGTGGCCAAGGAACTAAACAGGCATAGTTTAAAAATTTTGTTTATTCATTAAAATCATTCGGGTTTGATGTCCGAGACATGAGTGAGAGGATGCAATATGCCCATCTTCTATTGTGATTTTTGTGGTAGTCAGTATGTTTTTAGTGTCTGTGAGGGGGCGGGGTATCCCCTTGGTGTTATATATACTGTGGGGAGACATACGTGGTTCGTGGTTTTGGGTGGAGGTGAAAGGAGAAAAGAGAATTAAATTGTTCGACAATTTTAATAATTTTATAAACAACTCCCCCCCGGATCTTCAATCGCTTGTGATCCCTGTCTTTCTCTTGGGGTTTTAGAATGGGCACTAAATAGCACTTTAAAAAGAAAAATCAATGCCTTTTGGGAATAGGTTTGGCGAATCCTGGGTATGCTGGGATGATACGTTAAAAACCACGATTGAACCGTGAGATTAAATTTTGAGGCCTATTCCCGCATAGTCTGCCAGCGCCAACTTGGGCTATTGGGGGCATGGGGCCCACGTTACCCTAAAAACCACCCTTCCCCAATCGGGTTGTATCTGTAAGAGAAAACCCGGCGTGGAGGGGGCCCAAGGGGGCGCCCCAAGACTCGGGGCTGGGGCAAGTTAAAATGTTTTTTGTCGAGAGCTGTTACACCATACGCAATTTTATCGCTAAAAAAGATCAGAGGGTGGGGAAAGTTTGGGGAGTGGGGTAAGCTCGACCTCCGTCCTAGGAACCCAATGTATTGAGGCTAAAATTTCAAACCCAACGGGGTTTGTTAGAATTTAAATTACCGGGGAGTGTTAAAAAGTAGAAGTCTGGGGGTTATTCTAAAGCTTTATTTGGTCTAGTAGACCTTACCTAGACTATGCAGTTCATTTTTGGGGGTCTCCTTTTTAACGGGAGGGATATTGCGTTGTTAAAAAATCAGTCTAGATAGGGGGCCCAAAAAAATATTCAAGGGATGCGAAATTTTTTTTTTAGGTTTTTGAGAAGAATTAAAACTTTTAAAATTTCCCACTCACTCGGAGGCGTAGATTTAAGGGGGCGATTTTGATAAAAGGGTTTTTTAAAGGGGATCCAAAAAACAAAAAAAATATTCGATGTAGGAAAAGTTTTTTAAAGGTTAGGGGGGGGGCCCCCAGAGCCCCCTGCACTTTCGGCCCAGCGGTTCGAGTCCCCCCCAAAATTGCCCCTGGCGGGGTTTGGGGCTTTGTATAGCCCCAAAAAACCTGGTATTTGGGAAATTGCAAAGTGGTCTAGATAGGATCAAAGTATTTATTTTCCCCCTTAAGGTTAGAAAGGGCGGGGTAGAACAAAGAAGTAAGGGATTAAAGCTGGAAAAGCGTAGATGAAAAGGGGGAAAATTTGGGGAAAGAAACTGGTTCACAAATAGGGGTGGTGAAGGGAAGGAAAATTTGGACAAATTCGTCAGGTGGCCCAATGCGGAGTTCTTTTTGGGGTTCTTTAAAAAGGGGGTTTTGGAAAAAATTCTTTGGAGGGGGGAAGAAAAGGTGGATATAAGAAGATTTAAGAAAAGGAACTACCTCTTGTGGGGTTCCGGCCTTTTGAAAGTTTCCCTTACTTTTTTTTTTTGTTCTTATAAGTTGATTGGTATGGAAAGGGGAAGGGGAGCCGGGCTTTGGGGACTGTTTGGTGGGGGAAAGGGCACCCTTTGCAGGGGGACTTAAGCGTGGGGGCCCCGGGGGGAGTGGCGTGTAAGGTGGGGAGGCATGCCCCCAATGATTGTTTGTTATTTGTCAAGAAAATACTTTTTGTCACTCTATATGTACTTTTAAAACACGGCAAAAATATGTCTAATACAAAATACACTGAAAGCGAGGTTTTAAGTTTTTTTCTTAAGTTTTTTTTGTGTGCCCTTTCCAGATTGAAAATTTCCCCTCTGTTCTTTTTCTCCACATTTTTGGGAAAGGGAAAAAGCCGACCACCTGTTGAGGCAGCGTACCAGGGGCGGGGGAACCCCAAAAGGGGCCCTGGCAAACTGCATCATCAGGGGAAACCCCCAAATGAACATGGCAGGGGGATTTTTTTCAAGTTTGGGTGCATCCCCCACCGCCCCCGAGCCTCCCCCGGGCCCCGCCCCCTTTTGGGCTCTTGGGCCCAACCCGCCCGGCACCCCCCCTGGCTCACCCCCGGGGGGTTTCCTGGGGTTTAGGGGGGGAGGGGGGAGGGGGGTGTTTTTAGGCGTGAGGAGCGGGTTGGGAAGAGAGAGAGAGTTTTGGAGTGAGGAGTTTTGGGAAAAGGGGTTTTTTTAAAAGGTTTTGTGAGGAGAGGAGAGAGAGTTTGAGGGGTGGGGTTTGAGGGGTTTTTTTGGATGGAAAGAGAGTGAGTTTTATTGGTGGGGAGCTTTTTATTGAGAGAAAGAAAAGGGGACGAGTTTTGGAGTAAGGGGGGGTGTGGGGGTTTTTTGGGGGTAAAAGGGTGTGGAAAAGAAAGTTTTGAGGGTTGGTGGAAGGAGAGGGGAAGTGATTTATGAATTATGAGGGTGTTGGGGGAGGGTTTTTGGGGTGTGAGGGGGAGGGGGGAGAGATTTGTGTGGGGTTGAGGAGGGGAGAGAGGTTTTTTGGTGTGAGGGGGGGTTTTTGGAAAAAGGAAATTTTAAAAGTGAGGGGGTTGGGGTTGGAAGGCCTGTGTCCCCACCCCTTCGGGGGAAGAGCCCCAACATTGCGCTGTGCCATAAAACCAAAGTTTTCTCGGGGTTTAAACTTTTAAATTTGCGGGGCCCTTTTTCAATGCCTTCACATCAAATTACGGGCTAAAAAAATAATAGTGATTTTGAATGCCAGCTTTAAAACAGTGAAAGTGTCTCGAAACCAGAACAAAAGACAAAAAGAAAGGCTGACGGGTTTCCCCAATTTGTATACAACTAAAAGTTAAAGGGCTGAGTGTTTTTTTATTTATTGTCCTTATAGCATTGTGCCCCACACTGGGGTAGGTGACTTATTTTTGTGGTAAATGTGCTTTCGGGGGGGAAGCTATAATCCTGAGGCGGGAATGGGAGATTTAAAAGGCCCAAATGGAACCCATTTCACGGGGGTGATTTTACCATAGCTGGGCGGGATAACGAAAAAATTGATCACGTAACCGTAACCCCGGAAAAAGGCAAAAATTTTTAATGGGCCATAAGGCGATAACCGATAAATTAAAAAAAATTTCCAAAAATTTCCCCGATACTACGAAAACCCTTTTTATTTTTTAAAAATAAAAAATTTTAAATGCTTCATTAAACGGGGTTTAAAAAAACCCCTTTCATTTCCCTTTTGCCCATTTAATATTTTTCAAAAAATTCAATGTTTTTTCCTGTTTTTCACTAATGAAAAGTATTTTTTTAAGAAAAAATAACGGGCATTTGAAAGTTTAAACTACTAAAAATGCTTTTTGCACGGCTCGCCCCGGGTTCAAAAACGGGAAACCAAAAAAAAAGTTTAAACGATTTACCCGCTATTTTGGAAACCCAAAAAAGGTATCGGCAATCCCGAGGAATCGAAAACGCGATAAAAAAAAAATATGGGATAACCGATAACCCCGATATCGTTATCGCGAAAATTTTAAATCGCGAAAAATGCCCACCTAGGGGTTTTCCCTATTTTTTTATTTTCCCAGGGCCTTTATCCCAGTCATGATAAAAACTCCTGGTATCATTTTCCCAGGGGCCCATAAAACATCAGTAAGGGATGCTACCCATTCGAAATATATGGCGGTGGCACATTTTTGCAGCTGGGACTATGCTTTTGGGGGTACGGTAGTAAGAACCCTTTCTTTGGGGCTAATTTTTTTCATTTTGTGAAGAAAAATTTGAAATTTGATAAAATATCTTGTTATAGTGTCATTAAATTGTGAAGGGGGGGCCCAAAACTAAAAACCCCTTGACAAACTCCCTTTTTTGGGGGCCAAAAATTTCCATAAGGGCGGACCCCCAAAAGGGGCAAAAAATTAAGTTGCAAAAAACAGGGAAAACCCTATACCTCACCAAATCCACATTTAATGCAAAAAACTTTTTTTTTACAAAAGCCCCATGGTCCTAAAATAAAACGTAAAAAATTTAACGGGGACAAAAACCCACCTGGCGGGGGCTGGCTCTCCCACGGCCCCAAAGGGGGAAAGTTTTTTTGCCAAATAATTTTTTTTTCGGGGTTGATTTTAGACCCATGGTTTTTTTGAAAAAAAAAAAAGATCAGCTTTAAAATTTGTGTTGTAGGATTTTCAAAGGCACCGCTGGGCAAAAATTACATTGAAATGTATTTAAATCCCAAAATTACTAAATACTTTGGGAAAAGGGGGATTCAAATACCAAATACTAAATACTTTTTAAACCAAATTTGCTTTTAAAATCTAAATACAAAATTTGTATTTTAATACATTTGTGTTCGAGGGGGGGGTTTTCACCGAAAAGGAAAGCACCGCTGGGGGACGAACCCAAACCCCCCTTCCCACTTCCCCGGGGGGACATGCTCCCTTTATTTTAATTTTGGAACGGTCCCCCTTTCCCGGGTTTTCCCAACCCCCCACAATTTGTAAATACATTTTTAAATACATAAAAATTTTTAAATTTAATTTGCCTTTGGAATTAAATCATCAATTTTTCGAAAAAAAGTCACTTTTTATTTAATTATAAAATTTCCCCGAGTCAAAAAAAAAAATTATAAAATTTAAAATTTTCCAAAATTTTCCCTTATATATGAAATAAAAGTATGCTTTGCCCTTTTGATCATTCTTTTAAACCCATCAAAGGGACCCCAAGGGAATCCACCCCCCGGGGACATAATGTTCGGCTGCATTTTATCAAAAAAGTTTGCACACACTTTAACACTATAAAATTTTTTTTTTGGAGCTAAATCCAAAATAAAAAAGGGCGGGAGGAATCACCGAATACATTACTGATGAGAACAGAATCCCAAAAACACGCGAACATTTTTTTATCAGAAGCAGGACAGGAACTGAAAATTGTCGTTAGAGCTCTACCCCCCGGGCCCCGGCGACCCCCCCGCCACCCCCGTCGCCCCCACCACCTTTGCCCCACCCCCCCTCCTCCCCATTCCCCAAACCCTTTGCGGGGGTTTAGATGCTGTAGATTGTGAAATGATGAAATTAGCACCGAAAAATTTGTTCTTTGGTCATTTTCTCAAAGGTAAATAAAATGTGTATTATCAGCTCCCGGGCTTTTTTTAAAAATTAAACCCTAATATTTTCAGAAATGTCTGAAAAAAAAAATGGATTTCCTTAAAATTTTCCCTTTCTCGGGCCAAAATTTTTCCCTTAAAATCAGGACATTTTTTTTAAAGTGGAAACCTGGTTCACTGTAACATCGGGATTGCTTGATATTTGGGGCGGGTTAGGGCCCAAAATTAACTCCCTTAAAAAGAAATTTAAAATTTGTATATTAAATGTTTTTTAAATAAAAGTAAAACAAAAACCCGTTTTCCCCGGACCTCCTTTACCGGATATCGGTTTTTGCCGGAAAAAAATCTGAGGCCCGGAGGATATTTTCGGGGTTCAGCCCCGGGAAAATTTAATATTTTTCTTTTTTTTCTTTTTTTTTTTGTTGAATGCCGGGTCCTGTTCGAAATTGAAAAATTTGGGTCCGGCGGTCCGAGCGTCCTCCTGTCACCCCTGGCCCTATTTTTGGGCCCCCTCCCCCCAGGTGGCAGCAGGGGCCTCAGCTGTCGTATTGTTTCCATTTTGGGGCACACGACACTCAAGGTTCACCTTTACCCCCCTCCGTCAGTCCCCTACTCCCACTGCCCCTGGTGCGGAACTCTCTGGATTTTTTTGGAAAAAACTTTTTTCCTGCCTCCGCCAGAGGGGCATCATGCCAGGGGGCTTTATTTTTTAAAATTTGGAACACTACACTCAGGGTTTCCCCACCGGGCACACCCTCCGTTAGCCCCCGGACCCCTATTTGCTCCTGGTGCGGGAAAACGTCTTTTTGAGGACTATTAAAACACTTTTTGCTCCCTCCCGCCAGGTGGCAGCTGCTCGGGCGGTTGTATTGTTTAAAATTTGGGCACACGAAAATCAGGGTTCACCTCCCCCAGCCCCGTTAGCCCCCGGACCCCCCCCTGCCCCTGTGCAGGAACGCCCTCTTGAGACTTTTGAACACTTGGGGAACTATTAAAACTGCTGCCTCCCCCCATGTGGCTCCCTGCTCAGCGGACAAAAAGTCCCCAGCTGGGTAGTTGATTTTGGCGGTTGCCAAACAGTAAATACAAAAAAGAAAAAAAAAAAACGTCCGGGGGGGGGTTAATGGCATGGGACTTTTTGCGACCCCCCGGGGATTTTTCCCGTCGGTTTCCCCAAACCATGCCCCCCCCTTAATTACCCCCGGGGAAAACGAGGTTTGGGGTGTATTTAAATGCAGGGGGGGTCCCCGTTTAACGGGGCCTTCGGTATACGAAAAACCCAAATGATGCAGATTAAAAATTGGGGGTCATTTTCAAAAACGGATCGAAAACCCAAATGCTACACATAAAATTTTGGGTGAGTAAATCATCAAGTTCAAAATGCGCCCCTCCACCCCCCGGGCTGGACAAAGGGGGGATTTGGGTTTGCCCCCAGGAGGTCACCCCTAGAAAAGCCGTGCCGAAGGGTAATTACAAAAGGGCGGGGCCCGGGCCCTTTTAGGGGAAATTAGCAGGTGTTCGGCCCCAACCTTGGGGAACTGCAGTCGGGGTAAACCCCTAGCTAGACATAACCTAAGGGGAATTAAGCCATTGGGCGGCCTGCCCTTTTAAAGGGTTAATTAGCAGGTGTGTGGGCCCCAAACCCTTGGGGACCCCTACACTCCTTCTCTTGAAATCCCCACGGTTCCCCCCTTTACATTACAAGGGTCTTTTTTGCTTGTTATCCATTTTTTTAGGGTTTAATTTTAATGTGCAGTTAGTTAATTTTTGGGGCTTTTTTTCTCTTTCAAATTTTTTTCCTACAGAATGGGGTTTTTACAGTGTGGGAAATTTATAACGCTGGGGGTTTTTTTGGGGCTTTTGGGTTTTTTATTTTTTAGTTGAAAAACGTGTTTCGTTAAAACGGTTTTTCGTTTTAAACCGGAAATGCCAGGTGGAACCTAACTGCCCCGTATCTTGGGCCCTCCCTGTATTTTAAAAAGTATTTAAATGCTGTTTTTTAAATGCTAAAAACCTTTATTTATGCAACATTTTAAAATCCCACACTTTGTATTTAAATATCCCCAGCTCTGATCACAACACACAAAGTACTAAAGGAACAAACAGTTGTATAGTAAAAAAAGGGTTTTTTCCCTCAAAATTTTTTCAAAAAATAACATTAAACCCATTCGGGCCCCCCTCCCACCACCACAAGCAAAAAAAAACCCCCCACAGCCATTTCCCTCCTCCTTTGTGCCCTGGATACCCTGGCAACACGACTCTTGGTGGGAAAAAACCATTTTGCCACAAAATCACACTTGAAATTTTCCTCTCCCCCCAGGTGGATGAGCTGTTTTGGGGTTTAAGATTGCTCTTTGAGGGAAAATGTTTCCTCCCTCCTGACATTCAAAGTTTCTCTCACCAGTGGGGGTGGCATGTGTGGGGTTAATGCTCTTGGGGGGTAAATTTTTTCCTACATTCCGGGCATTTAAAAGTTTCCCTCCCCATTGTGGGTGACCATGTTTTTTGTTTAAAAACGCCCTTCCCGGTAAATTTTTTTCCTTCCATCCTGACATTCAAATTTCTCTAAAACCAGTGTGGGTGAGCATGTGTGTGTGAAGATGGAAATTTCTGGGAAAATTTTTTTTTTCCTCCCACTCCTGCCATTAAAAAAGTTTCTCTCACCAGTGTGGGTAAAGCATCAGACATGGGCAGGGAATTATGATTACAAATTTAAAAAAAAATCTAATAAAAAGGCTGTGTTTACTAATCATAATAAAACAAAATAAATGTTAAGCAACAGGAAATAATCATAATCAAATCAAAAATAAAAATTTAAAGCTGCACTTTAATCATAATAAAAAACCCATAATCAATTTTTCTTCATAATAAAAATGTTTAAAAATGTGTTTATTGTGATTATTTCATTGTTTTTTTCCCATGTAGAATTTTTTTTTTTCCAAAATTTTAAAAACCCCAAATTTCATATATATATTGTTCCGGGCCCAAAAGCATGTTTGCAAAGCATGGGCAATAAATATTAAAAATTTTTTTCTTGCAAGAGAAAAAACTCTTGCTCTCCCGAGAAAACGCCCTCTACATGTTTTTAAAAAGTTTTTTCTCCCTTGGGTATATCCCTCAAAAAAGGGCCCACACACAAAGCCCTAAAATTATTATACAGTACATGTTTCCGGGATGCTTTTAAAAAACATGGCACCACCAACACGTTTGTACATGCACATGCTGTTGGGTTTTTTATAAGGGAGGACCCAATGGGGAGATCCTCACTCCAAATCCCCGGGCCCCAACAGTTCCCCAAAACATAGCCTACCTTTTCATCCTGGGGGCCACCGACACTGGACCAATTTTTATGGGAGCTCCCCAAAGGGAGGGTCCTACTACTCAAGTAAAATTGAAGGAAGCAATTTCGCCAAAATTGTTTGGTAGTGTTTGTCGGACCTCAAATTTTCGTACTCCCCTGAAGGTAAGATATATATTTAATTTTATATATATATATTTTATTTTAATATATTAAAATATTTTTATAATAATTATATAATATATTTTATAAAAATATATTATATACATAAAAGGAGAACCTCATTTTAAACCCGGGATTTAAAACAAAAGGCCCGCCCAAAACAAAGGCACTAATAAGACCCAGGGGGATTAAATTAAAATATAAATTTTTTTCAAAAAATGGAAAATCGGCAGGAAAAATTTTGTTGGGCCAAAGGGTGTGGTTACACAGACTCTCCCTCCTCACTCTTTCCTCCCCCCTCCCTTTAAACCCGTCCTCTACTCCCTCTCCACACCATCCCGAGGGGCCCCCTTTACCTTTCCCAAAAGGGGGGAGATCCCTTTCCCTTTCGTTCCCCCCACGCTGGTTTCCCAGGGAAAAGAGGTGGCCCGATTTCTGCCCGCCCGGGGGAAAGGGGGTTTAACCCCGATGAAACACACCCCAACCCCCTTCCCCCTGCCGCTCCCCCGCGGCCAAAAAGCCTGATTTCCCCCGGGGCTGCCGCTCCACCTGGAAAAACACACTCGGCGATTTCCCTCCGCATCCCTCCATGGCAAAAACGCAGTGACTCTTTCCCCCCCGCCGTGGATACGGAAAAAATCCCGCGTCCGGGGTGTTTTACTCCACCCCCCCTCCGCCTGGGGCCCCACGACACTCACAGCTCACCTGCAAACCCTCCGTCTGTCCCCGGGGCCCCCACTGCCCTTGGGCATGAATTTTTTCCCGGGGAAATATTGCACTTTCTGGGTGCAAATGTCCCCCCCCTTCCACTCACACCGTGTAGTGCTACAGTCTTTAACCCCCTTTGCCCCGAAAAGTCACTAACCTTTTAAACCCCCCCCCCTGCTGGGGCGGCGGCCCCTTCCCCCCTTTTCGGCCCAAACCCCGCCGTCATCCCCCTCCCTGTGCCTTCCTGAAAGGGAAAACAGGTCAACAACCCCGCCGTGATTTGCATCATAGGACATCAAAAAGGGCTTTATAGTGTTTTTCCCCCAGGGATCCTCGAGCCCTAAAAAAACAACAAACAACAACCCCAGGGGAAAACCCCAGTATTTTTTTGGGATTTTTGGGGGATTCCCTAAGAAATAACTCAAAAAAACGGGGAAAAGAGTTTTTCCGGCATGCGGGTCCCCCCGAAAGGGGCCGGGTAAACGAGGTTTTCCTGGGGTATATAATATAATATATATATATATATATATATATAAAATATATTATATATATTATATATATATATATATTTTAAAATATTTTATATATATTATATATATTTTTATATATAAAATATTATCATTTTATTTAATATATATTATATATATATAATTTGGACACCCTAGATACTTCCCCCCTGTAAACCCCCTGCCCGTTTTTTAGAAAAAGCTAATTTTTTTACCCCCTGGCTTTACCCGTGCGTTTTTTTCCCTTAAATATACTGTAGGGCCCATCATAGATTTGTTTTTCCTTTAATTTTTTTTTGTATTTTTCTAACCTTAGTCTATATTCACTATAAACTCCTCCCAATCAAACCCCTTTCATTCCCCAAGGGTTCTCTCAAAACTACCTAAAAATATACTGCAGTTTAAATATATTTCCCCCAAAAACAAAATACAGGGGAACATCAAACCGGGACTCTTTCCTGGGATTTTTGGGTTGAAGGCTGTGGGCAAGAAAAATAGTAATATAGTTTAATAACCTTTTTAAATTTTAATTCCCAAAAAAAATTTTGTAAAAAATCGATCCCCAAACCCGATGACACCCGCCCTGGGGTGTGTGTTTTTTTTATTTTAGTTTATGGGTGTATTGGGTTTCTGTAAATTTTTTCGGCAAAAATATCATCTAGGGTGTCAAGCTGGTCGTGGGGCAAACAATGTGGGGGGTCAGCAAATTCAAAATCCGCCCGGAGGGAAAGCTCCAATAACCCCCCTTCGGGGGTACCTTTTAAAAAAAATGGGCCAAACAGTGACCCCCGCCAAAAAAAATTAATCAATTACTCTTTTTTTTCATTGCTGGCCCCCTCCAACCCTTTTTCAAGATTGAGGACCCTTTAAATTTAACCCCTTCTAATAAAGGCCCAAACCCTGCCCCTAAAATACCCAAAACCCCAAGGAAAATCCCGCCGCAAGCTCTTCCCCTTTTTCAAAATCAAAAAAATTTCAGGAAAACCTTCCCCTGAACCCAAAATTTTGTCTGTTGGATATTTTTTGCTTACAGTTGATTTTGGGACAAACAACAAATGGTTCCCTACATTGGCAACCCCATGTCCCATTTTTGGAAAATTTCCCCAAACTCCCAGGCTAAAAATGTTTTGTTGCAGAAGGTTTAAAAAGGGCCCAAAACTGCCCCCAAAAGATTCATGCCCACATTCACTGAAATTATCCACTAAAAGCTTCAAATTTTTAGAAAAAAAGATTCGAACCCAAATTTTAACAGACAGGCCCCGCAAATTGCTTTGACCCTTTGTGGGGCCCCTTTCCCGGGATGGATGATCCTGAATACTCAACTAGGACAAAATGAAAAGTGAGGGAAAGGGAAAAGGAAAAACCCTTTTTTAACACGTTTTTGAAGGGAAAAACGTGAGTAGAAGGGTTTGGGGTATTTTTTTTACATGTTGAGTTGAGCAAAAAAAGATGAAGAGAGAGAGAGAGAGAGAGAGAGGAGAAAAGAGAGAGGCCCGCAGTGGAGGGCAGATAGTGAGAGAAAACGACAATGAGAGAGAGACAACAGACAGACAAATGGACGCTAGGTAGACGCTAATGGCCCCAATGGGGCGCTAGTGGACGCTATTTAGTAGGACCCCCCAAAACTTACCCACTTCCCATTCATCTTTCAAATCTTGTCTCTTTGTCTTGTCTTTACTCCTCATATTCAAATTTCATCAACCGCGTCCTTTAAATTTACCCTAAATTTGGTTTCCCGTTATTTCCCCCCCCCTTTCAGGAGGGGGGAGAGGAGGCCTTGCCCCCTGTGGTGTGAAGGGGGGCAGGGAAACAGGGGGGTGGGCCCCCGCAGGCGGAGCAGAGTGTCGGGGAGCGCGTGGCTGTTGGGTGCCCGACTGTTTCCCCCCGTTGCCGGTTCTGAGGTCACAGTTTCCCAAACCGGCTGCCCCGCCCGGCACTTTTTTTCCCGGCCCCCGCCCCGCCCCGCATCCCCGAGGGTTTTTCCCCCAGGAAAACCCACCGGGGCGCCCCGGGGTGGCCAGGAGTGTTGCGCGGGGAGGCTAGGGGCCGGGAGCCCCCCCTGAAGGGGCCCCGGGAGCCCCCCAAAGGGTCGGGTTTCCCCCAGGGTGGGGAGGCACAGGGGGGGATGGCAAGAAAACACCTGGGGGCGGCCGCTCAGGCCACAAGGCACAAAGTGAGCTTTAAGTGCCCGCAGTGTGACCCCAAAAAATTCCAAAACAAAAAGTCAGCGGGGAAACCCCTTTCTTTAAAGCCCCCCTGGGGTTAAGAATTTTTAATGTTTGAGTGTGGGAAAAAAATTTACCCCACAAAAAAGTCCCTCACCACACACACCCCGAAAAACCGGGGGTGTCCCAAAAAATTATTAAAGGTTTTTGAGGGTGGGAAAAGATTTTTCTAGGGAAAAGGGGGAACTCCCCCCCCACACACCCCCCCGAAACCCCCCAGTGGTGTTTAAAAATTATGAATGTTTTAGAGTTTTGGGGGGAAAACATTTGCTAGAAAAGGTCCCTCACCCACACACACCCCCGACCCCACAGTGGTGTTAAGAATTTTTGAATGTTTAGGGTGTGGGGGAAAAAAGATTTACCCACAAAAGGGGGAACCCCACCAAAACCCACCAAAAAACACCCTGAAACACAGTGGGGGTTTTTGAACCATGAATGCCAAAAGTGTGGGAAAAGGGATTATACACTTTTGAAATCAACCACCAAAAACCCGACACACAGTGGTGTTAAAAATCAAGAATGCCCAGAAATGTGGGAAAAAGGGTTTTATACCCTCACAAATCAACCCAAAAACACCTTAACCCCACTGGCTTTCGGGGGGTTCAATGTTTATATTGTAGCAAGGTTTCAAGACAGGGGGGATATTTGGGCCCCCACCCTGAAAAAATTCCCCCTTTTGAAAAGGGGGTGTGTTGTGTGGACAAGGGGTTTGGGACCCGTGCCCCCGGGGAAATGTGTCCTGTGTGGGAAATGGGTGGGTGGTTTTGGGGGGTGGGCAGGTGTTTCATGTGTGGGGGGCAGCCCCTGCCCTTGGGTTTTTGTGAGGGAGTAATGGCCCCCGCAGTTGTTGGGTTGGCCCGTGCAGGTGTGACTTTTTTAAAAATGTATCCAGGGGGTTTTAAAGGTTTCTCTGCTGATTGCCCCTTAAAAAACAGTCCCTTTTCCCCGAAAAAGTTACACCCCATTTTTTGCAAGGGGCCCCAAAATATGTTTAAACGCATAAAACCCTTCCTTCTCTTTAATTTATTGAACCCGCCGCAGGAAAAGTGATACAAATGCATTAAAAGCAAAATCCAAATTTTCCCACAAAAATACAAGACGATGCCCATGAAGTTTGAAAAAAACGAGGGAAAAAATATTTACAAACCCGTGTCTATTCATTTCAGGTTTTTTGCATAGAAGGGTCAAGTATCCTGGAAAAAATGAAAACCCTGGGTTTAAAATGGGGAAAAAATTTTCCCAAATATGAAGGCATTAATACAAAAAAGGCAGAAATTTTCCCAAAAAGGAGGTCCCCCACCGGGGGAAAATTTTGGGCCAAAGGGTCCCAAAAAATAAAATCAAACACGATGGAAATAGTTATGATTTAAAGGGAACCATAGTAGAATTTAAAAACAGTTGGAGTTGTTACACCTGAACAAAGTAAACCCTTTTAGGGGGAAATACAGGGCCCCCCATACTTTTCTTAGTTCGTGGGGTTTTTTACTGAACTTGCAATGTAAAAAAAGTTTTGTCCCCCAAATTACTTTGTCAAAACTGAAAAACCCCCCCACTGCAAAAACAAAAGTACACTACAGGTTATAGCCCAATATTACTCCCAAAATTTCCCCATATTGTATAGCTTAAAGGTCTATACAGCTTATTTGGGCCCCAAAAGACCCAACAGTGCCTATATTGTTTTCAGCTTAAATGGTCTATACACTTAAAAGCCCAAATTTCTCAACAGAGCCTATATTGTATAACTTAAATGGTCTATACCCGGGTTATAGGGCCCCAAAAGATCAACCGTGCCTTATTGTATCAGCTTAAATGGTCTATAAGCTTATGGGCCCCCCTTTACTCAACAGGGGCCTATATTTTTCAGCTTAAATGGTCTATACAGCTTATAGCCCCCAAAATGACTAAAGTGCCTATATTTTTATCAGCTTAAATTTGGGCCCATACATTATGGCCCAAAAAATGACTCAACCGTGCCTATATTGGGGATCAGCTTAAATGGGCCCTTTCAGTTTTAGCCCAAAAATGACTAACAGTGCCTTTAAAAAAATTTTTATCAGCTTAAATTTGGGCCTACAGCTTTAGCCCTATGACCCCAAAAAGTGGCCCATTTGTATCACTTAAATGGTTTTCCCACGCCCTTTTAAACCCCCAAAATGATTTAAAAAGTGGGCCCCCATATTTTCAGCTTAAAAGGTCCCCATACAGGGTTATTGCCCAATTGACTCAAAAGTGCCTTTTTGTATCAGCTTAAAAAGGGCTATACAGCTTTTTGGCCCCCCAAAATGGGCTCAAAAATTGCCTATATTGTATCAGCTTAAATGGGGCTATACACTTTTAGGGCCCCAAAATGAAACCAAAATGGGCCCATTTTGTTCAGCTTAAAAAGGTCTATCCAAACTTTAGCCCCCAAAATGGGCTCAAAGTTTCCCATATTGTATTCCCCTTAAAAAGGGTTATAACGGGTTATAAACCCAATAGACCCAACAGGGGCTATATTGTATCAGCCCCCAAAAGGTCTATAACCCCTTTAGCCCCTTTAATCAACCCCGTGCCATATTGTAATTAAGGGTTAAATGGTCCCATCCCGCTTATAGCCCCCAAAATTCCCCCAACAGTGGGCCCAAAATTGTAATTTAGGGTTAAATGGTCTATACGTATTTTCCCAAAGGTTTTTTTTTATTCCCTAAACCCGGTCACCACTGCTGACTGGGCCCCGGCGGGCCCGGAAAATTTGGGGGCTGAAAACCTGAAAAAATTTGAGGTTTAAATGACCTTTTGACTTGGGTAACACCCCTCCCCCCAAAAATTGGGCTTTCACGGGGGACATTTTTTGGAGGGAATGCACCCCCATCACCCCCAGGTCATTCCTCCAGGGACATCACCACCAGTCTCCAGGGTTCCCCTCACAACACCACACACAGCCTGCCAGGACATCACCAGGGCTCCAGGGTTCCCCTCACAAACCACCACACTCAGCATAGGGTCAGGGTTCCTCCACCACCAGCCCAGGGCTTCCCAGGGTTCCTCCTCACAACACCACAACACAGCTGCCGCCAAAAGGGCTCCCAGGGTCCTCCTCACAACACCACACAACAGCCTGCCAGGGTCCCAGGGTTTCCTCCTCACAACACCACACAAAAAGCCTGCCAGGACATCCCCAGGGCTGTTTCCTCCTCACAACACCACACACACACAGCCTGCCGGACATCCCACCAGGGCTCCCAGGGTTCCTCCTCACAACACACACACAGCCTGCCAGGGTTCCCTCCTCACAACACCACACACACACACAGCCTGCCAGGACATCACCACCAGGGCTCCAGGTTCCCCCTCACAACACCACACACAGCCTGCCAGGACATCACTACCATTCCTCTCCTCGCCGGCTTCCTCCACAGCCATGGTTCACTCCCTGCAACGGCTACTCCTCTCCCTCACCTCAGTGGGCGGCAGATCACCTTGCAGTGGGTGCCTTCCACTGCAATATCCGGGGCAATGAGGTGTGCTGATGCTGCTGCTAAGATGGCCCCTCTGGAGGTAAACATCACCCCCCCTCCCGCTGCCGCTCTCCACCGCCAAGCGCCCTGATTTCTAATGTCTGCCACTCCGCCTGGGATAGGTCGCCCGGCGACGCCCTCCGTGCCCCCTCCATGGGGTCAATACCGCACAGACTCCTCCCCGCACCCATGGATAAGACAAACGTCCCGCGTCTTCGATGTCGCCCTCACCCGCCTGAGGATCGGTCACACAACCAGGGTTGTGAACTGTACGATAATTATCGTATTTGTACGATAATTTGACTATCCGTACGATGTACGATGCATGGTTGAGAATCGTACACGAAAATACGATAATCGACTCTCAAATATAATTACATTAAAAAGTCATAAAAAAATTATCATCGCAAATAAAAAAAAAAAATCTGTCGCTGTAAAACTTCCGCGAGGAGGAGAAGAGAAAAGGGGTTTTTTGAGTTTTGATTTTAGGCCCTTTTGCAGACAGGGGAATTGGACCGTTTGTTTGCCGCATAAGGCGCAGATTGTGGAGGGATTTAGAAAGATAAACCTTCCAAAGAAAAGGTAAAAAAAAAGGGGAAACTTCTAAGGGGGAACCCATACTTGGGTTCTTTTCCCAGCAGCGCAGTGTGTAAGGAAAAGGGAGTTTTGATTTAAATTTACCCCCTTTTCCCATTGCGAATTTCAAAAACCATTTCACGGAACCCAAAAATTTCGGGGCGTTCCATTTGCGCACGAAAACCGGGCCCGAGGAAAAAAGCGGTAGTGACTCGAAAAAACCCTTGAATTTCTCACTCACATTGAGGGGGTGGGTAGCTTGGGAGATTTTTCAGTTCATAACAAACAATGGTCGCCTTGGGTCTTTTTCTCTTATCGTAAGGGTTTTCCGCATCAGAGTCGGAGAGGATGTCAGACGGCATAAAAGAGGCAAACATGGCTGGTGGAAAAACCATGGTTTTCCCGATTAAAACTTGATTGCCCCCCAAAAGCAGAGTAGTTATTCTCCTCCGTTTCTCTTTTTTCCGTTTTTCTCTCTCCGTTATTCCTCTCTCTCTCGTTATCTTCTTGTTTCTCTCTCATCCCTTTTTACTTTTCTTCTTTTTTTTTTCTCTCTCTTTTCCCCCTCTTTTTTTCCCCCTTTTCCCTCTTTTCCCCCTTTGTTATCCTTTTTTTTTCTTTCTTTTTTTCTCTTTATCCTCCCTCTCTTTCTCTCCTCGTCCTCTTTTTTTTTCTTTCCGTTATTCTTCCTCTCTCTTTTTATCTCTCTCCGTTATTCTTCCCCTTCGTTCTTTTCCCCCCCTTTCTTTTTCTCTCTCTTAAACTTTTTTATCCCTTCCCTTTTTTATCTCTCTTCTTCCGTTTTCTCTCTCTTTCTTTTTCTTTTCTTTTTCTCTCTCTCTTCGTTATTCCTTTCTTTCTTCTCTCCTCAGTATCTTCTTGTTATTCTTCCTCTTCGTTTTCTCTCCCCTCTTCTCCCCCTTCCCCTCTTCTTCTCTCTCCTCTTTTCTTCTCTCCTCCTCTTCTCTTCTCTCTCTCTCTCTCTCTCTCTCTCTCTCTCTCTCTCTCTCTCTCTTCTCTCTCTCTCTCTCTCTCTCTTCTCTCTCCTCTCTCTCTCTCTCTCTCTTAAAGTGCCTCGCCAGCTGATTATGTTTGTAAACAAAAAACGGGGTTTTTGCGTTCCATTTGTGACACGCGAACCCAACCCATGAGCCCAGAACCCAACCCTGAACTGAAAGAACTGGTTCATGCAACTTGGACACAAACGGAAGAGGCCTTTTCATCCCTACATGATATGATATGTCGATGACAACTGACACACTGTCATTATAAGCGCCAGCTGACACGGGATAAAAGAATAGAGGAGGAACAGGAATTCCTCTTTTCTTTTGCGGATGATAGCTATGTAGAGTTCTCGAGTTCAACTTCTTTTGAGTCATTATATGTGTAACTAAATATATTTTTGATTTATTTAATTTAATTTATTTTGGAAAAAAATTAATTAACATGGAATTTTGTATCATGATTGGATATATTATATATTTTGGTAAAAAGAGAAAATGTTTTTATATGTGGAATGCTGAATTCAATGATGTATAGTTATCTACTGACTATATTATTTTAGCTAAGGTTGTACGATAATCTATCTGATAATACGATAATTTTGGTGGCTCGGTACGATAATGTGGGCCACAAAAGATCACAACCCTGCACACAATACTAAAAGCACACCTGCACCGCCTGAACCTCACGCCCGACCCGTACTGTCCCTGGTGCAGGAACGTCCCGGAGTCGATTGAGCACTTCTTGCTGCAGTGTCTTCGCTTCCACTCCCACCGACAACTTCTCCGAGGTCAACTCATCGCCCTGAACGTCACCATCTTTGACCTGCCCACCCTGCTGGCCGCCGCTGCCGTCCACCCATCACGTCGCCCCGCCGTCATCCGCCTCACTTGTGTCTTCCTGAGGAAGACTAATCAACTGTCCCGACTGTGATTAATTCACGGCTGTACACCAGGGCGAATATCGTCGATTTCGACATCACAGCCCTTCAACAACAACAACAACAACATCACTACCAGGGCTCCCAGGGTTCCTCCTCACAACACCACACACAGCCTGCCAGGACATCACCACCAGGGCTCCCAGGGTTCCTCCTCACAACACCACACACAGCCTGCCAGGACATCACCACCAGGGCTCCCAGGGTTCCTCCCCACAACACCACACAGCCTGCCAGGACATCACCACCAGGGCTCCCAGGGTTCCTCCTCACAACACCACACACAGCCTGCCAGGACATCACCACCAGGGCTCCCAGGGTAAGTCAAGTCTGGCTGGTTCGTCATCTGCCCTCTATCTTGTGTTTTCTGTCGGCCACTGAGTCATCGTGTCAGCCATTGTCAGCCTCATCACTCCAGCCACAAAACATTCTCATTCCTCCTTCAAAGGTCTAACATTTTACTTCCTTGCAGTGAAAATCTCCAGCCAGCAGTACCTTTTTACCACTCTTGATTATTATACTTCAATAGGTATTATTCTAGTGTTTGTCCATACTCCCCCTCTCCCACAAAACAAGCTTGGGGACATGGGGGAATGCGGGATATTGGGCTGGGCTACAAAACATGCGTCGCAACCACATAGTTTGTGAGTTAGGGGTGTTGGAAACATTTCCTAGATCTAGTGAAAATGTATTGGATTTTTTCTGAGTTCAGAGACGTGTGAGCCTGACGATCCTCACAGAATGATGACCGAAGTGTCGAGCACCCCCCCAACCCTCCGCTAGGAGGTTAGGCTAGATTTGATTAAGTTAGGGTAGATTTGATTAGGTTAGGTTAGTTTAGGTTAGGTTAATTTTGGTTAAGCAAATTTCTCAAGATACAAGAAAACTACCAAGATACAGTATAATTAAAATGACTAGATCTAGGGAATTTTTCCCCCTACACAACTCTTAAATTACGTGTTTCCGGCGCATAATTTGTTCCTCACCCGAAAACCCCGTATTCCCACAGGTCCCCAAGCTTGTTTGGGGGAAGTGGGAGAGTATGGGCAAACACTAGAAATTCACACAAATTTTTCCTGGCCTACAATAGGTGCTTTATGTAATGGAGATAGTTTTATTTTCCGGAAACCCATATTAAAAAAATAATAATTTCATCACCGAATTTTATGGTCGCCGTTTGCATTAAAAACACTGACTCTCCATCAGAAAAAGCACTAAAACTTGGCCGGGAAAAATTTGTCAGGTTCTCAGATAACAGGGAAGGAATTGGCTCTCTGTGTGCTGACTGTCACCACTGTTGCAGGTGCTGAGGTCACAGTCCAAGACCCGGCTCGCTGCGGCATCCCCGAGGGTTCCCGCATGACCGGCCGTTGCGTGTGTTGCTGGAGTGTTGCTGCGGTGGAGGCTGTGGGGCCGGACAGCAGTATGAGTGGCCGGGAGCAACAGGATCAGCCTGCCTCAGGGGTGGGGAGGCACTGGTTTGATGGCAAGAATCACATGGAGGCAGGCAGCTCAGGCCACAAGGCACACAGTGGGCTGAAGTGCCAGCAGTGTGACAAAACATTCAAATGCAAGAGTAAGCTTGAGAAACATTCCTTGACGCACAGTGGTGTTAAGAACAATGAATGTTTAGAGTGTGGGAAGAGATTTACTACAATGGGTCCCCTCACCTGACACACAGTGGTGTTAAGAATTATGAATGTTTAGAGTGTGGGAAAAGATTTACTACAAAGAGTGACCTCACCAAACACACCCTGACACACAGTGGTGTTAAGAACCATGAATGCCTAGAGTGTGGGAAAAGATTTACTTAAAAAAGTGACCTCACCAGACACACCCTGACACACAGTGGTGTCAAGAATTACGAATGTTTAGAGTGTGGGAAAAGATTTGGTAGAAAGAGTAACCTCACCGAACACACCTTGACACACAGTGGTGATAAGAATCATGAATGCCTAGAGTGTGGGAAAAGGTTTTATACCCGTTCTGAACTCACCCAACACATCCTGACACACAGTGGTGTTAAGAATCATGAATGCCTAGAGTGTGGAAAAAGATTTACTACAATGGGTTCCCTCACCACACACACCCTGATACACAGTGGTGTTAAGAATTATGAATGTTTAGAGTGTGGGAAAAGATTTGCTAGAAAGAGTAACCTCACCACACACACCCTGACACACAGTGGTGTTAAGAATCAAGAATGCCTAGAGTGTGGGAAAAGGTTTTATACCCGTTCTGAACTCACCAAACATACCTTTAGACACACTGGCTTGCGGGAGTTCAAGTGTGATATTTGTAGGAAGTGTTTCAAGACAAAACCTGATATTGCCAAGCACATGAAACTCCACTTTTGAGGTGGTGTGTTGTGTGAACAAGTGTGGTTGTACCCGTGCCTGTGGGAGTGTGTCCTGTGTGGCAATGGGTGGTGGTGGTGGTGGTGGTGGGCAGTGTGTTACATGTGTGGTGGCAGCCGTACCCTTGTGTTCTGTGAGGGAGTAATGGCCCCAGCAGTTGTTGGGTTGGCAGTGCAGGTGTGACTTTCAATAAATGTTTCCAGGGTTTTAAAGGTTTCTCTGCTGATTGCCTTAAAAAACAGTCTTTCCACGCATAAGTTACAGTCCTATTTTCTGCAGGTCACATATATGTATATCGCATAAACCTTATTCTGTCTCTTCATCATTGGACAGCCGCAGGAAAAGTGATGACAACTGCATTAAAAGACAAGTCCAAATTGTCTACAAATATACAAGACGATGCGACGAAGTTAGAAAAAAACGAGGCTATAAATATTTACACCTGTGTCTATTTCATGCAGGTTTTTCCATAGAATGATCAAAGTATCCTGGAAAGATGAAACATGGTATACTAGTGTGAAGATTCCCCTAAATATGAAGGAATTAATACAATAAGGCAGAAATTTGCCTAAAAAGGGGGTAGCTAGTGTCATTATGGCAATGGGTCAGAAGGAACTCAAACACGATGGAAATAGTATAGATAAAGCACCACGAGTAGAACTAATAACAGTTGGAATTGTTACACCTGAACAAAAGTAATCATTGAGGGAAATACAGGAGCTCCCATAGTTACGTACGTTCGTGGGGTTTGTACTGAGCTTGCAATGTACAAAAAATTAGTCCAGCATTACTCTTTTCAATACTGAACACTGCATACACACCACTGTCAAAAGAACAAAAGTACACTAAAGCTTATACCCCAATATTATCATCAGTGCCTATATTGTATCAGCTTAAATGGTCTATACAGCTTATAGCCCAATATTACTCAACAGTGCCTATATTGTATCAGCTTAAATCGTCTATACAGCTTATAGCCCAATCAATATTATTCAACAGTGCCTCTATTGTATCAGCTTAAATGGTCTATACAGCTTATAGCCCAATATTACTCAACAGTGCCTATATTGTATCAGTTTAAATGGTCTATACAGCTATAGCCCAATATTACTCAACAGTGCCTATATTTGTAATGCCGGAAATTTCCAGTGGGATGACGGAAATTTCCATCACACGCCTTCCGAGTTATATGTTCTTACAGGAGGTAGAGAAGGCTTCAATAACCATAGTTCTTTAGTCCAGACTAAGCGCGGCCCTAAATAAAATGTATAAGTGAACAGGTTATTCTTTTAGGATAATTTCATTCAAGTTCTTTCATTTCTATTTTTCCTATCTTTCGCCGTTTTTATTTCTTTCTCTTGCATTCCTATCTCCCCCTCCCTCCTCCCTTTCTCCCCCCCAAACGCGAGAGCCACGAGGGTTAATCCGTGAGACATTAACTTCGCGATTACCAATAACTCATAGACTCAAACTCCTTATTTTCCCCTTACCCCTCCTGGTAAATCGAATAACACTCTTAGTTTCTTAAAATACTAAAAAAGGGAAAAATAGAGGTTTTGGTTCAAACATTGACACATAAATTACATGGGGAAACAATTTGAAGAAAAAAAAATTGTTGAGTTAGATTTTTGAGCTTATTTAGACTAAAATTGGCATGTGATTCCAAAATCTGAGTCAGTTTTTTTCTAGCACGTCAAGTTTTTTCTCCACAGCTTACCCTCCAGATAACCCAAAATTCACTGTGAGCTGTAGTAAAAATTTTGCCAGCTGATTACGATTTGACTCATCGAGAGCTATGTGGCAACTTGTTTGTGCAGTTACAATTGAGACAGTGCGGTGAGGGGTTTGTGTGCAGCTCCCAATAGGTCAGTTACTATCAATATCTGCAAACAGAAAGCTAGGATAGTAGGAATTAGGAGGATTTTAGGGGCTTTTCTCTTAACCTTGTAACAACATACCATTGAAAGTTTCTATTTCGTTTTATGCTTTTTTTTTTTGTTTTCAAAGCTTGTAACTATTCCAGCTTATTGTTTTATTTACATAGGTATATATTTCTTTTGTTTCAGATCATGTCTGCCCCTGCTACGTCTCGTCGTAAATGCCTAAACAACTCTGACTCCTTCTGTATATATGTGGTGTTTCACCATTCCAAGTCAGAGGGCAAGCTTTCAGCGTATTGTCAAACAAGCATATTTCGCATATTTTAAAGTGAAACTCGGTGATCAAGACAAGCTATGGGCCCTCACAAAGTGTGCAAAGCAGTGTGTCGAGAGATTACGGATGTGGACCAAAGGAACACGGGGAAAAGTTGGCATTTGGTATCCCCAGGGATTGGCGAGAGCAAAAAGATCATTCCACAGACTGTTACTTTTGTTTAGTGAAAACATCAGGATTTAACAAGAAAAAAATAAAAGAAATAGATATCCTAATCTACCGTCAGCTATAAGACCAATGCCTCATTCAGCTGAAATTCCAGTGCCAGTTTTCGAAACAACTACCCCCCTCTAGAAGATCTGAGTGAAGTTGAGAACGCAGTGACAGCAATGATGCAGATTTTTGACATTTTACGAGGATTCAGTTCGTAGGGATTTGATCAGCACGAGTTGAATGATTTAGCACGTGATTTGGGCCTATCCAAAAAGCTTCAAAAAAATACTAGCATCAAGACTGAACGAGAAAAACATACTTGAAACAAGGAGTGAAGGTATCATACTTTCGAACCAAGAAAGTACATTTCTGCAGTACTTTCGGGAAATGCCAGCGGTTTTGTGTTTTGCCATAACATTCCTGGTTTACTGAAGGAATTAGGGTTTCAATCTACAATCCAAATGAATGGCGATTGTTTATTGATAGCTCAAAGGGGGAGCTTGAAGTGTGTCCTTCTACACAATGGCAATTTGTTTGGCGCAAGTCCCTATTGGGCATTCGGTCTGTCTTCGTAAAGAATATGGAGATGTAAAAGAGTCATTGAGGTTATTGCAATATGACAAAACACAATTGGATCATTTTGTGTTGACCTTAAAATGGTGTCCTTTCCCTTTTTGGTCAACAACGTGGATACATAAAGTTCCCTGTTTTCTCTGTATGTGGGAAAAGCAGAGCTCGAGAGAAGCATTGGGTTCGACGAATTGGCCTCCGAGATTGATCTTAACTGGAGATCTAAATTGTACATGGCACTTGTTGACAGGAAGAAAATAATATTCCCACCTCTGCACGTTAAAACTAGGTCTCATGAAACAATTTGTAAAGATTGGGCAACTGATGAGGACTGTTTGAAGTACATCATCTTGCATTTCCTGGGGCTGTCAATTGAAAAAATCAAGGCCCGGGGTGTTTGATGGTCCACAAATTCGACAGTCATCAAAGATGAACATTTCAACGGTACTATGTCAGACCTTGAAAAGAATGCTTGGCTATTTATTCAAGGGCGTCGTCAAGAACTTTCTTGGAAATACACGTGCAAGTAATTACACAGAAAAATTGTTTTAGAAACTATTGGAGAGCTACAAAGCGCTTGTTACAACATGAGTATTAAAGTACATTTTTTTGGGATAGCCATCTTGCCAACTTTCCGGGAAAATCTTGGTGCTGCTAGCGACGAGCAAGGTGAACGATTTCACCAAGATTTGAAGGTTATGGAAGAACGTTACCAGGGTTTGATGGGATGTGCATATGATGGCTGACTATTGTTGATGCACAAACGCGATAGTCCTCAAGTTGAACACTCCAGACAAAGCTACAAACGTAAATTTTACCTTAACAGGCACACAATTCTAGCCTTATCCTTCTAAAAACATGATAATGTTAAAAAAAACATTCTATTCATGCCTATTTCTTTCATTTTTCATTGTATGTTAACATTTGCAACTTTTTATAAAATAAGCATGTTACTGTTATGTACAGTATTTTTCACATTTTTAAGAAAACGAAAATCCTACAGTTCAAAAACTTGACGTGATAGAGAAAAACTGAGATCAGTTTTGGATTCAGCACCCAAAAATTACTTAATAGCAAGTGTCAGACCTAACTCAACAAAAATTTGTTCCCCAGTGTTATTAGAGCAGTTTGCTAAAATTAAAAATCTTCCAAGAATCTTTTTCACACCTCACAGCACTCGACCACTGTAAAACGCGTCGGACAATGGCTCCGGACTAGGCGTAATAACCCACGTTGGCTAGTCTTGTAAATAAAAATTTCTTCATCAAATTAAAAGGATTGTGTTATAGTTACTCCATTCGTACGTATAGTTGCTCCCCCAGCTAATAAGAGTCGTTCGACGCTTCGCGTCCACTTCGATGTAGCCTCTAGTGAGTATTTGAACATGCGCTATTTCCCGCGTTTTAGCTGCCCTCAGTGCCCCATGACCCGCCATGTGAAGGCATTCTCTTTCTCTCCACCCTCAAGGTAAGATGTCACCGTATTCAAAATTTCCCCTTTCCCCCTTTTTCCCCTTGTGATGAGATAGGGTAACCAGTGATAGGGTCCCCGACTAATATTGGTTCTCTTTCTCTCCACCCCCAAGGCAAGAGCGTGGGGCGTTTCAAATGGAAAAAACATTTTTCCCACATGGTCGTATTTTCGCAAACATTATCAGTACTCCCAAACTTTCCTCCTCTATTTTTCCATGTTTAGTTTAGATTTTTATCCTGTATGTGGTTAGACTGTAGGCCTATGAATATAGTCCGTTTGAAAGGTTTTGCCCTTCAGTGGCTCTCTCCCATGATAAACCATAAATATATATAAGCTTAAGAACGAGTAACCTTTGTGTTAAATAAAAAAATGAGTTTAAGGGGTGGGAAGTATTTCGCTAACCCCCAGTGACTTGTCGATGGGGGAATCTTATTCACTTTTTCCAAAGGATTCAGACTGACTCGGTACACTAAATAGTATCCCCATAATACCGAAATTTCATACTTTAAAAAATTTGTTCAAGGGGTAGACCGGGAATCCCCATTGGAGGGTGGCGCATTTCCCTTAAATAAAAATAATTTCATGTTATAATTAAAATTTAGCAAAATTCTTTCAGGGAAAATTTAATCGTAATTAATTTTTCCAATTACATTTAAGACACAGTAACCCGGCATCACATATTGTATCAGCTTAAAGGTCTATACGTAGGTCAAGTTTCTTTTATTACCATACCATTGATGACTGACGGCTACATCTAATGCTTTGAGACATTTTGGGGGGGATAAAATAAATGAAAACCATGCATAGTTAAAATTATACAGGTTGTACGTATCTCGAATGTATGTAACTTGAACGTTACTATAGTTTTTTCACTTAAGCTGGTTTCCCGGTGGGAGCTGCTCGCTGCCTAGCCGAGTTTGTAAGGACGTCGCTGATTGGGCTGATAGAACCGGGGGCTGGGGTGGGGCCCCCCGAACCCGCCCCGCAAAACCCTTTGGCGTTGCCCAAAGAAAAAATTTATTTCTTAGCTTTACTCATCTTTTTACAAGATAGGCCTATTTTTTTTGCAGCAGTGAATCAGGCAGTGATTGTTCAACAACAAACGCCTTTCATAACCAATAGGGTAAAAAATAAAGTATGACTGACTATCACAAGAGTAGGCGGACTTTTGGGCTTTAGTGCATGAAATTTTGTACCCTACCCGATATTACCAAGTACCAGATGATTTTTATAAAAGCGAGCCTCCCCTCGTTTTCTAAAATTGTGCTATCATGAGCAAAAAAAATTTTACACAAAGACTCCAGTAATATTAAGATAATTGAAGGAAAGAAAAAGGTGAAAACTTTTGTTTTGCTTATTTTGCTTAACTCGCTGAAACTCCATCATTTTTGGTTTGGCATTAAATTTTTCAAAGCACTGTTTAAAAAACCATTATTTTTTCCGCTTCCTTGGGGGTATGAGCAGTCCCAATAAGGAAAAGAGTAGGGGGTCAAAAGGCTAAAAAATTTAAAATTTTTAAAAATGGTCCCTGACGGGTGGAGCCCCTGATAGCTTCCCGAGAGTCCTATGTACAATGGGGAGGGAGCAATGTCCCCGTAAACTGTGCCATTTTTGAAAAGTTAACTTTTCTTAGCCTTTGACCACCTATCTTTTCCCTTATTGGTACGTGTAATACCCACGGGAAGGGGAAAAGTTTTGGATTTTGAAACAGTTTTTAAAAATTTTGAAGAACCAAAAGATGGAGTTACAGGATTTGAAGCAAAAAAGCAAGTAAAAAGTTAAACTCTTATATTTCCTTTCAATTATCTTAATATTACGTAGTCTTAGTGAAATTTTTTTTTTGTCATGTATGCAACAATGTATTATGAACACGATGGTGGGCTCAGTTCATAAATATCATTGGTAGTTTGGTAATATGGGGTAGGAGTACAACTTTTCAATGCACTGAAAACCAAAAAAGTCAGTATCTTTGATAGTCGTCATGACTTATTTTTTACCCTATTTAGTTTAAAAAAGGCGTGTTTTTGTTGAACAATCATCCTGATTACTGCGCAAACAAAAAAAAGGCCCCATTTTGTGTAAGGGGGATAAGTAAAACCCCCAAAAAATATGAATATTTTTTTGAGGCAACGCAAGGGTTTTTGGGTTGCGGCGAGGCAAGTACCCCACCACGCACCCAGCCCCAGTCTATCACAATACAACGTCCCTTTCAAACTCGGCTAGGCAGCGAGCAGCTCCCAAGAAACCCGCCAGTGAAAAGACTATAGTAGGTAGACATGCCGTAACGCCTGCTTAGACCAAAACATTAGGAAAGAGGGAAATTTTAAGTAGAGGTTTAAGGTCCTTACCATGGGCGAAGGATCTTGAAACATTGGGGGCGAGCCCAGCATAGAGACTTTTTTAGATTTCACAGATGTTTTTATATTTTTTGAGTACGTATAATGAATTTTAAAAAAAGAGACACTGTGCCTACCAAAAAGTTCCGTCCTTTTTTAGGAAAATTTGCAACTGAAATGAAAATAAGTCCAGACAATTGGTTGGGGTCAACTTCGTTATTATTTTTTTTCTATAGGAGGGAAAACCCCCAAGAAAAGAGAATTTGGCGGGGGAAGAGTCATATAGATTGATATTGCCAAGCCTAAAGGGGACGAAATTAACCACAAAGGCTTTTTAACATTTGCTTATTTTTTTGTGAAAATTAAGGGCCATTTTTAATGTGCAAAACGTGTTCCCCTCTGTATCTTGCCATTTATATTCTTTTTCTTCACCTCACCAGAAGGTCTCTTAAGCCCCGCCCATACCACCACCACCCTGGGCTTGCCCTCGGGGCTTTCCGACGGGAAGGCCCGTTTTAAAGGGGTGTCCCCACGAAAGGTTTTTTTCGCGGTCAGCGCATTCCTAATTCAAAGTGAGAGCATGTTTTCTGCATATTGGGGACTCTCACCGAGATTATAAATAACCCAGGAGGTTTAGGAAAAAAAGGGCCCAATCTCTCTTTTGAACATTTCTGCTATCAAAGCAAGAAAAAAAATTTCGAAAACCTTTTTGTGGATTTTAAAAAATTAAGCAAAAAAAAAATAGTGTATAAAAAATTTTTTCACTTTTTTTGTTTAATTGCAATTTTCCCCCCCATTTTTTCCCCCTTTAATTTTTGATCAATATTTTAATCGCTGACTTTTTTGGTTTGATGGTATATGGTACATAGGGAATGCAAAAATATCTAGATAGTAAAAACTCCCCCATAACTTGAAGCAGTGTTTGGCGCTGACCCTGAGTGAGGGCATGCCCCCCCAATATTAAACCTGTGAAGTTGGGCGGGCAGCGCCGACGGTTAAAAATTTTGCTCGTCGGCATCGGGTCCCAAAATGCCACTTTTGAGTACGAACACTGTTCGACGGGAAGCGCCGACGGTGGGGAGTGGAGTGTGGAGGGGGGGTTTAGTGTCTCATTTATCTTCGCACTCCACACGTTCTCTCTTCCTGTTTTCTCCGTATCGCTCTTGTCCTGCTCATAAAAAGGATGCAATCAGTATATGCCAAGTAACATCTAACCAAATGTCTTGTTTTTTGCTATGATTTTGTGTTGGCCCCAGACAGAGCTTATCTTATTTTTGTAAGAAAAAAAGGCTCTTTGAGATCCGGGGCTATTCATGAAACATTCATGGCTATGCCCCCAATGCCCAGGCCTAACTACGCCTATGGTCCTTACTATACCAGATGGAGGATAAATTAGGAAGAATGAAGGGCTAACAGGATGAAATGTTTAGGATAACCGCTATTTTTTGTGTATACCTGGATGATATTGGAAGGCCCGTGATTAAGTGAAGCTGAGCTAGTGACAGCTATGGCACTAAACATAGGTAAGCAGATAGCTTAGGGCTTAGAGATAAATGAGAGCAAAAGTACATCATTACATGCAATAAGATGGAACAAAAACACACCAGAAAGAATCAGAGACACAGAAGTCAGCGACAAGTTGAAGAATTTGGAAATATTGAGTGAAGGAAAATAAAATTGGCAGATTGGAGAACAAGAAGTATAAGTGACATTACACTTATATAAAGATTCAACCAATACACGATCGGTGGATCTAGGTAGGTATACTAAACGTTTAGATCTCATCACAAGGAGTATTTCTAGCCCCATATTACCTGGGCGGCCATTAATGCCAACATCAATTATTAATTTCCAAGATCTTCTTTACTGTTGAGATGATCTGCCTTTGTGCGTGTGTGCGTGTGTCTGTTAGGGGTCAGCGCATGCGCAGGGAAGCGGTGGTGGGCGTGGCTGGTGTGACACCTGATTTGACGCCTGTGCACAAGCGTTGGAGGGTGTGATCAGCCAATCAGTGCACAGCACGTTTCGTGATGTGGCAGACAGCCTGGGGCCTTGGAGGAGCCTCAGTTTTCCAATGGCCGCCGTCAGGGGAGGGTGTGTCATCCGTGATCTCGGCTTTCTCAGATCTTATCACTACAATGCAGGTTAAGTTTCCATTGACCCTTTGTTTGCAGTGTTCCCTGGGCGCGGGATTATGGGGTTGCAGTGGCAGGTTGGCTGAGGTTTAGGAGTTCTACTGCAGTTTAAAGTAATCGTCCAGACCCATTTTTTCTTTGCATAGGTATGTTGAATGTTCATTCAAAATACCTAATCCACATAAAATGATTAATTTCCACGCCTTATTTCCGTAAAAACACGACTTTTGTTAAATTCGGGGGAAAAATATCAGCCCCATTCCAGCCCCGGCGCAAAACATGCTGATGACGTGCCGGGAGGCCGACAAACTGCATCACACAGCCTGCCTCTCCCCGGCGCACACACCTTCTCCACACATTTCTCGCGGCCGTATGGGTCGGAAACGGGTGCTAAGCTCTCTGGAAAGGCACAGCTTTCTTGCTGCACCCATAAAGGATGCATGTATATGCCATATCGCAATAAAAATCAATCAGCAGCACCCAAAATTCTTCAAGTACCATATTCATGTCTGTGTTTACGTGCTTCTGTATTACCACGGGGGGGCTGCCATTGGTGACGTCACCGAGCCGTGGTGCGTCGTCGTCGTGCGTTCAACAAGATTGCGAGTAAAATAATTCTTGAAGAATTCTTGGAGAGCACGTATGAGAGAGAATGAGAGGCAGGGGCCCTCAGTGATGCGGGAGCCCGTATGCATGTGACGCTGAGAGAGGAAGGAGGGGAAAATGAAACCCCTAGTTTTGCTTCTCTGCCAACAGACTACGTGTGTGTGTGTGACCGGACCCAAGGCTTCACCGAGGTGACTCCCAACTCAAGCTCAAGGGTTCTATGGCCATGGTTCCATGGTGGATGTACCAACTGATAGATGGAAGACCGAATGTAGTTGAATGGAAGATGATGAACGGTGATGAAGAAAGCCTTGAGTGGGATGTAAGAAAGTGGAAAACTGAGATCGATAGAGTAGTGAAATATGTGGGGCTGAGTAATTAAGTGGAAGAATGAGATGGAGCATGTGGAAATTATCCACCAAACACCCTCTCATAATTGGTAGAGTGGTGGTTTGTTCCCCCCCCCCTTAGTGAGGGAGTTATTGTCCGCTCGTCATAGGGGGAATGCGTATAGGGATGTATATATAAGTATAATGGTAATGGGTATAATTAAGGAAATTTAAGTAAATGATAAGTACTGGGGATAATATAAATTAACATTCCCCGTAATATTAAGCATTTGCACCTTAATTTGAAAAGGCTACTCATGGGCTGCCGTTCTATAAATTTGCACCAATCGTGGCGGTCCACCTGCTTGCTACCGAAAGGTGACACGTGGAATTTGTGTTGGCCGATGCTCGCTGAGCCCACGGAGAATCAGTTCCCTCCACACCTCTATCGAGTTAATATCTCTTCTCTGATTACCAGAAGAGATTTGTACATACGTTAATTTTGTACATATAAGTGATAAAACAATAGGACGTGTTAGATTCAACACAGATAACAATCCGCCGCGTCAGTTACTGGTGTGAAAGCCCACTTGACGCCCAGCACATCGCCTCCACCCCTCCGCTTCAGTTCTTCATGGGCGGCCTGATCACGCGCTGACCACTTCGGATCACAGGATAGGCAGTATTAATCAAGCCTACGTAATTCAACCCTACTATCCACCGATAAGTATCCTAGTTAGTTGACTAGTTGGGGTATTGTGTCGGGATGAGATAGAAGGTGGGTTTTGATTAGGTAAGACTCCAAATTAATATATGTGCTTGTAGCATAAATTTCTACAAAGCAAAAGAAAACACTAGAATGGTATAAGGAGAAAGAGGCACCAGCGTATGAAAGAGTGTATGATGGAACCATGGGTGGCGACCTTCTCTTCCAAGCCAGGACACAGTGTATGGATGTGAATGCAAGGAACTATAGATGGTCTGAGTCCCGCAGCAAAGTGTGCCAGATGTGTGACATGGGTGAGGATGTACAGGCCCGAGTGGGGGAGGTGAGGTAGTAGAGATTACCAACCCAAGGAGGGTCAGGACTGGCAGAGTAACGGGGGGCAACCGCAGGGGAAAGAAGTGGCCCATACTGTGTATAGGGGACAGTATGGTGAAGAATGTTAGGCGACACGTGGCTATGAGGGAACAGAAGAGTGTGCTGGATAGTCTGAGTGGTAAGGGTATGGAGGATGTTGTGAGGGAGCAGGTGAAGGGTGTACAGGAAGGAATGGTGATAATGCAGGGAGGGGGGAACAGCCTTAGGAGGTTAGGCCCCGAGCAGACGGTGGGCAAGGTGATGGAGTGCCTTAAGGATATAAAGAAGGACAGGAAGAAAGTACGAGTGGCTGTGGTGGGAATCATGAGGCGACCTCGGGAAAATGCAGGGTATGAGGAAATAAGACGCGACACAAACAAGCGACTCCAAGAGGAGGTTGTAAGAATGAGAGCGGAGTGCAGTAAGGATCCAGGGGACTATGGAGTAAGCTTCATAGACCTGGACGGTGCACTCCCACAGGAGGTCTTTGAGGGAGACAAAGTGCACCTAAACTGGGAAGGAGAGAGGCGGATGTGCGGGAGAATGCTTGAGTGGATACGCGCGACTGAGAGACTCTGCAGGTTGAGGGAAAAAAGGGTGACAAATGCGAATGAGTGACTGTTGACAACAAAAGGGAATGTGAGGTTGGGCTGTGTGAATGTTAGAGGATGGAATGTTGAAAAAATGGAAGACCTCAGCAGGGAAATGAATGAATGGAACATTGACGTAGTTGGAGTGACAGAAACACAAATGAGAGAGAGAATTGAATCTGAGACTTAGTTTTTTTTTTTTTTTTTTTTTTTTTTTTCAACATCACAAGGAACTGGCCAAGGGCACAACAAAAATGGGTAACACAAAGCCCGCTTAGTTGCCAGTCCCTATAAAAAAGACAGTAAGAGAATAAAATAAAAACAGAGGGGTAGGCCAATTTAGTTCGGGAGGTGTCTTGTTACTCTTCTTTTGAAAAAATTTAAGTCTTAGGAAAGTGGAAAAATAGAAACAGGAAGAGAGTTCCAGAGTTTACCAGTGAAGGGATGAAAGGTAGACTGATAACTCTTTCATTAGGAAAAATGGACGAATGGGTGAGAATGGTAGAAAGTCTTGTGCAGCGGGCCGCGGAGGGGGGGCATTGCATTTNAAAAAGGCTTGTTTCCCCTTAGGTGAAGGAAGTTTTGGGGGTCTTATCCTAAGCTTTTTTTCAGTTAAAATCCCTTTTTCTACGAAAAATTTTGTACCCACCCTTGCACAAATTGTAATTAAATGTGTCCTAAGAAAAATTGTTTGTTATTTTATTTTTTTACTAATTAAAAATTTAGTTTTTAATTTATTAAAAACTCGGGCTTTAAGGCCAAAATTTCTTTTATATTTTTCCCAATTTTTTTTCCCTTATTCAAATTTTCCATTATAGACATTAATCGAAAGATACAACCACGGAGTACTCAAAAACATTTTATGCCTTTTAAATAAGCTTAAATTTTGATCCAAAACGGGGTCTCTACGACGTTGGTTTTCCTTTTTCTGAAATTTTGAAATTGCCAATTTTATTCCCAAAATTGCCAAATTGAAAAATTGCGCGAAAACTTACCGCTAACGAGTGCCCCAACTCGTTTTCGGATTCAGGGGCCCAAAAAATGTTTTAGGATAAGCCCCCTTCAAAATACTTCCTTCACCAAAGGGTGAAGCAAAACCCCTTTTTTTTTCCGCCCTAAGTAAACCCGACTATTTACTTTTAAAGTAAATAAAACACTTCCAAATATATTTTCTTGTCCTCCCATAGGGGTGTTGCGTCTACACAGTTTCTTCCTGTTTTCTTGATAGTGAACAAAAAGTCTAAAAATTTTGTTTCTTCACCAAATGGATACTCAATATCTATCTCAAAACCCCTGTCTGAAGGGGCATGCTTTTTTTTTTCTGGCTTGGAAAAGGGTTTTAAACAGGTCTGTTGTATATAATTGTCGTTTGTCCCATCACCGTTTTCCTCGTCTGTATAATCATAAACTTGATTTTTGTGTCATTGCCTCTCTCCTTTCCCCATATCCCATTTCAGATTTTTTCCCCCTTTCCTCCTTTTTTCAGCCCTGTTCCTCTGTATATTCAGTCCTAACCTCTCCATCATTTCCTGTGTCTCGGACCAACATTTTCTCCACCTTTTTCTGTGTTCCCCAATACTTTCTCCCCACTCGTTCATTTTCCCCCTTTAACTGTGGGTGTGGATGTAAATTATTCTGTTTTTTTTTATTCTTGTTTTTAAAAATGAATAGTGACGATCCATTTTCCCTTATTCCTCTTCTGCTGTGTACTTTTGGCTCCCAAAATTTTCTATATACATAAATTTTCTATTTTGTAGTTTTCTTAATTCCTCTTTATTTAAAAACTATCACTTGTTCCCTGGGGCAGCATGGGTATGACTGTGTTTCCCAAAAAGTTTTCCCTATTAAAATTTTGTTTCCTGCGTAGTATAATGAATTGGTTAAGTTTTGCCCGCGTGCCTTTTGAATTATAGCTTTTTTATGGTTTTTGAAGCAGTTTTTTTTTTGTTTTTGATATTTCCCGAATCTTTTTTTTCGTTATCACTTTTATTCCCCAATTTTTCTATTTTCCCCTTTTAGTTAAATAAATAAAGTAAATTTTTTCCTTATTTTTTCTAAGCCGCATTTCACTTTTTTCAATTAAAACCCCGGATGTTTTTATCAGCCCCCTGCCCTTTTTTGACACATTTTTGGGGCCTCGTCGGGAAAAATAGTGTGTTATTTTTATTACCCCACTGAGACCACAGCCGTTCTTTTTAAATTTTGTTGTATGGTACGTTAACAGCTTAAATAATGTTGTTGATCCGGCATCCCTGTCTTTTCCATTTGTGATATTAAAAATTCCCTCCTTTCTGTTGTTTTTTTCTTATTCTGGTTTTTTCATTCTGATATTTTTTTTCCACAATCTTTTAAAATTGCTATCGTTTTGTATGTTATCATTGCCTGAATTCTTCTCTCCCTTAACACCATCGTATGCCTTCTTGAAATTTATTGCTGCTATGTAGAGTTGCTTTCTTCGTTCGTACGTCTTTCTTATAAAATATTGTAGAATGTATATATTGTCCTCAATGCGTTTTCCTTTGGTGAATCATATTTGCTACTCTTTCTCTTCCTTATTTTTCTCTAAATGTGTGTTTATTCTATCTCTCATTATTTTCATGAATATTTTATATGATATGTTGGTTAACGATATTGGTCTTAGGTTCTTAGCCTCAAGGTTTCTTACTTTGCGTATCATTATTGTGCTTGATGTTTTCCAGCTTTCAGGGATATCTCCATCTTCCAATATTTAATTTAAACTTATTTTCATGGCTTTTAGCCACGTATTACTTTTTATCAAAGCCCTGAATTATTCTGGCTTCAGTTTATCTGGTCCAGCTGCCTTCCCTGTCTTCACTGTCTTTAAACTCTTGATTATTTCTTCTTTAGTTATTTCCTCATGAGGTATTTTTCTGCAACCAGGTTCTATCTTACAAGCTGCGTCCATGTGCTCCCTTAACATCATTGGCACCTCCACTACATTTTGGGTGGCTCATCATTATAAATCCATCGCTCCTTTCCTCCAGGATTCTTTCATATCTTCTCTCTTTTCCACGTTTCCATGAATCTTGAATTTGGTGTTGTTCTCCTTTCGATATTTTCCCTTCCTAAACGTTCATCAATTCTTGTTTCCTTTTTCTTGTTTTTCTTTTTTTTTTTCCCCATCCTTTGCAAAATTCTATCCCTTTTCTTTTTTTTTAAATTTTCTGGTCCTTTTAAAACTTCTTGATGTTATCCCATATTTTCTTGCCTTGGCCCCTTCCCTTCTTTTATTTCCATTGTAACTTTTTCCTCGTGCAATTTTCATTGTTTCCCTTATCAGGGCCTTGCTTTTTTTTTCTGCTTCGGGTTTCGTCCTTCCATCTTTCTCCCCCGTTTAAATCTTCCATCTCGTTGCTTTTTCTTCCCCCCCTTTTTTTAAAACCTTTTTTGGGCCCTATTGCTTTCTTTATTTCTTTCAACTCCAGGGGGGTTTCTTTTTTAAAACCCTTTTTTTAAAACCCCCTTTTCCCTTGTAAAACCCTTTTTTTAATTTTGAACCCGCTTTTTTTTTTAAACTATTTTTTTCTAATTTCTGTAATTCCATTTTTTTTCCTTCCTTCTCACATTCTCTCTCTACCTCTTGTGAAAATATCTGGAGTATTTTTTCGCCCCTTCTTATAATACTCCACCTCTTTTTTTCCCCCAACAAACTCCCTCACCACCCCTTCTTTCTTAAGTTTTTACTTGCATAAAATTATGGTCGGGCCAGATTAAAAATTTTCCTTTTTTCCTTCATCTTTTTTCATATCTTTTATCTCTTCCCTTATAAAAGATTTTTTAAAAAAAAACCCCTTTTTAAAAACCCCTTTTTAGATTCTTTTCCCCTTCCCAAGGGGTAAGGCCTTTCCCCTCCAGACCCTTTTTCAACAGAATTCAATTGTATTTCTCCTTTAAAACTCAAAACCATTTTCCCTCCGTCATCTACTTTTTTCTGTGGTTTCCAAAAAATCAAAGTGACCATTAAAAAACTCCAAAAATCCCCAATGGGTTTTTGTTTTCCTTCCTCTATAATCCCCTTTTTATTTCCTTATGCATCTCCTTTTTTTTTTCTACTTCCTCTTTTTTTTCCACATAGACCCATTTTACGACTACTAACAATAAAAAATTTATCTTTTTTTCTCCACACTTCACATTTTAAAATATCCTTAAATTTTTTTTGGGATTACCTCTTTTTTTTCCCCCCCTTTCCCTTTTTTCCCCACCATTAAATCCCCAAACCCCCTTTTTTCTGTTGTTTCTCTCTTACTTGTTAACAACACAGTTTTTTGTTTAAACGATTTTTTTTTTTAAAAAAAATTTTTTTTTTTTTTTTTTCCCCTTTTAAACTGTGTTTCTGTTAGGCACATTAGGGATTAAATTTTTAATAAATTTTTTAATTTCACGGGATCTTAACATTATTTAAACCCTTGTATTTATACACTTCACCAAAATATATTCTTGTTTCTCTTTTTTTCCCCTTGGCCCCATTTTTTTTTAGCTGTTTTTTTTTGGTTTTTTACAAAAACATTCTCCTCATGGTTGGGCCCCTTTTTTTTGGTTTCATGTTTAAAATTGTAAGGGTCATTTACTGGGTTTTTAAACCCAATTTATCTTGCTTTATTGCTATGAAACCCAATTAAGGGGCCCTGATTAAATGGGGGCCCCGACTTCAAATCCCTCCCCCAAAATGGGAGGATCCCCTTCTCCCCGGGTGGGGGTATCACGAGTCCCAAATTTTTCTTTTGACATAGCTGGGTTTCCCCAGAGATCCCCGAAGCAGCAATATTTTTTCGTATGAATCGAAAATACTGCAGTGGTTGGGGGAATGGACCGGGGTTTCCTGAGCGCTAATTGCGGTGATCCCTCTCCTGTTTTCCCTTTTATCTTAAGTTTATGGTTTAATTTAAACTAAAAAAAAACCGACTTGTTTTAAACAAATTTACAACCCAAAAACTGACAAATCAAACCCAAAAAGCAAACCCCACCAACCCCGCTCTTTTTGTTTTTGCAATTTAAGAAAAATAAAAAACATGGCACTGTTTGAACCCCCACCATCACCTCCTCCTCCAAGAGAGCGCGTGTACAGGCGAGAGACGAGAGTGACGTCTGCCCTGAGGCTATCCTAACCCAAGATAAAGAGACAGAAGGTAACGTCACCTCCCCGGGGCGTCGAGGCAAATCAGTCTTTTGTGCGCATGACGTCAATGGGTATCGCGCCAACGGCGCCACCGTTCAAATATTGTATGGCCTCACTCAGGCCTCACCGCCGACCCGACACCTGACACGCCTGACACCTCCCACCATATACATATATATATATATATATATATTTATATATATATATATATATATATATATATATATATATATATATATATATATATATATCTCATCCCGTAAGCCACCCATATTCTTTACCTTGATCAGTATTGTGTACTCGAGAGAGAGAGAAGAGAGAGAGAGAGAGAGAGAGAGAGAGTAGAGAGAGAGAGAGTAGAGAGAGAGAGAGAGAGTAGAGAGAGAGAGAGAGAGAGAGAGAGAGAGAGAGTTCTAGCTAGCACACAAGCTGGGGACGAGACCCTTTGTTTGTGCCGCTGTTGCCGCTTAGCGGGACAAGCAAAGTTCATTTCCCACCTGACATGCAAGGCCATGCCTTATTTTCTTATGTTCTTATGTTCTTATGTTCATACTTCCTCCCTTCCCTTACCTTCTCCTCCTCCTATCCCTTCCCCTACCTCCTATTCCTCCTCCTCCTCCTCCTCCATCTTCTCTTTCACTCTCACCCTCCTCCTCTCCTTCTTAATTCTTATTGACGTCACTTCCCCCAGCGCGGCAAAAGGGAGGCGACGTTACCTTCTGTCTCTTTACCTTGATCCTACCCAAAGCCATATAAACAAGTCTGCCAAAGTCCGACCTGAAATTCATTCTCTCGCGTCATGACGTCACCGCGAGTCTAGAGTAGGCAGGAGCTGCCATTCGGTATGTATCATCATGTATCGTACAGCATCTAATGGTTAGCTAAAGTATTACAAATATTTTTGGAGTACGAAAGAAAAAAAGTCTTGCATCTAATCCATCCATCCATCACCGAATAAAGTACGTAGTGGTGGTGATGAATGAGAAACATTTGAAATTAGAGGCGTTGTTTGTGTGTAAAAAGCTTGGTCAGCTTCGTACTTCAATGAAATGATGACTGCAGTTAAGTTCTTTTGTTCAAAATCATGTATAAGTGGCCTAATAATGACGACTTTATCTGATAATGAATTATAAGCACTTTGGCTTTGAGTGTTATCTTCCCTCAGGCAGCTTCTCCGCGTTTGAAATCACTCAGTCGTCTGACTGAAGGTCAGTGTGGTGGCCCTGGTGGGACGTCAGACTCCCTTCGTCACGTCACGGCTCTACACACTCTGACACACACTGCATGACTGAAGTGTCTTACCTTCAAGAGCATAGCATTAGATTCGTGAGAATGTGATCAGTATTGTGTACTCATGAGAGAGAGAGAAAGAGAGAGTTCTAGCTAGCACACAAGCTGGGGACGACCCTTTGCTTGTGCCGCTGGGACAAGCAAAGTTCCATTCCTACCTGACATGCAACCTCGTCCCGCCTCCGTCCCCATCGGCTGTAACAGATGGCCGCTCCTTAACCATGCGGCCATGCCTTCATATTAGGGTACTGGTTAGATATTATATGTATGTGTGAAATGTTAGTATATCCCAACAGCAGGATGTGTGTGTGTCTGTGTGTCTGCCTGTATCAGCAACACCTTTTGATGAAATGCACAAACCAGCATGGTGTGAGTTGTGTCAGCGTGTTGAGCAAGGATGCTGATGCTGACTCACTACGCGAGCCTGTCCACGCGCCACAGGCCATGGGAAACCGGAATCTTGGAAGTTCCGGTCAATCTCCTTATAGGCTGCCGACGAAGCGGAGAGCAGCAGAACAAGGGGAGACGCGATACCTGGCGCTCCGATACAAGACACCTTCAAGAGGGTCTGTGTGTACTCTACACACTTGAGGGTGTGAGAGTACATACATTGTCACGTAAATAGTTGTTCAGGCCCTGTCTATTAGACATTAGTTTCAAAGGCCGTTACCTAAAGAACCCCGTGACATTATTATTGTATAAACTTCACAAGTGTACATATATATATTATTATATATTGTTAATAGTATATTGTCTTACTCGAATCCTTTGGCGCTAAAACATACTTATAAATTACTTAAAGAACCGCTCGACCACGATTAGCCCAATACCACCTTATACCACTTCATTGATGTGTACCTCTGGGCAACGAACAAAGTTACCTGCCTTTCAAGAGGGCATCATCAGGCAATCACCCCTTACAGGTCAGTAACCTGTATCTACATGGTGTGATCCAGTTACCTGTAAAATAACCTTACTAAAAAGGGTAACATAATTGGTGACACAGCGGTGGAATGTGACAACATTACATCACGGCATAGTGTTGCGTTGCAACACATAATGGTAATGTCGTAACATAAAAAGACGACAACGGTGGTATGTGGCAACATAAAATTGTAATATAAGTTACGTGCCTTAAATTAATAACTGAACGAGTACATACTAATTAATACACGTGAAGATAGTGGAAAATACAATGAGCAAGTGAATAAGTAAACAAAGGAAGCTTGAGAGACAAGCGAGAGGTTAAGAGAGTGAGTAGATTGCTCATGCTGTGTCAAACAAACATGACCTCGCGGTCGCGAGTAAGCACTTCCTCTTGCCCTTGTATCAGTCACTGCTCCATCCACAACAAATAATAACTGTTCTGTATATAGAGACAGAAGGACAAGATTCTCCTGCATCAATTGCTCTAGGACTACAGGTTTTTTTTCAAGAGGACGAGGACGAGGACAAAGACGTTACAAGGATTTTTATCATGGCACGGACAAAAGGACAAGATTTGAGTTGTTATAATGAAGACAGGACGCGAGGGACAGCAAGCCAACTCGTAAATCTCTAATACTTCCACAACTCAACACCCTCCCAGTCAACGCCCCGGCCAGCCAGCGCGACAGCCCGTCAACACAACACGCCTCTCTGCTGAGACACTGCCCTTGGAGGAAACACCCCTGATTCAGCTGTACGGATGGACTTGCCTTGCTGACTCTACACTATATTAGTGAGTACAACATCGTAGCTGAGACTACATGATACGTATTTTAAATACGCCACTTGATTACAGAAATAACACTTAGTGGTGAGATAAATATTTTCACATTTGTTTTTGCTTAAATAGCTATGTGAAGGAATTTCAAGTAATTAATTTGTCAGTTATTTTTCTATAGGTGTTTTAAATATGCTTACCGCTAATCTATAATAATATAGCGAAAGTGTGTCTGTCTGTCTGTCTGTCTGTCTGTCTGTCCCGTCTGTCCCGTCTGTGTGTGTGTGTGTGTGGTATAGGTTTTCCCCCCCCCGTGGCGCAATCACCTCATATGGCACATTTTTGGGAAACCGGGTTGACCAGGGAAGGTCATAAGCCCACTTATGAGATGATTCGATCACTTTTTTTTCTTTTTTTTAGCAGCCTATTAGCGATAATTGTGAAAAAAAAGTGGTTGCGAGAATTGAGGAAACCTTGATGTAGGGTGATGGGGATGGGTGAGTGAATGGGTGGGGTATGGGTAATGGGTGTGGGGTGATGGGGGAGTGAAAAGGGGGGGGGGTGATGGGTGATTGGTGAGGAATAGGTGGGGAGTGATGGGTATGGTAAATATAAGCGAAGTGTGTCTGTCTGTCTGTCCTGTCTGGTGTGTGTGTGTGTGTGTGTGTGTGTGTGTGTGTCTGGTATAGGTTTTCCCCCCCCTGTGGCGCAATCACCTCATATGAAACATTTTTGGAACCGGGTTGACCAGGGGAAGGTTTTAAGCCCATTTATGAGATGATCCGATCACTTTTTTTTTTTTTGTTGTTTAGCAGCCTATTAGCGATAATTGTGAAAAAAAGTGGGTTGCGAGAATTGAGGAAACCTTGATGTAGGGTGATGGGTAATGGGTGAGTGAATTTGGGGGGGTGATGGTAATGGGTGTGGGGTGATGGGTGAGTGAATGGTTTGGGGGGGGATGGGTGATGGGTGAGGGAATAGGTGGGGGTGATGGGTAATGGTAAATATAAGCGAAAGTGTGTCTGTCGGGTGTGTGTGTGTGTGTGTGTGTGTTTTCCCTGGTATGGGTTTCCCGCCCCCGTGGGCATCACCTCATAGGCACATTTTTGGAAACCCGGGGTTGACCGGGGAAAGGTTTTAAGCCAATTATGAGATGATCCGTTTCATTTTTTTTTTTTTTTTTTTAGCACCTATTAGCGATAATTGTGAAAAAAATGGGTTGCGAGAATTGGGGAAACCTTATTAGGGTGATGGAAATGGGTATGAATGGGTGGGGTGTGGGTATGGGTGGGGGGGTGATGGGTGAGTGAATGGGGGGGGGTAAATGGGTGGGGGTGTGGGTGAGGGGTTGGGGGAAATAGGTGGGGGGGGATGGTATGGAAAATATAACGAAGTGTGTCTGCTGTCTGTCTGTCGTGTGTGTGTGGTGTGTGTGGTGGGGTTTTGGGTTCGGAAAGGGTTTTCCCCCCCCCTGGCGCAATCACCTCTATGAAACATTTTTGGGGAACCGGGTTGACCAGGGGAAGGTTTTAAGCCCATTATGAATGATCCGATCACTTTTTTTTTTTTTTTAGCACCCTATTGCGAAAAATTGTGAAAAAAAAAGTGGGTTGCGGAATTGAGGAAACCTTGATTAGGGTGATGGGTATGGGTGGTGAATGGGTGGGGTGAGGGGGAGGGGTTTGGGGGGGTGATGGGGAGTAAAATGGGGGGGGGTGTGGGTTGGGGTTGAGGGTTTGGGGGTGAGGAATAGGGGGGGGTGATGGGTAATGGGGAGTGAATGGGTGGTGGTGGGGGGAAATGGGGAGTAAAGGGGTGGGGGGTGGGGGTAATGGGTGATGAATGGTGGGGGGTATGGGAAAGGGGTGGTGAATGGGGGGGGGGGGGGGTAATACTACTTTCCTCCATGATTTCAGGAAAGTTAGAAGGGCTATCTGGGAGTCCGTTTTGGGTGGGCCCCAAAGGCCCCACCAAAAAAAGGGGGGGCCAAAGGGCCCCACCGCCAATAGCCCTCCGCAGGGCTAGCCAAAAAGTCCGCCCGGAGGGGGGCTTTGGGGCTAGTATTTCAATAATTCTTGTAATTCTTAATAATTTTTTAGCTTCCCTATATTTAAAATTTTATTCTTCTCCTTCTTGATTGCCTTAAAGTATCGTCCAACCCTTTCTCATTCTGATTTAAAACAATCAAAGCAAGCCATTAACGAGTTATCAACAAAACGTCCTCCCCTTTTTTTATCCAGTCAGCCGTTTTTTTAAAAAAATCCGCATCAAAAACTGCAAATTTCCCCCAGTTTTAAAAAGCTCCGGGGTTTTCAGACGCTCAGGGTCAGGCTCGGTGCGTAGCCAGGAGGCTCATCTTCCCGCCTATCAAGAGAACGTAAACACAGAGATAAATACAGGGGTAAACGAGTTTATGCAAATGTTGTACGGAGATAACCGAATTATTCTAAGAACAAAATGCTCTATACCCATTGCTTTCCCCGAAGCTTCCTTTACGTGACATGGAGTGAGAAAAAAATTCCGCGGCCGTCATGAAATCACGGCTAGCGGGGGGCGGAGGGATGAGATGTGCACTCGCGCGTAGCCCCCCGGGGAAATTATGAAATTTTCTAATCATAATTTCACTATTATGGACTTAACAGTATCTTATAAGTTTTAAAAAACACAATCGATATTAATAAACCTGTTATTTTCCAAATAAACAGTACATAAAACACGGGCTGTCATAAGCAATAATGTAAGGGCTACTTGACATTATGCGCGAGGAAGGGAAGGTGGGTAGGGGGGGATGCCCTGCGGGCTACATCACTTGTCCCTCCTTCTCCCGCCCAGGGCATGGGAGTGTTTACAAATTTTGCTATGTGTCTTCAGTATGCTTATCATAATTTAATGATCTTTGTCTCGTTATAAGATACTGTAATGTCCCAAATTTGTAACAATCATAATTAAAAATGTTCAAAAATTTTCAGAGATGACCACGATCCTAAATAACCCCCTATCCAGAACCCCTACCAGAATAATACTCCACATTACCGTAACGTACAACACTGTCTACAGCTTTTTTCTAAAAATTGATACTAAAAAAGTCATGTTTTAAACTCTCTAAAACTAAACACTGTCGCTACTGGGGGGGAGAAGGAGGGAACAGCTATGTAGCCCCGCCCCGGCACCCATCCCCACCACCTTGCCTCTTCTCGCCGAAAAATCCAGTAGCCCTTTACATTATTGCTTATGACAGCCCCGCTGTTTTCAGTACTGCTTTTTTGGAAATAACAGCCGTTTTTAATATCGTTGTGCGTTAAAAATTTTTAAGATACTGTAAATTTTCCATAATATAGAAATTATGATTAAAAAATTCAAATTTTACCGGGGGACATACGCGCGAGTGCACTCTAACCCCCTGCCAAGATAAAGAGACGATAAAGAAAATAAAAAGACACCTGTTAAAACCACCTCGTACTCGGGGTCAAACAATGGTCCCATGACAATCTGAGGTTCTTTTCCCCATAGTATACGCGACCAGCTCATTTCTTTTGGTGTCAATTTTTGGGATCGTACTCTAAATCTGCCCGGGGGCAGATTCCTGTCTGACACCGAAGACAAACGTCATATAACATTTCCGACAGGGCCAGACGAGTGTCTGGGGTCCCCGTTTGACGTCATCAATAAAAGTCTAGCCCCCCTTGGAGGGGAAAATTTTTTTTTTGCGCGCTTTTACAAAAATCGGTTTTTTACGGAAAAAAGGCCTGGTTTTTCCAATTTTTTTTTGGGTGGATTAGGTTTTTTGAATGACATTCAACATAATTCCGGAAAAAAAAAAATGGGTCTGGACATACTTTAAAAGCCAGGGAGGGGAGATAAATTTAAAATTTAATTAAAGTTTTACTATGAATCTATTGACTCTTAAAAAAAGTTAAAAAGTGAGGCTTTTATTGCTAGAATGATATTTATAGCACATTTACTCCTAGCCTCTGGGGGAATCGGGTTTAAGCCAGTAAGGGAAAAAAAACCCTTGTTTGGGGAATTACCATTTTGAATTGAGGGATGAATGTAATAAAGAGTACCCCCCGGTGGTAACATTTTATAATACCCCTACTGTAATTTCCGTTTACCTTGTACAAAACCGTCTATTCTAACACATCCGTCCAGGTAGTTATTTTTTTTCCCCCTGCCGGGGGACCCTTCCCTCAGGCCCGGTGCAAACCCCAAATTTTCTCTGCCAGGGAATATATTTTTGTCTATGTAAGGATATTATAACCAAAAACTATTAATTTTTTTAGCTTTCCAAAGGTGCCACGGGCCCGGCCCTTTTGCCCAAAGGAGATTACTGCCATTGGCACTCCTTATGCACTTTTTTATTGCTTAGAATACTATTCTGGGTGAAGGGCAGCTTATCACTTTTTCAGAGAATGATTAAAAAAATAAATGACCCCTGAATGCAAAAAAATTTAATATAAAAAAAATGCATACCCTTAAACCATGATAATATATGTTACGGACCCGGAGCTACATTTTTATTAGCGGGAAAGCCGTACTCCGTAAATTTAAAAAATAGGTCTCTAAGAACGAAATAAAATAAATAAATTTTCAAAAACTCAAAAAAGCAGCAAATGCCAATGCCCAAGGGGGGTTTACTGCCATTGGGGGGCCCCACATTTTTATTGATTTATAATACTATTTGAGCTAAAAATCAGCTCCTATCATTTTTATGGGTATGCCAAATATCATATATCTTTATCTTAATGTTGGAAAATTTTTAGTACCGACCCGGAGTCAGTTTTTTTAGCTTACAAGCCGTTCAAACCCCCTCAATTTTAAAGAACAGGTTTTAAAATATAAATAAAAAAAGAATGAAATAAAAAAAAAGCCATTTGCGATTACTCACGTCCTCAAGGCCCTGCTGGGTTTTATTTTCACCCCCCACATTTCCCAAGTTTTTTAAGTACTACGGGGTAATTTTTGGCAACGAAACTTTTAAATATTTGCGGGGATATTAAACACATTACAAAAAAGACTTTGAGTTCTTTTTTAATTCTAATAACTCATTTTTTATTCTTTGAAAAAGTACTCAAACCATTTTTTTGGATAAATTTTTAAGGCATTGTCTTTAATCTTTTACTCCTGTTATTCAATTTAGGGGGGATTCCTCTTGGGATTTTGTATGAACCCTCAACTTGTAAAGGTTTTTTTTTAAGGAGTTTTGGCAACACTGAGAATCTTTAGTACACAATGATGTAAAAAAAGTTAGGTATACAGGGCTTTATCCATCGGGGGGGACGCAATGGAGTAGGTGACCGAGGGGATATTAGGGTAAGGGGGGTTAGATATTTTTGTATGGTGAAATGTTATTATACCCCAAAACAGCGGGAAAGTGTGTGGGGTCTGTGGTCTCCCTTTTATCGGGCAACCCCTTTTTGATAAAATGCACAAACCACAGGGTTTAATTGTTCAGGGGTTTGAGCAAGGTTTCGGGATGGGACTCACCACGCGGCCTGTCCCGCGCCACGGGCCAGGGGAAACCCGGAATTTTGGGAATTTCCCGGTAATCCCCTTATAGGCTGCCGACGAACGGGAGAGCGGGAAACAAGGGGGGGACGCAAAACCCCTGGGCTCCATACAAGACCCCCTTCAAGAGGGTCTGTGTTTTTACTCTACCCACCTGGGGGGTTGTGAGAGTAAAATTGTCCGTAAAAAATTTTGTTCCCCCTTGTTATTGACTTTAAAGTTAAAAGGCCGTTCCTAAAAAACCCCCGTGACTTTATTTTTGGGTTAAAAAATTCCCCAAAAGGGTTTTAAATATCATATTGTTAAAAATTGTTAATATTATTTGTTTACTCGTTTTCCTTTTGGGAAATTTAAAAAATATTTTATAAATTATTTAAAAAAACCGCTCGCCCACTTTTAGCCAAATTTAACCACCTTATACCATTTTTCTTGTTTTGTAGGGGGGAAAAACCGAAAAAGGGTTACCTCCCTTTTCAAGAGGGAAACCCAAAAGGAAACCCCCCCCTTTCCCGGTCAGAAACCGGTATTTTACAGGGTGGGGACCCCGTTTCCTGTAAAAAAAACCCTTTAAAAAAAGGGGTAAAAATTCAAAACTGTGATCTTCGGTTTTTTTGGGTAAATATATGAAAAATATATGAGAGAAAAGGGGAAAGGAGCGGGGACGCATTTTCCCCGGGATTCTGGAACAGTTGTGGGAGTTTCCCTCTTGAACACGTCAATTAGGTTACGTTTAAACTTTTAAAAATAGCCCCTTGAGCCGACCAAAAATAAATGTTTCCGGGGGGGGAGTAATTTCCTTATGTTTTCCATTAGCCCCAATGTTAAGTGTCAGAAAATGCATGAGGCCCAATCTGAAAAAGGGTTTAGTTTTGTGCCCGGTTTGGACCCCTTTTTTTAAAAACCCCCCAGCTCAAAAAATGCCCTTTTGGGTTTGGGGGTACATTGTTGAAACGTTTTTGGACTTTATATTTAGCTATCAAATGGGGTTTTTTGACAAAACTAAATATACGCCCAAGGGTTACCGCCCTAAAAAAAAAATAATATGAAGCTTTTTGTTATAGTTTAAAAATTATTATAAAAATCAAATTATAAAAAAAAAATCATATATTTTTCAATTTTTTTATTATTAGATTTGTACTTTTTTAGTAAAAAAAAACCCCGGGTATGTTTTTTCCAAAATTTATGCATTGTGCTAAAACCCGTTTTTTCTGTTAAAAAAATAACTAACAATTTACAAATTCATCCACCACGATTTTACAAAAAATATATGAAAAAGGGGAAATAAAATGACTTAGGCCCCCCCGCTGGCATTACCCTATTTGACGAAAAACCCCAAGTTAGGAATGTGGGAGGGAGAGGATTTTAACACCATACGTTTATCTAATAAGCGGGGGAAAATTTTTTTTACATAGGAAATCTGCACTTTGGGGGCCAATTTTGGATTTCAAAATGGCCCCCAATTATTTAAATTATTCTTACTAGGTTTGGAAAGACGTAGGGAGCGGGTTTTTAAACCCACAAAACGATGTTTTTCCCTAAAAAAGCAAGCGGAGGTATAAATTGAACTGTCATGTTTTAGCCCAAAACCCCCCCCCCCCGGTATGATTTTTCCAAATTAAAAATTTTGCAAAAACCCTTTTTATCTGTCAAAAAAATTTTAAGGCAATTTGGCCTGTTATAATAGAAAAAAACATATGCTATACAATAACAGTGCAAAACCAAAGTTAATCATCAAGTCGCCATCAAAAGTTTGGCATCCTGAGCCACGATAGCATATCCTCCCACCATGTTGGGGGCATCCCTGCAGTTTACCACAAAACATGAAACTTAAACCCAAAATTCAGTATGCGGGAGAAATTGATTTTTCGAAAACGTCCTTTTTGCTTTGTGCATGAGATGAGTTTCAAGACCCCTCTGGAGCTGGTAGACCCGCCTTTCCCAATGGGGTTTTTGAGCGAACCCCCCATTTCATTTTTCCCACCCATGTCCGGGGCCTTGATGGTGCTGGGACGTCGGGGCGGGTTTTTAAAAGGCGGGCGCCCCCGATAGCCCCCTTTAAATAGTTGGCCCAAAACCCGTATGCCCCATAAAGGGGAGCCCTTCACAAGGCGGAAATTGCCCAAAGATTCCGAGCGGGCCCCTTTTCTTTGCACAGAACATTTTGATAACGGAGGGGATTAGCACCGCGATCTTCGTGTTCCTGGCGACAGCAAAACCGTGAAGCCTGAAGGCTATTGAAGCCGTCTTTTGGTACATTCCACAAAGGGATCCCAGTTTCTTTTGAATGCTTGAAGATACAGATCAAAATTTGCTTGCACAAGCTTCAAAGCCTTTATCTTTTTCCCCCGGTACCGAGCACTAACAGTGTTTACACCCCGCTCCATGCATGAAGCCCGGGGGAATTCCCCTGCAAAAATCCAACCCCAATACCGAGCCCAAATTTCCCCAAAGTCAAAACCTTCTGACTCGAACCTTTTTTCCCGTCTGTGAAGGGTTGGGCTATCGATTTTTTTTTTGGGGGTGCTGAGATGAAGATGATGATCAGGAAAAGTCGGGGTTTTTCTGCCAAATAAATGATCGTTTGTAGTGGGTTTTCCGGGGTGCTTTGCGGGAGAAACATACGCGTGTCTGCTTCCCCCGTGGCTACATTCGAGTGCTTGCCCAACTTCCACCTATTTGCGGGTTTTAGTTAAACCCGACATTTTTTTACCCCAGGGGGGGACATACAGTGTTCTGTTTCCTAGCTTTTTGGGGAAATTTTTTTCATGTTTCCACGACTCCGCCAAAACCAAAAAACCTTTTTTTCCTTTTTTTCTGGCTGCCAAAACAAAAGGGGACCCCGCCAGTTCATGATTTTTTTGGGGCGGGGCCGATCTCGCTGAAAAAAAATCCTTTTATTTGAACCGGGGGTTCACACGCTCAGCTGCTTTTATGGATTTTTGTGTATGTTTCAAAGGGGCAAAAATCGATCGCTCACTGCCTTTACCATGGAAAACGCTGCAGCAAGGTGCGGGGCAAAATAGTTTTTTTCGAAAAGTTTCGTTTTTTGCCATGCATTTTTTTATGAGAGCCATCGCATCAAAATTTTTGTTTCAAATTCGCTTGTCAAAAGTTACGGCTGGTTCCACCAAAACCTTCCTGGTTTCGGGAAGTGCAAACTTTGTTCGTTTTTTTATTGACCCATCAAAAGTTTGCCAAAAAACCATGGTTTTAAAGGCCCTAGTGGGTGACAAAGGACAAGTTGCATGTCGAGGTTTTCCCTTTTTTGGCCCATGGGGTATATGGGGGCAAAAAAAATTGTCTGGGCAGCTCTCAGGACGATCTCCTTGTTTTTTGGCCTTCACAATTTCTGCTTTATCTACCAAAGGTTTTTTCAAATTTACTTCTTCACTGTGTCAAAAAACCTGTTCCCCTTTAAGGGCGTTTTTTTTTGGAAGCTTTTATACGCCGCCCCCCTTTTGCAGGGCGTGAGTAGGTCATTAGAAAAAGTCCTCCCTCGCAGCCGCTCCGGTAGATATACTGAGAAGAAAATGACGGATCATCGGGGAATGGATTGGTCCAGTCATTTTCCCGTAGATCCCAGATAGCGTGACGCCCGAACCCCTCCCCCTTTTTATGCGAGAAGTAGACAAATCAGGGGGGCTTGGGTGAGATGTGTGCTGGCCCTTCACAAAAGGATAGTTTTTTCGAGTTGCCTCAGTGGAAACAGCCCGATTGTCTGCAGTTAGATAGTATGTGGGCACAAAAAAAACCCGACGTTAGATTACTCCGATATCCGAAAAAGCTCCCCCCAGTTACATAGACATAAAATCATTCCCAAAATCATGAACTGTTAGATGGCCACAATACCCCTATAATAGAGTTGTATGTGGCGCCATCTAACATGTTCACTTTTTTTGTTCTTAAACCACCCCCCCCCCCCCCCTCCCGAAAAATTTAAACAGGGCCCGAACAAAACTCAGATAGAAAAATAATATTTGAATAAGATATGAATAGACTGGCGTCACTTTGGCCCCTGGGGTTTTTTTTGGGTTGATTATCGGGGGGGAAATTCCAACTGACATAGTTTGGTTTTTGGAAAATGCATCCTTTTCAATATTTTTTGTGTTTCACTCGTGGTGGATGATATGTTTTTTGTTTTTGGGGTTATTTTATAGACAATAAACGGGGGTTAACACAATGCAAATTTTGGAAAAAACATAAAAGTGGGTTTTTTCACTAACAAAAAAATACAAAATTAAAAATAAAATATTTAAAAATATATGGTTTTTTTTCGATAATTGATTTTTTTAATAAATTAAACTATAACAAAAAGCTTCATATTATTTTTTTTTAGCGGGACACAAATTGGGCGTATTTTGGGCGGGCAAACCCCCACATCGATAGCTATATGAATCCAGATACAAGTTTCAACAATGTCCCCCCCAAATGGGGATTTTTTGAGCTGGGGGGTTTTTAAAGATGGCGTCCATCCCGGGCACTAAGCTAAACCTTCTCAGGGTGTCCATCATGCATTTTCTGATACCGAGATATTGTCCTAAGGAAAAACATAAAGAAATTACTCCCCCCCCCCGGGGCATTTACTTTTTAAAAAATTTGGCCCGGGTTGGGCCCAAAGGGCTTTTAAGGGCAAAATTTATTGACGAAAATTGAGTAATTTTTTTTGGGGAATCACAATGAGGGGGTTTTTTGAAAAAAACCTACATTTAGTTATGGAGTTACAGCCCTGCGTCTGCACGGGCTGGAGGGAAAAGGCGAGCGGGGCCCGGGCCCAAAAAAGCCTGAGTAGGGAAGACAGTGGGAGGAGAGAGTGCGGTGACGTCCCCGGAAAAAAACTCCCCCTCCGCCCCCGGGGAACCTTTTTTATATGGCTTTTGGGGCCCTACCTAGAGTCCTTGGGGGCTGGTGAGTGGGTTGGGCGAGGTTTTAAAAAGTTTTTTTAGAAGCAGAATGCCACAAGAAGGGGTCCCCCTAAAACCCCTAAAGGAAAAACGCATCATTTTATATTTACAGTGGAAGAAACTGGGCACTCCCGACAGCTCGACCCAAAATGTCCCTTTGGGGGCAAAAAGGCCCTCAAATTGTCTGGGCCCTTTGATTGGGCAAATTGCATTTTGAAAAAAGGGTTCTCAAACCCCTTTAACCCTCAGTTACTGAAAAGTAACTTTGAAATTTACAAAACACAGTGTGAATTTTCCCCTTTGCAATCAGATATGTCATTTATAAACTTGTTTAGGGACTACAAAAACAACTAGTAAGGATTCCCAAAGGTATTAGGATCATAGGAAAAGATTTTCCCTTTCTTTGGGGGACTGTGTGGGATGTCAAGCTCATCCCCGGGGGCATCTTATTACCTTGGTTATGCTATGGCTGTACATTCCAAACTCAATAATTGGATTTTTTCGACCACTAGTTTTTGCTTCCTCAAAGGGCAAAGGAAGAAACCCCTCCCAATTTCATGCCAAAGTATAAAAGTTTAAGTTTAAAGGGGTCGAGTCCCCCTGTACCTTTTTGGGAGGGAAAAGGGGTATGATGTTTTGGCATCTCTTTACCCCGGGGCCGTTGGGGGCCTCCTTAAGAAGATGGCATGTCAAAAATGCTTTACCATCCCGGGATTTTTTTATTCAGGAACAATTGGGCTACATCACGTCAAAATCATCTGTATATAACCCCGAAGGGGGGCAGGGGAAAAGATCCCCAAGGTTCTTTCGCAGGTCTTCTGCAAGACATAAACCTTTTCCCGAAAATCAGGGGGGGGGGGGGAAAGGCCCAAGGGGATGGGGAAAAGGTCCCTTGAGTGGTGTCAAACCCAAATGGCATGACTCAAAAAACCTGGCAAGAGACGGGGGAACCCCAAAGGGGCCCCTTTAAGGGGAAATTTTATCAAATACACCTAGACCAAAAGGGTTTGGGCCGAATTATAAATTTTATGAATTGGGTGTTTTGTCGGACCCAAAACAAAATCGGTTGGTCTTGGCCCAGAGAATATTACACCCAAAACCACGGTGTGAAAAAATAAAAAAAGGGTGTAAGCCCGGGCCCCGTTAAAACAGAAAAACTTCAATTTAGCACATAAAAAGAGAAAATGTCCTTATTTCAAGATGCATTTTGAGTTCATTAGCGGGGGGTAAAAACCCAAAAGCCCGGGTGGGGTGTTATGTGCCTCAAGGAGAGAGAAAAAAAGAAGAACAAGGGGGGATGGGTTTACCAAATAGGGGCTATGGAGAGTAGGGCAGTATCAGGTTCTTCTTGAAGAAAACCCCTAAGTATATTTTGAGTTTTGTCCACTTTCGTATTGTCTTTTTCAGGGGGGACGCACTGTTAAAAACCTTTTTGGGGAAAAATTATTGATTCAAACCCGCGCAAAAATTGTCTTGATTTTTCCCAAAATGATGGGCAGTATCAGAGGGAATTTTTAAAATGGGGTCAGTATCCCGAGGAATTTTCAAAGTTTTTTCAGTATCAGAGGCATTTCAAAGTGGTGTCAGTATCAGAGGCAAGGGCTAGAGAAATGGACAACCCGGATGTACACCACTTTACTCTATGGCCCATGTTATTCTACTCGAAATGTACTGGTTTTCCATGATTCAACCGGGATTCCAGAACAGGGCAGGGATGGGTTACCAGTACCGGTTCAAGAGTATGGTATGGCCTACATACAATGTAGTTAGGAAGATAGGTGTATCCATCATAAGAATTGTGGGTTAGACGTACAAGCATGAAATTTGGCACAGTCATAGATAATAATCTAATGAATAATTCCAGATATGGACCCACCGCGAAAATGTCCTATGGTAGCCGTGGCGGCCATTTTACAAAATGACCGTTTTGACCGCGATTACTTTTAACCGGACGACACAAATGCTTCTTTATGTTCTAATGAAATGACTCTAGATACACATATATGCCAAAATTGTATTCTCCAAATGACCACAATTTGGCATTTGTGTTGCCAGCAATGTCAATTAACCCAGCAGGGAGCGTAATAAGTGCTGACTCATCAAATTTGGGAAACCTTCGCGTTCAGGAGTCAATGTTTCAGTGAAATTACAGGACCAAATTAACTAGTTGACAGGTAAGTACATATTTATTTTAAGTAAACCACTATTATCTATGACTGCCAAATTTCATGCTTGTACGTATAAACCCACAATTCTTATGATCAATCAATCATTGGGGGCATACGCCGGGGGGCGCGTCGCCTCGCCCACCCTACGACGCCACTCCCGGGGGTCACCACGCGCGAGTTCCCATGCAGGCTCCTTTCCCATACCAAGCAGCTCTCGACAAGAAACATCAACTTGCCCCAGCCACGAGCCTTGGGCGCCCCCTTGGCCTCCTCCACGCCGGATTGTCTCTTACAGATACAACCCGATGGGAAGGATCGGTTTCAGGGTAGCGTGCCACATGCCCATATAGCCGAAGTTGGCGCTGACGGACTATGCAGGTAATAGGCCTCGATTCAGTCTCACGGTGCAATCGCTGATTTGACACGTAATCATCCCAGCGATACCCCATGATTCTGCGAAGGCACTTATTACCAAAGGCATTGATTCGTCTCTTCAAGTCACTATTTAGTGTCCATGTCTCACAACCATAGAGTAAGACAGGGATCACAAGCGACTTGAAGATCCGGATCTTTGTCCTCCTGCACAGGTACCGACAACGCCAAATACTCCCGCTGAGCGAGTCCATAACACCGTGGCTATGCCAATCCGTCGTAAGACTTCTTGACGTGACCCGCCGTCATTATGGACTGCGCTACCAAGGTATGTAAAACTTTCCAAGATCTCAATGTCCTCGCCACACGCATGAACAGACTGTACTGCTTCATCTAGTAAGTCTCCAAATACCTGGACCTTGGTCTTGAGCCAGGAGACCTCAAGTCCCAAAGGCTTTGCCTCCTCGTGCAGCGCCTCGAGAGCCATCACCAGGACCTCCAGCGACTCAGCAAAGATTACTGCATCATCGGCAAAAAAAGATCAGTGATCTTGGTGTTGCCGACGGATGCTCCACAATCACTTTGATCTACAACCTTGTCCAATACCCAGTCCATACAAGCGTTGAAAAGTGATGGGGCAAGGACGCACCCCTGCCTCACTCCTGTATTCACAGAAAAGAAGCTGGATACACCTGCCCCACACTTCACAGCACTCTCAGTCCCAGAATACAGACCAGTTATCAAACCAATAGTCCTTGCAGGAATCCCTCGAAGTCGCAGAAGATCCCAGAGGGACTCACGATGCACTGAATCAAACGCCTTCTTGAGATCAACATAGGCTGCAAGCATCCCCTGTCGAAACTCATGTCGGCGTTCCACCAGGACACGAAGCGCTAGGATACGGTCCGTTGTTGACTTACCAGGCGTGAACCCAGACTGCTGAGGTCTCTGATGCTTCACCAGATGACTGCGAATTCGTGTCAGCAATAGATGGGCAAGCACCTTGCCTGGTACGCTGAGCAGTGTAATACCGCGGTAATTGTTGCAGTCCTGACGGTCCCCTTTCCCTTTCCAGATAGGGACGACCAGCCCCCTTTTCCAGTCAGGAGGAATGGTACCTGATTGCCACACGGCAATCAGGACAGCATGCAACCCGCGGATCATGGCCTCACCCCCAGCTTTGAGGAGCTCCGCACTGATATTACAAACACCAGCTGCCTTTCCACCCTTCAACTTTGCTACAGCCTCTCTGACTTCATCAAGAGAGGGTGCGGTTTCGTCAATGGGAGGATCGGCATCCACTGCCTGTAACCCAGTGGTGTGAAGCTGCTCAGTTGGAGGGTCCACCGTGAACAACTGCCAACTGCCATTCTTATGATGGATACACCTATCTGCCTGACTTAAAAGTAACACATTTAGTAACTGAGCAAATTATTTGGTGGCTAAGAGATAAATACACTTTCGTCATAATGATTAAAATGCCTGTTTTAGTAATATTTTATTTATTTAAGTTGACAAAACGAATTGGTAAATTTAAACAGTTGACCACACCAGTCATCAAAGGATTCAGGATGGCTTTCAGACTCCAGAGATTCTGTGTAATGGGCGTAAGACTTTGTCAGTAGGATATATAAGCTGCTTGCTGTCACTTGATGCGCATGTCTGGTTCTTGTAACATGAGATGCATGCAGAAATGAATCTGCAGTTCCAGGAGAAGCAACTTTGGCCTGAACCAGGGCTTCCACCCATCCAGCATCTTCCAGCCAGTCTCCCGATCACTTTTAGTCCAGCCATCTCTATATGCAGCCCTCCCAAGATGAGACGAAATGATCTTCCCCGTACGTTGATGGCCAAGTCCACTGTATCTGCTTGGAGATGGTGTAGAGTGGTTGATCCACAGTGATCACTGGTTTCTGTCCTTGGTTGACTTCCATCACAGCTTTTTTAATCACGTCCATGGAGTGCCGTATCATACCAACAGACTTGGAGTCGTCCGGAAAGAGGGGAAGTAGTGCTGTGATCGCCGGCAGATTATCTTGTCTGACTCCTTACTGGCATGGTAGGCTGCCCATGATAAGTTACTGTCACTTGTGAAATTTCTTGATACCTCTGTTTCACAGTATTCAGCCATCTGTAAATTAGCAAAGTACATTAGAATTGTCAGAAAACATCAAACATTTACTAATGGTATAACAATAATGTTATTGCATCACGTTCTTATGCATGGTATTATGTTAGAATGTTACAAGTACTCACCCATACTCTTGGTGCAATGCCTGGGTGATCTCCTGCCCATCACTCTTCAATGGACCATCAGCCTTTGGGAGTGGAGGATCCTTCCGAGGTAACACAGCGGAAGAACACAGGTGTAGGACTCTGGGAGCTCTGACAGTGTAGTGGTAGTAGATGGCTATTCAAGGACGCTGTGTTCCCTGCGGTCCGTCCCATTATTTTGCAGACTGGGGTGCTGGAAAAGTGATTATCCCAGTACCGTGAAAGGAATCTGTCGACGTTGTGGAGCTCGGATTGTGGTCGATATTATCAACCGCTGCCGTTGTGAATAAGCCCTCGCGTAGATTGGGTGGACACACTACCTCATCTCGGTGATAACTGCTCACACACTCTGTTTCCCATGGATGTGGAGATTGCCATCACTCGGTCATAGGAGATGGACAGTCCGAGATCAAGCAGCATCTCAATGAGGTCACGTTTCTGAGTCCTTGCATGGACTGTGAGTCCCCACGTAGATGGGCAATGGGGTTTTCTCTGTCTTTGTTGTGACGCACAGTAGTACTACCCACTCTGCGACGGATGGAGCTATTGTACTGCAACAACTGAGCTGTGCTGAGGGTTGCTTGGGTTACACCATCACCTGATTGAGACTTGATGTTGGGGCCGTCGAGGATCATGGCCACCAAAGTCAACAGTGACTGAGGTACTTATTTTACTTGGCAGTCCTCATCAAATGAACCTGTGAATGTAGCTGCAGTTTGGAACATTTCTCTACGTACTATCTTCGCTGCCCTTGCAAGACATATGGCTTCGTCATAGTAGTCTTCTTTGCAGACTTTACGGAGGGCAGGTCCTACATCTTTATCAAATGCAAGTAGTATATCACGCCCTTCCTTATGAGCCGTAAGGTATGGGATTTGGGCCAGGATACGATTTTTTTACTCTGTGCTATGTTGTCTGACATGCTGCTCCACTCCAAGTTGTTCTAGACGATTAGAATAAAGTTTTGACGAGATCTGCAAGTTTAAAGACAGGAGCATGCTCATCTATTCTTGTTTCATCGATAATGACAACAAATCGGCTAGTGCAATCCCATGGTTGACTTTATCAGTTGTGTCCATCTTCTGTTTTCTTGTAATCATTTAGTTTGTTGTAAAGTGAAACAAGACACCTTGGATGATATTTTGCATCTTGTGCGACCATGTCCCCAGCACTCAATTTTGCAAGTAGCCTCTCGTCTGCAGGTCTAATGCACATCTTCGTACGCGGGAGTCTAGACGAAAAGTTGATGCCTCACGGAGTGGTTCGGAAGTTGACACATCTTCGCATAAAAACAGACATCCGATGCTGCTACTTCATGATGAGCGACTTGACGAGTGTATTTCTTGGATGTAGTAGCATCAGGGTCGCAACCCTGTGTGCATTTCCTTTTTTCTGCTCGTTGTAGTTTTATATTATTGAATTTTGTATGGCAGGATTTGTGCCACTTGGCATTGTTCTCCAGAAACGTAGCTTCAATGCCATTCCCGTCATCAAGGCGTCCTAATTCTAGTGGCATCGTAATTCGTGAAGTTCATTGAAACGTCTGATGTTGAAGGCAATGGTAGAATAACCAACTCCAACATCATGCCGTTTTGATTCTGCTGGCATTGCAAACTTTCCCTGTGATTTTTTGGCACAAAACGCACTTGTTCCAATCCGTCTGTACCTGCGCCTTTGATTGTCCAGGTTGCAGTGGATCCACTAGCTGATAACTCTTAGACATTTCGCTGTTCGAAACACCAACTGAAAAAAAAAGATATGATAAGATATGAGTGACAAATAGGATACGATAACAAGTTGCAATAAATAAATAAAAACTTTATTATCACTCACATGGACACTAATAAATGTATTTCTAAAGGTTCATATGCAAAACTCTTTGGTGTAAACAGATCACATTTTAAATGGTTTTATATAAATCCTTGTCCCTCAAAACATTGGTCTAGACACGTCATTTGCTCAGTTATCTGCAATATTGGCAGAGATATAGGCGAATATAGAGTTTTTGGTAATGGCGGCACTAATTTGCATAAAAATGATACGGTGGGACATTTTTCAACTATTTAACATAGCAAATCATTTTCTACACATTGTTTCCTATCTATAGACACCAATGAGAAGTATATTTCGGGGGGGGGGGGGTGGGGGGGGGTGCACGAGACCCCTATCTAGCCACTAGACTAAAAGCGGCCATTTTGTAAAATGGGCGCCACGGCTACCATAGGACGTTTTCGCGGTGGGTCCATATCTGGAATTATTCATTAGACTATTATCTATGACTGTGCCAAATTTCATGCTTATACGTATAAACCCACAATTGTTACACCTATCTGCCTGACTAATGGGCGAAGGAATGGTTCAACGCTTCTGGACTATTGTCACAGGATGTGGCATAATGGCCGAACTCTACAGGAGAAACCTGAATTGTGAGCTCATAGGGTCTGGAGATAACCAACTGCTCACATATTACATACCACCCGGAATAGGCCCTAGAGAACTCCAAAGACAGATATTTGCAGGACTACAGACTTTCTCCGTAAAAGCATATCTTCCGATAAAACTTGACGAAACATTCATATCATCGAAATACATGGAATACGGGAAAAGCAGCTTTATTCTAGGGAAGAAGGTAGGGTAACCATATAAGAGGGCCACAAGAGTAGGGACGGAATCACAAGAGACTGTTCCTTCGATCAACACCAAAATAAGCAGTATCTTCGCTACAGGGATAGCTGTGGCTGCTGAATGCGGAACATCTGGCTCAGCTTATGCCCTCGCCTGCATTGAGGCTGGGGTGGTACTCCGGACCAGGGGCTTCAAGGGGTCCGAGGCTAGATTGATTGTAATTCATATGTTAGGAAGGCAGCTAGGTGGACTGAAAACAAGCCCGTATGCATCATTTTGCATAAGGGGAATAAATGATACAGCCACTGTTGCCATGTCAGCACTCATGACCCTAAAGAACAAAAAAGAAACAATGAACCAGATATGGACATCCTTGAAGAAAACACCAGTCGAGTTAGGGAGGGTTAAAATTGGGAACAACTTTTTAAGGATCCCTATTCCCTCCCATTCAAGAGGCCGAGAGATGCGGATGGGTGCCTGAGGCACCTTGTCCACGGCATTCTCCCCTTTGAAGTGGCCAACAAGAAGCTCAAGAGCCTTTTGGGCACTGATGCTCAAGCTCAGGAGCAAGCACTCATCGAGACACTTAAAACGATGAACCCTATGTCCATCAAACTGTGCGCCGCTATATTTGAACTGAACAACGTTGCGGTCAAAGAAAAAGTGCAAGGAAGATTTCATAAATCATCATCTATCCTCAGGTTAGGGGAAAATTACACTTCTTTTGGGGAGGAGGCTGCAGAGGCTAAAAGATCAGACGCCGAAATGTTGAGGACTTTATCAAGGGATGGGAAAAATGATCTTATCCCATGGATTGAATATAACGACTGCCCCACTCTTGTAATGGACATGCTCAGAGAGAAGATAACAGTGGTTGAGCTAGCAACTCCCTCTATACCAGCACCCCAGCATCAATTGGTGATGTATAGATGGGCAGATATCCCTGTTGAGTACATACCTAGAACAATTAAAGTGGATGTTGACCCGATGATCGGAATGCAAACTAGTTTAAGAGGACAAAGGGCTTGTTATATCGGGAGCGACACTAGGCCAAAAGAAGCACAAATCACCTGTAGCCCCTGATAAGCCCGGAGCCCCTGGAAAGGTGTGCACTCTCCCTTGGCGAACTGCTCTCATGGATTCGGGGATTGCCCTAAGATGAAGGAGTTCATCTCTACCCTCATCGCAGAAAAGACTTACAGCTCCCAGAGGTTGTAGAAGCGGCTGCTGACACAATTGCGGGGGTAGGTTTGAACACAGGGGCAGACTGGAAGCACTATCTCCTGGAACGCATATCAATTACAATCCTACTGTTATGTCCTACATCAAAATTACAACAGACACAGCCCTGGAGTTTGCCAAGCAAGGAGGAGATTTTACTATAATGTTTCAAGCACTCAAAGTAGCATGTGCCAGCTACATAACTCAGCGACTGTGCTGCGGGGAGGATGTGTCAGGCTCTTGGGGGGCATACTTAGGTTGTAGAGATTGTACACGTGAAATACATTGCGGAGACTACACCCTCGAGAGGTCCTCGTCTTATCAGGCTTCAGTCTCGGGACAGAGAAGCAAATGGTATTCAGAAGGCTCGGACGTCCATACTCTAGAGAAGAAAATGATTGAAACACTTAATTGGAAGCAGGGCACACAGTTATCTCGCTGAAAAGCTGGCCAGCTTAGCTATTAGCTATGGCAATATACAAATGTTCCTGAAATTGACAAGAGTACAGGGGACATCTGACTTTGCTCTTAATCCACAGGCCAGCTTAACTGACTTAGCAAGGGTTGATGTAGCTCTCCTAATGAAATGTGTCCTGCAAAGAATAGCCTAACCCCTTGAGACCCAGAACGTAATTTAAATTGTAATTTGGCTACCATTACACAATTTTTAGTGAATATAAGCAATATCTTATAGATATGACCTGTTTAGTATGCTTATCACTAAACTAATTTGGTATATTAAGTTACTTTTCGTATTTCATGGCTCAAATACATATGATTTTTATAGCAAAGAAAGAGTGGGTGTGAAGGGGTTAAGACCAGCATTCTTGGATTATATGACTGCCCTGTGTAACTCGTTCCATGAGGACTGTACCGGTTATGAACCGCTACCAGGTTTATAATGGACCCTATAATAGCAGCCGGGAGAGTGAGGGATTTGAAACCCCTTTAAGGAAACAAGAACTATGGTGGATTGGATGATCAGGTAAGACGTGGCCTAATGTTTGCTTTTATATCAAAAGACATTTGAGCAATGCTATCAGGGAATGGAGGTATGTCTTAACAGAAGACACCTTCTCATCTAGAAGGAATACCTATAAGAAAGGCGACGTTGTTGGGTCAGATCCATCTATTTTGGGGGCATTAAGGGTGTTAATACAGAGGAAGACCTCCAGATACTTGAAGCCGTTATGGATATCAAAGAAGTAGCCAATCCCCAGGTCTCCCAACACGCTGTGAGGCGAGAACCAGTAAAGGAATACCTCAACCCTCTGTGTCCTCTTAGGCAGACAATAGCAGGATCACTACCAACAGTGTCAACTTACAAGTACAACTACTCTGTAACATATGGGCAGTGTGTTTTCCTCTCAAATGTGGTCTATTTTGCCTCTGCTACCAGATCTTCCCATATTGGGGTACGCCGTAGGTCCAATGAAAAGTGAAATATAGATTATTTCGAATTTGGCAGGGTGTTTTCTTATGTAAAATTGAATTTTAAGGGTGGTTTGTCCTCTTCAACTTTTTGGTTTGAGCACTTCTTGCTAGGCAAAAATGGACTTTTATATTTATATGCAAAACATAGCTTAAAGTGCGATTTTGCATAGTAAGAATTGCTCAAATGCAAAAGTGGAACAAATAAAATCGTCTTAGAATTCCATTTTACATAGGAAATTGGTATGCCAAAGTTGAGAATTTTTTGTTTTGTTATACGGCGTACCCTAACCAGGGTACCAAAATAGTTGGATTGGGTTACGATGGAAGGAAGGACAAGACCAGGGCGATGGTGTCCGACAGCTATGGGAAACTGCACCCAAGGTTGATCAGGGAGGAGCATGTGTCAGTGACAGAGGAGCCATCTGGAAGGTACCTTTGGCACTTTGTACCAGAGGACCCAGTGCCACCTGAGAAGCCTGCGTTCAAGGTGGTTCAGGCTCTCTATGATCTGCTGGTGACATACGACTCCACCGACTCACTGATCGTACTGCAAGGTGACTCAACTAGGGCCAACACAGGGTGGAAGGGTGGTACCCACGCCCATTTGGAGAAGATGCTAGGACGCAAGCTCTTCTGGAGTATATGCGTGTTGTACACAAACGAGTTGCCCCTGCGCCACCTTATCACCAGCATCGACGGGCCTACCTCATCTGACACTGGCTTCACGGGTCCAGTGTGCAGTCTGCTGTCCAGCGTGAATGAGATGCAGTACAACGCAGAGTTCAGAGGAGTGCCAGGCGGTGAAGATCTCACGGAGATACCGGAGTATATCCTGGTCAACATGTCCACTGACCAGCAGGTTTCCTACCAGTTGGTCCAGGCTGTGAAGCGGGGCGTTCTCCAGTCCGAGCTGCAGGAGATCAAGTGTGGCAAGGTGTCCCACTCCAGATGGCTCACCACAGCCCAGTCGCTCGTGTACATGTGGACCAGAAAGCATGGACTGACTGGCAAAGAACTGAACACCCTGGAAATCCTAGTCAAGTACTACCTGCAGGTGTACTTCAAACTCTACTACGACATCAAGGTTCATCACAGACTAGAGGACAGCCCCATGCACATCCTCACGCAGTTCAGAGTGATGAGGTCGCATCCCAAGAAGGTCCAAACAGCTGTGACCTTCTACGTGCGGACAGGAGCATGGTTCGCACACTCAGAATGTGTCCTCCTCTCGCTGATGGCGAGTCAGAGTGAGGACGACCGCAGGTTCGCCGTGACCCAGATTTTGAAGCCGAGGGCTGGCGAGGAGTATGGGGACACCAGTGTAAGACCTCGCATCACACCCAAGCTGAGCTTGTCAGCCACCAGCTTGCAGACACTGATCAGCTGGTAGCCTGGCCAGGTGCACGAACCGGCATTCACCTGTTCACTGTCCGGGGATCAGATCCAGGAGATCCTGGTCAAGCCGTACGAGGTTCCGGAGTTCTCTATCCACACTCAGAGCACCGAAAGAGTCGTGAAGCAGGTGACAGAGGCTGCGGCAGCAGTGGTGGGGCAGCAGGCCAGAGACGGGTTCATCCGGGCTCGGGCCCCCCACCGGGAGACCATGCCCTGCTTCAGGTCTAAGAAGGACATGATGGACACGTTCTAGGCCAACGTAGAGGCTGTGACACTGTGATGTAGTGCCTGATGAACCAACTGATCAGAAAGAGCTTACCACGCTAGTCATTTGGAACTCATATTGGTGCATGATGCAATACACAGGACCAACCGGACACTGCGTACTCATTTAAGCATTATTCGATAAGGGTGCAACATAAAAGTGCGATTTTGCATAGTAAGAATTGCTCAAATGCAAAAATGGAACAAGATAAAATCGTCTTAGAATTCCATTTTACATAGGAAATTGGCATGCAAAGTTGAGAAAAAGATTTTTTGTTATACGGCGTACCCTATCCCATATGGGTCATTAAAGATAGAGGAAGGATATAGGTGTTGTTGCTGGGCATAAGACCACAACATATATTCATAATCCCTCACCGAAAAAGGTCCATGGTGTTAGGATTCCTAATGGGCCTGCCTCCCTTTATATAGATGAATGTTGTGTGTCATATCACCGAGAGTATTACATCAAAGCCTTGGGCACCATAACTCCACCGAGGCCTGAGAATGGACCACTGATTGTGGTTACTGTGAATAAACCTCAAGATCTAGACATTAGGCCAAACGATGTGATTTTAAGCAGGCACAGATCTGTTGGAGGCGCTGTCATTGGATACCCTAGAAGTGGCTCAGAAGATATGTGGTATTGTTCACATTTTCCGAAGGGGAACACCAACACAGGTTGTGCTACTCAAACAATCAGATTTTATGATGATCCCTAAAACCCGTCCCCACATGTCAGAGCAAAGTCTTTAGTGGGGTCAGGAGGCCGTATGTCAGCTGAAACAATTTTGGCATCTCTAAATTCTCAAATAGCAGAGGCAGAGGAGCAATTCCGCTATTACCTCTTAGGTGAACCTCCTCCATTCTTAGAGCAGCTTCGTACTGATAGAGTCCCCAAAAAAGTACAGATCAGAAGAACATCTGATCTTTTTGTGACTAAGGGATAAGATAAGATAAGATTTTTATCCTATCTAGACACTTTGCAAGTACCAACTACAAGGTTATTGACTATACAAAGCGCCGCCACGTCAGCACGAACTAGGCGGACTCGAACCGCTGACCGAATGCACAGGGACGCTGCACATTGCGAGCTCACGTCTCTACCAACCCCTTTCCACCCTGACGGGCTGTGACTAAGGGAGAAAATGCATGGGGTCAGGGGCACAACCATGAAGTGGCACAAAAGACTCACACTATATCATGTAGGGGTTGTGTGTGGATGTGTGAATCCGCAGGAGAAGGTATTCAGACCACGAGACTTGCTAATGTGCTATTACCTTCTAGGGGCAGCTGGATTAGCACAGAGGTTGGGGGCAGATTATGATTCCTCAGAATATGGGTTAGGGTTGCTCTTTAAGGAATAATAAAAAAACCTATGTGATTATATAATTGACATCATTCGTTCATGTTTTTTTAATGTTGCCCTTTCCCTATGAACCATCCTCTTTCATCATTTTCTCTTTTCTGTTTAAGCTACTCTCTGAGTTTTTTTCTCTGATTCTCTCCTTAGTGTTAAGTCAGGTACCACAAACACTCCTGTATTCTTCTTTACGTGCCTCTTTTAATTTCTTCGCTGTTTTCACTATTTCCCATTTTGTCTGCTCCTGTGTCAGCTTCACTAGTAGTGCTCTTGGTCTTCTTTCACCGACCTGTTCTCTCTACTCTGTTTTACCTATTGTAATGACCTCATCTATCTAGGTATCTTCTATCTGTAACTCATTTGTAAATATGTCCATACATCTTACCATGTCGAGTTCTTTTTGCTCTTTCAAGCTAAGATTCTCTATATCTGGTTATTTTAGGTTGTAAATCACTACATTGTTCCTCCTTTTTTGTTTCTTCTCTCTCTCTCTTCTAGCATTTCTTCTACTATTCTTGCTATGTCATCCTTTAATTTCTCCTCCATTCTCTCCCATTTTTTCTTTACCTCATCCACCTTCCTCTGCATCTGCTCCACCTGCATACTGATTCTTTCCCAATTCTCCGTAACCTCGTCCTTCTCCTTCCTCTTATGGGTGCTGGTGCTCTCTTGCTTCCTCTCCTCTCCTTCCCTTTCCTTTTCATACCTTCTCATGTTCACAATCGCTCCCTCACTTTGTATTTTTATTCCTCTCAATTCATTTTGCATTTCATCATTATTTTTTTTTCATCTTTTCATTATCCCTTCTGAGCCTCAGTGACGCCTTCACACTCTTCTTCATTTTGGTTTTGCATTCCTTACAGAACCACTCCTGTTCCTTTTCCTTGACTAGTTCTTTATACAATCTATCTGGTATTTCCTCAAATACTGCGTGAAACCATATGTTACAACTATCACACTGTATCCCATTATTCACTACTACCCTGTGGCAATGTTTACATTTTCATACGTCCCGGTGTCGCGTGGGCAAGTGTCTGTTAACGAAAAGCAGCCCGTTTACTATCAAAGGCAAAAAAATCGGGTGTTGACGGGAACACTTACTAATATTGACTTGATCAACAAAGGCATGTCCAGGTGTCCTACGACACTGGGAGTATTTAAATGAACTATAGATCAAGAAATATTTATACACATGTGTAAAAACCGATAAATATTCATCCCCTGACGTATTATGGCCACATCAACAAAACTTCACAAAATATGTTGTTACCTCATTAAAGGCACGAAACCAACTTTAAATGAATTATAAGAATATGTACATAAGAATTTTATGAACAACCACTCGTATATGAACAATCTTAAAGCTTGTCTTTCTTGTCTAATCTTGCATTATCATTCACATGTAAATTACTGAGAATGTAACGAAGCCTTGGTGATGTCCTATGATGCTATAACAGGCGTGGTAGTTGACTGTCTTCCTCAGGAAGGTACAGGTGAGGCTGATGACAGCGTGTTGCCGTAAGGGGTGGACGTCTGCGCCGCCAGCAGGGTGGGTAGGTTAAAGGTGGTGACGGTCGTTGGGGCGAGGAGTTGAGAGTGTAGCACTACACGGTGGGAGTGGAAGCGCGGACACTGCAGCAGAAAGTGTTCAATGGTTTCCGGGACGTTCCTGCACCAGGGGCAGTGAGGGTCAGGTGCGAGCCATACTTAAATAAACAACAACACACAATGGTACACACACCCTCATCCATCTCCGCCTGGGCCACACGACTCTCACGGCTCACCTTCACCGCCTCCGTCTGTCCCCTGACCCTCACTGCCCCTGGTGCAAGGACGTCCCGAACACTTTCTGCCCCTGGTGCAAGGACGTCCCGAACACTTTCTGCTTCAGTGATACTTGATGTTGTTTAGAGGTTACTTCCTCAAAGCCGTAGTGTTCTACCGCTGCAGCCGGTCCTAGCGTCCCTAAACTGTAGATTCACTTGGTCCAGTAAGGAGTTTGTGGGTGCTCTACATAGTGAAAGTGTATCCCCGTACTGGTGGTTCGTCTGGAACTGTCCACAGGTATTGGTCCAGCTGGGATTTTAACTTCTCCACGGAGCAGCCGGTGATGTCTCTGATGTTTCTTGGGAGGCTGTTGAAGGTACTTCTGCCACTGTATAGGGTAGGCTGGCTGAGAGAAGAGACTTGATCAATCCTTGCCGGGGCTTGAATGGGGAGTTTTCAAAGCTAAGCCGCCAGATGTCTCGCGCATCTCACTTCCTCTGCCCTTTGAGCGTGAATGATCTATCATTTACCGTAAATTCCCTGTACTTTTTCGGGACATATCAGAATTACCCTTCAATACAACAACTGAAACAGTTCTTAATAAAAAATGTAGTTTATTATTTTATTTGTGAGCACTTGGTGAAAATATTGGCAAAACAATTGAATACTTGAAAACTCAATCTTTAAAAATAGTCTCTTCATGAAAAAACGCAAGTTGAAGCAGAATGAGGCTTCAGGAAATATCTACTTGTATGTAAGCATTCACCGAGTATCTATTTTGGGTGTATATGTCTCTCTTACGACGAACATTTAACCAAGACAGAGTGTGGCGTTCAGCATCTCCACAGAAACCATCCCGCTGGCAGGATCTGCTATCACCCACTTTCCTGTTGACACGACACGGGGAGGGACAGCTCAGCGCCGCCGCTCCCTTACCTCACGGCCCATATCTCTGATACTCCTAACTTCTCAATACCAGAGGCTGTCATCCTATAACTATCATCATCCGCTTATCTCATCACACTCTCTATCCTCTACTGGAATATTCGTGGCATCCGCTCCCACATACCGTTTCCCACATAAAGGAGTCTCCTTATTTCACCTGCTTTGTGAAATTCCCCCTATTTGTGTATAGAGAACTCCTAACTTCTCAATACCAGAGGCTGTCATCCTATAACTATCATCATCCGCTTATCTCATCACACTCTCTATCCTCTACTGGAATATTCGTGGCATCCGCTCCCACATACCGTTTCCCACATAAAGGAGTCTCCTTATTTCACCTGCTTTGTGAAATTCCCCCTATTTGTGTATAGTCCCCCTGCTTTGACTGTGACTTTGTGTTGTTGGGGTGGATCGGAGTGGCGCGTGTAGTTACGTGACAGACGTGCAGTCACTATTGTACTGTGGGTAGTAGTAGTTTGCGTAATAAAGCCGTGCACTGCAGTAACGGTCTCCTTGCAGTCCTCGTCTCCATAGCCCTGAGCCGTTAGTGTGTGACGAAGTTTGAGAGGGGTGGGTTGCCTCCCCCCACCTCCTTCGTTACAATAGGATAAACCAGAGGACATAGGGTATTCAGAGAGAAGGGTTGGTTGATTGATTCAGAGGGAAGGACATTGAGGTGGATCGAGGGGGCGGCGGAGCTCTCGCATGTAAACAAACGCTTTCAACTGTCTTCCATCCCGTACTGTTCTCGAGATGCCAAGCACTTAAAATTACTTCTTGGTTAAATGTTCGTCGCAAGACAGACAGACACACCCAAAATAGGTACTCAGTGAATGCTTACATACAGGTAGATATTTCCTGAAGCTCATTTTGCTTTAACTTGCGTTTATTCATGAAAAGACGATTTTTAAAAATAGAGTTTCAAGTATTCAATTGTTTTGCCAATATTTTCACCAAGTGCTCACAAATAAAATGATAAACTACATTTTTTATTAGGAACTGTTTCAGTTGTTGTATTGAAGGGTAATTCTGATATGTCCCGAAAAAGCACAGGGAATTTACGGTAAATGATAAATCATTCACGCTCAAAGGGCAGTGGATATGACAGCGCGAGAAATAGGCTTGAGCGTGAGCTTATTAGAAAACTCCCATTGGTGGAGCTTTCCTGAAACATTTATTTTCCGTACGGATCAATTTCGTCATCAACTTCAATTTGTCTCTATAACGTGCTAAGATAAGTGGGTCAAGTTTGTCAACGTATTTCTGTTGGTTTGGTTGTTCCGGAGGGCTTTTTCTTTGACGTGATTGTTAGCGGTGACTCATTCTACCTGTTAGTCTGCAGCTGTATTTACAAGTCTTGCCACTAAACATGGCGGCGATAAATTAATACCCCGGATGTTGTGACGTCAGTGAATACTATATATTGGTAATTTCTCTTATTTCACTGAAATGTGTAGTCGTACAAGTCTTGCGTGGCGTCGGCCACTCCAAGATGTAAACAAAGATGCCAGTACTGGTGACAAGAGGACGATCATGCGCGACTTCGCGTTCTATTTCTATTTTCTATTTTGTTCTATTTCGTTTAGATTTTTTTACGTATGATTTAGATATATAGTTAAGTTATGAGTTGTTGATGAGAAGTTATGACGGAAAATGTTGATACAAACGAGATATTTAATAGGCTGTGTGTGTTTTACTATAGTAACGGGGATAATGATATGTGTGTTATTTTTACTTGATTTAGCAATACAAGTAAGGTTTTGAGTGGTGTATTTATGGTTATCAAGAAAAATGTGAAGAGGGATGGACATTTTATAAAATATTGGTGTCCATTTAAATTCATTTCCGCGTCACTCCCCCGCCTGGACAGTTTTACCAAGTGGATACATTTTCTCTATTTTAAGCTACGTCCACACTGAGACTCAATAATTGATTTATTATTAGCGCGTTTTCACCTATATTAGTCAGTAATAGCTGTATTATTTTTAATATTAGCAAGTCTTCTTGCACACGATCCATTGTGTTGTTTTGGTCGCGGTGTCGTTGTCGTGTGACCAGCAGTCTATTTATGAGGTGCAGTCCGCCTTTGTTTACTAACAAGAGAAAATTCGAACTGCGCATGCGCGGAGGCGAATATTTGTTAGTAAATTGATGTAAAGGGCCTATGGTATTATTCCAAATGAACACGAATTCACTTTGGTGGACGAAACTATTTTTTTCTGGTGAGTTTTGATGTGTTTCGAATGAATCTGCTAACCGTTTTCTGTCGCAATTTTTTTTTTTTTTTTATAAATAAAGGTTAGGTTAGGTTAGGTTAGGTTTGATGTAGGTTATGTTAGGTAAAGGTTAGGTTCAATTTGGTTTTTTTTTGTCATTTTTGTTACAAATGAAAAAAAAAAAATATTTGCGACAAAAACGGTAGCAGATTCATTCAAAGCACACCAAAACTCACCAGAAAAAAATAGTTTCTTTCACCAAAGGAAGTTCGGTGTTCATCGGAAATTTATCGGCCTATTTCATCCCAATATTTGGCTAATCTTCATATACACCGTGCAGGTTAAATGTGACAGTACATGATGCCGTGTCCATTGAAAAGTGCTCTTAGACTTAGACTAAGAGCTGGGAGTGACCACTGGGAGTATTTAAATAAAAGTATAGATCAAGAAATATACATACACATGTGTAAAACCGTATATATATATATATATATATATATATATATATATATATATATATATATAATATATATATATATATATTATATATATATATTATATACATCCCTTGACTTATATGGCCACATCAACAAAACTTCACAAAATATGTTGTTACCTCATTATAAGGCACGAAACCACTTTAAATGAATTAAAAAAATATGTACATAATAATGTTATGAACTCGTATATGAATAATCTCCGAGGTCCACAAAGAAATTCGGAAATTAAAAATTTTGGCGGTATGTAGTACTTTTTTCCTTAACCAAAACAGTCTCATTATGTCATCAGGAGGAGGAAGAAGAACAAACATCATTGAATCATTGTTGTATTTCTCTTCTCTCTCTCTCTCTCCCCCTCTCTCTCTCTCCTCTCCTCTCGCTCTCTCTTCTCTCTCTCCTTCTCTGCATTCCTTCTCCTTACAATTAAGCTGGACCAGGGACATGGGATGTTCTTATTGAAAGACAAACGAAAAGGAAATGAAAGTGACACGCCCACGCCAGCAGGACATGGGGTGCAGCACCCAGCGTTGGTACTATTCTTGTTATACTGTACCCGTTTGAACTCAGAAAAGGAAACGTAAGTTTGGGCCCCTGCACAAACTTCACTTGTAAAAAAAAAAATTTTTTCCCCTTTTTTTTTTCCCCCCCTTCCCCCCCCCCCTTTTTTTCCCCGGGGGGTTTTTTTTTTTTCCCTTTCCCCCTTTTTTTTTTCCCCCCCCAAAAAAACCCCCCCCTTTTTTTTTTTTTTTTTCCCCCCCCCCCTTTTTTCCCCCCCCCCCCCCCCCAAAAAATTTTTAAAAAACCCCGGAAAAAAGGGGGGTTTTTAAAAAAAAAAAAAAATTTTTTACAAAAAGCCCCCCCCTTTTTGTTTTTTTTCCCCCCGGGGTTTGGATTATTTCTTTTTTTTTGGGGGGGCCCCCCCCCCAAAAAAAATTTTAAATTTTTTAAAATTAAAAAAAAAACCCAAAAAAAATTTTTTTTTTAAAAAATTAAAAAAAACCGGGGGGAAAAAAAATTTTTTAAAAATTTTTTAAAAAAATTTTTTTTTTTTGGGGAAAAACCCCCAAAAAACCCGGGCAGGGGGGGGGGGCCCCCCCCCCCCCCCCTTTTTTTTTAAAAAAAAATTTTTGGTTAAAATTTTTTTTTTTTTTTTTTGGGTTTGTTTGGGGTTTTTTTTTTTTTTTTGGGGGGTTTTTTTGGGGGGTTTTTTGGGGGGGGGTTTTCCCCAAAAACCCCCCCCCCCTTTTTTTTTAACCCTTTAAAATTGGGGAAAAAGGGGGGAAAATTTTTAAAACCCCTTTTAGGGGGGGGTTTTTTTTTTTTTTTGGGGGGGTTTGGGGGGGGGGAAAAAAAAAGGGTGGGGGGGGGTTGGGGGAAAAGGGGGGGGGGGGGGGGGTTTGGGTAAAGGGGGTGGGGTGGGGGGGGGGGGGGGGAAGGGGGGGGGGGTTGGGAAGGGTGAGGGGAGGGTTGGGGGGGGGGAATGGGGGGTTTTAATTTTTTTTAATGGGGGGGGGTGTTGGGGGGGGGGGGGGAAAAAAAGGGGGGGGGGGAAAAAAACCCCCAACCAAAAAAGGGGGGGGGGGGGGTTTTTTTTTTTTTAAAAAAAAAAAAAGGGGGGTTTTTAAAAAAAAAAAAAAAATTTTTTTTTAAAAAATTTTTTTTTTAAAAAATTTATATATTTTTTAAAATAAAAAATTTTTTTTAAAAAATAAAAAAAAAATTTTTTTAAAAAAAAAAATTTTTTTTTTTAAAATATTTTTTTTTTAAAAAAAAAAAATTTTAAAAAATTTTAAAAAAGGGGAAAAAAAAATTTCCTTTTTTTAAAAAAAAAAGAAAATTTTGGGGGGGGGGGGGGGAAAGAAAAAAAAAAAAAAGGGGAAAGAAAAAAAAAAAAAAGAAAAAAGGGGGGGAAAAAAACCCCGGGGGGGGGAAAAAAAGGGGAAAAAAGGGAGGGGGGAAAAAAGGGGGGGGAAAAGAAAAGGGGGGGGGGGGGGGGGGGGGAAAAAAAAAAAAAAATTTTTAAACCAACCCCCGGGGGAAACCCCCCCCAAAAGGGAAGGTTTTGGGGCCCCCCCCCCAAAAAAAGGGGGAAAATTTCCCCCCCGGAAAAAAAAGGGCCCCCAAGGGTTCCCTTTAAAAAAAGGGGGGGGGGTTTTCCCCCTTTTGGGGGGAAAAAAAGGGGGGTTCGGCCCCCAAAAAGGGGGGGGGCCCCAACCGGCCCCAATTTCCCCCCCCCTTTTTTAAAGGGGGGGGGCCCCCCCAAAATTTTTCCCGGGGGGGGAAAAAAATTTTTTCCCCCCCCCCCTTTTTTGGGCCTGGGGTTTCCCCCCCAAAAAAAACCCCCCCCCGGGGGGAACCGGGTTTTGGTTGGGGGGAAAGGGGAAAACCCCTTTTTCCCCTGGGGGGCCCCCCTTTCCCCCGGGGAAACCCCGGCCCCCGGGGGGGGGGCCCCCCCCTTTTTGGGGGGCCCAAAAACCCCCCAAAAAAAGGGGGTTTTTTTTTTTCCCCCCCAAATTCCCCCAAAAAAAAAAGGGGGGGAAGGAACCCCCAAAAAAACCCCCCCCCCCCCAAAAAAGGTAAAAAAAAAAACGTTTTTTAAAAAAAAATTTTCCCCCCCAAAGGGGCCCCCCCCCTTTTCCCCCCCAAAAAAGGGGGCCCAACAAAAAAAAGGGGGGGAAAAAAACCCCCCCCTTTTTGGGGGGGGGAAAGTTTTGGCCCAAAAACCCAAGCCCCCAAAAGGGGGTTTGGGCCGGGGAAAAACCCCGGGGGGGGAAAAATTTGGGGGGGGGGGGGTTTTTTTGGGGCCCCCTAAAAACCCCCAGCCCCCCCTTTTCCCCCCCCCCCCCCCGGGGGGGGGGGCCCCCCCCCCGGGGGGGGGGGGGGAAAAAAAAGGGGGGGGGGCCCCCCTTTGGGGGTTTTTTTTTTTGGCCTTCCCCCCCAAAAAAGGGGGGGGGAAAAAGGGGGGGGGAAAACCCCGGGGGGCCCCCAAAAATTAAAAGGGCCCCCCCGGGCCCCCCCCCCTTTGGGGGGGGAAAAAAAAAAAAGGGGGGCCCCGGGGAAAAACCCCCCCCCCCCAAACCCCCCGGGGCCCCCAAAAAAAGGGGGGCCCCCCTTTCCCTAAAAAAACCCCCCCTTTGGGGGGGGGGGCCCCCAAAAAAAAAAAAATTTTAAAAAAAAAAAAAAAAAAAAAAAAATTTTTTAAAAAAAAAAAAAAACTCAAAATTTAAATTAACCCCCTTTTTTTTAAAAGGGGGTTTTTGGAAAAAAAAAAAAAAAAAAAAATTTTAAAAAATTTTTTTTTGGTTTTTTTAAAATTTCCATTTTTTGGTTTTTTTTTTTTTGGGGGGGGGTTTTTTTTTTTTTTTTTTTTCCCCCTTTTTTTTTGGTTTTTTTTTAATTTTTAAAAAAAAAAAAAAGGGGGGGGAAAAAAAGGGGGGGGGGGGTTTTAAAAAAGGGGAAAAAAAAAAAAAAAAGGAAGGGGGGGGGGGGGGGAAAAAAAAAATTTTTTTTAAAAAAAAGGGGGAAAAAAAAAAAAAGAGGGAGAAGAAAAAAAGAAAAAAAAAAAAAAAAAAGGGGGGGGAAAAGGAGGGGAAAAAAAGGGGGGAAAAGGGGGGGAGAGAAAGAGAGAGAGAGAGAGGGGGGGTTTAAAAAAAAAAGGGGGGGGGGGAAAAAAAGGGGGGAAAAAGGAAAGAGAGAGAAAAAAAAGGGGGGAAAAAGGGAGGGAGAAAGAAAAAAAAAAAAAGGAAGAAAAAGGGAGGGGAAGAGGAGGGGGGGAAAAAAGGGGGGGGGGGGAGAGAGAGAAAAAACCCCCCCCCGGGGGTTTTTTTCCCGCCAAATAAAAATTTTTGGGGCGCGCTGATTGGTTAAAAAAGGGGGGGGAAAAAAAAAAAACCCCCCCCCCAAAAAAAAAATTTTTTTTTTTCCCCCCCTTTAAAAAATTTTCCCCCGGGGGGGGGGGGCCCCCCCCCCCAAAACCCCCCCAAACCTTTTAAAAACCCTTTTTTTAACCAAAAAAAACCCAAAAAGGTTTTCCTTTTACCCCCTTTTTTTTTTTTTCCCCGAAAAAAAAAAAAACCCCCCCTTTTAAAAAACCCCCTTTTAAAACCTAAATTTGGGGGAAGGCCCGGGGGGTTTTTGGGGGGGCCCCCCGGGAAAAAAAAAAAAAAGGGGGTTTTGAAAATTTTTTTTAATTTTTTAACCCCCCAAATTTTTGGGGGGGCCCTTTAAAAAATTTTGGGGGGGGTTTTGGGGGAAAAGGTTTGGGGGGGGGGAAGGGGGAAAAAAAAGGGGGTTTTAAAGGGGGTTTAAAAAGGGTTTAAAAGGCGGGGAAAGGGGCCCCCCGGGGGGTTAAAGGGGGGTTTTGGGAAAGGGTTTGAGGGGGGGGGGGGGGGCCCCGGAAAAACCCCCCCCGGGGGGGCCCCCGGGGGGGGGCCCCGGGGGGGGAACCCGGGGGGTTTTTGAAATTTTCCCCTTTTTTCCCCCGGAATTTTTAATTTTTTTTTTTAAAAAAATTTTGGGGGAAAACCCCAAAAAAAGGAATTTTTTTTTTTAAAATTTTTTTAAAAAAAAATTTTTAAATTTTTTTTTGGGGAAAACCCCCAACCCCGGCCCCCCCCCTTTCTCCCCCCCAAAAAAAACCCCCCCTTTAAAAGGGGTTTTTTTTTCCCCCCTTTGGGGTTTTTTTGGTTCAATTTTTTTCCCGGCCCCCCTTTTTGGGGTTTTTCCCCTTTTAAAAGGGGGGCAAAAGGTTGGGGCGGGGGCCCCAAAAATTTACCCCGGGGGGGAAAAAATTTTTTTTTTCCGGGGTTTTTAAAAAAGGGGTTTTTTCCCCGGAAAAAAAGGCCGGAAAAATTTTTTTGGTGGATTGGTGTTTTTTAAAAAAAATAATTAGGCCCCAAAAAAAAAAGGGTCTGGACGATTTCTTTTAAAGGGGAAAAATTTTCGTGGCATCAGTGCAAAATGTGCTCGGGGCTTTTCATCCCCCCCCCCGTGACCTGCCTATGCCTCAGTCACGGGCCCGGGGGCCCCGAGCCTAGGCCTGCGGTTTATTAGTGCTTGGGGTTGGTCAGGGGTTAAAAGGGGTTTTGGGTTTTTTGACCTTTAAAAAGGGGGCATTTCGCCCAGGTGACCAGTTTCATCTTCTCCCCAAATCAGAATTTTTTTCACGCTATAATTTTCCTTTTTCCCAAAATCTCGGTTTTTATGTAAAAATATCTTAATTATTTTGTGTTTTTTTTGTGATACACCCCCTTTCTAAATATGGTGGGAAACGAGGACTTTCAGGGATTTAAAGCAAATATAGGGCGGTTTTTAAAAAAAACAACGAAGGGCTGTAGCCTAGATGCACGCTTTCCACTGAATTCCGTAAACCAAAAAAAGGCCCCGAGCGAAAAAAAAAAAAACTTTTGGGGCCTAAAGTCCACCTTTTGGGGGGGGGGGTTTTCGGGGTCTAGGTTTTGTGAACAGGGGTATACACTTGGCCGCGCTCCCAGAATACCCGGAAGGGGGACGTCATGAGAAAAACATCTACATTAAACCCCCATATAGAAAGGACCTACCCCTAAGAAACCCCGGGCTAGCGGTCCGAATTTACTAGCGTTTCCCGCCCTATGGGGGGAGGTAGGGGTTTTGGTGGCTTTTTTAGAACTTTTCCTGGGCGGGTATTGGGGGAGGTGTGTGGAACTCATGCCGTGCCGACCCAGAAGCAAGGGGAGACGTTAATGTTTGGCTTCTCTGCCCCGTTTTTTCCCCAAATTTTGGGCGAGCACTTTTTGCCCTTTTTAAATTTTTTTATTTTATTCACTAAAAAAGGGGGCGTGCACACATGACTATGGAGGAAGAAGGCTGGGATTTTTGCTGGAGGCAAGAAAAAAATGCCTTTTTAAAGAAATTTTTTAGGCGTACTCGGCCCGAGGGGAAGCAAAACCCTAAAGTTGCTGCTGGCTGGGGGGCTCGTGGGGGACCACCCAAAGTTGTTCCCCAACAAAACCTTATCCGGGGCGCCCCCCGGAAAAATTCCAAAAATTTCAGACGTCTTCTTTGGGAAAAGAACTACGTAAAAAAAAACCTATCTTTCAGTTCTCAGCTAAAAAAAAGTAAAACCAAACCCTTTCCAAAAGGGGCGCATCCCCTCCCCTGGGATCCAACAAATCTCCGAGGGGGCCCAAAATTCCCTTTCCCCCGTGCTGCACGCAAAACCCCTTTCTATGGAAACGTATGAAGAAAATCGACTGGATTTTGCCAAAAAAAATACAACCAATGGAAAGCTGCGAAGGGGGGAAAGGGCATGTGGTTTTTGGATGAATCGGGCATTCAAGTGTTTTAGGGCCCTTCTTTCCACAGTTAAGGGCGACCACCTTCAGTCAAATGATTCGAAACCCCCGCCAACACAGTTGCACTGTGAAGCACCCCCAAACTGGCATGATTTTGGAATTTTTTCAGGGGTTTTAAAAAGGTCTTGGGGGTTGTTTTTCCTCCCAAAAAAGCCCATCAACCCAAATAAAAAAAAAAAAAAAAAATATTAATTAATATGCTTGTTTATTTTTTTCCTTGTATTCAGGGTTTTTGCAACCGTTTTCAAAGCAGGTCCCATTTATTTGCGGTTGGGCTGTATCTTGGGTGGTTTAAGAGATGTAGATCTCTATAGGCGTTTTTGGGGGGATTTTGTTTTCAAGCGGGAAAAAAAATTGGGTTGCTCAAAATTTTTCTTTCTGTTTAATTATCCCGGGAAAATGATTTTCACGGGCCCCCAAGAATTTGTTTTGGGTTTTGCGGCAGCAAGCCCAAATGTTTGTTTTTGGGGACTATAAAATATATATAGGCACTATAAAAATGACCCCTTTCAATAAAAAAAAAAAATTCCCCTTGAAGCGAAAAACCCCCCAGAAAAAAGCCTTAAGTGATGTTTTTTAGGGAAAATAAGTGCCCAAAATAGGGAAAAAAGCTGTTTAATTTTGTTTTCTTTTAAAATTTAAAATGGTGTAGATGAGGGGGAGAAAAATATAGTTTTTTTAGAGTTTGGATAAGAGAAATAAATAGGGTTTTTTCTCATATAATATACAAGGACAGTGTAGATATGTTACATCGTTTTTAAATTTTTAAATATGATTTTGAAAATATATTATATATATATATATATATTTATATAAAATTTTATATTATATATATATAATTTTATAAATTTTAATTTTATAGTTAAGTTTTTGAGTTTTTTGATGCCCAAATTTTGACGAAAAAAAGTTGATAAAAACGGGGAAAATTTAAAAAAGGGGTGCGTGTTTTTTTTACTATAGAACGGGCGAAAAAAATAATTATTTTGATTTAAATGAAGCCAGCTAGGTTGGCGCCAAGGGTTTTTAGACGGACATTGTTTCTGGTCGGATGTTTTTGCAATATCAAGGGGATAAAGGAAACATGAAAGGTTTAAACGACGAGGGGGTAAAGTTGTGCAAGGATTTTGGGGTAATGGGCTAAATGAAAAGTGGATAATGGGGTTTTGGGGGCTTAATTAAAATTTCTCAGGAAAAAATAAAAAATTCAATGGAATGCTTTAATTTCAATTTTGCTTTTTTATCATTTGTTTATAATTTTTACTGATAAAACTTATTTTAGTAGGGGGCAATTACTGGTCCTAGCGCTTCGTGCCGGGGGGAAAAGCCGACGTGAGTTTTGACAGGGGGGGGCTTGCAGCCCTTTTTGATCTCAAGAAGGCGTTTGACTCAGTGCATCGTGAGTCACTCTTGGGGTCTTTTTGCGACTTCGAGGGAAATTTCCCGCAAGGCTATTGGTTTTATAACCCGGCAGGGCAGGGATTTCTCGAAAATCCCTCGTTTAAAGGGGCAACTTACGAGTGTAAAGGCTACAATAACCTTAGAGGGTGGGGTGAGGGAGATGCTCGTACCGAGCCCTCACTCCCGTACGGTTATTGGGGGGCCCCCCTTTGGGGGGGAATATAGGGATATTCTAGGGATATGTGTGGGAAAAATTTTTTGTAACCAATCACAGAGCAGGGCCCCGCAGACGCGGCCTTATTTAGCCCAAACATCCCTCCCCCTCAGTGTCAGGGGAGCCCGATAAATAAATTTAAAGAGAAATTTAAATGCCGCTGTTGTGCTAAAAAACGGGCCTCTTTTGGAAATGTCCCGCGGACGTTTTTAAAACCCAAATAACTCTACAAAAAAATTAAAAAAAACCCATCATAAAACCTTACCTAAAAAAAAACCCGACCCTAACATAAATTTAAACCCAAACCAAAAATTATGTTTTCCGGTGTTGAGCTAAGTCGGCTGATTTTCCCAAATAGGGCCGAAATTTTTGCCACTATCGCCCAAATTTTTACGATAATACATAGCTGCCTTATTAGCCTTTCAGGAAATTTTCCCACTGATTTCTACAAAAGGGGTACCCCCGGGTATACCTTGATGCGTGATCATAAAGGGTTTGAGTCCGCGCTGCCCCCAAAATTTGTATTAAAAACCCACTGCTGGCCCGCCCCCGTATATGCCCTATCTGTGGCCCCGGCGGACTTGTTATAGTGGACGAGAAAAATGCGCGTTCGCTCTTTAGGTCAGACAAGACAAAACGGGGGGCAACACCTCATTGGGCCACGTGACCCCTTGTGTGCAAGGATAGTATAACTTTATTTAAACCCCGGGCTTGGTGTATTACGTGCTTTTTGTACTAGTACGTCCGGAAAATTGATCCAAACCCCCACCAAAGGATTTATTATAGCTGCCAAACTTGGATGATGAACATACGTTTTGATTCAAAAAAGTCGACCGATAATATATTTTAAAATATAGGGGTTTTCCCTGATTTGAATTTTTTACAAGTTTCTATAGGGATTGTATGGGTTTAAAAATTTATTTTATGGAGTCCCAAAGGAGCCCAAAAAAACCCAATCACATTTTCCAAAAAGGCAAAACATTTAAAAGGGTTTTTATAATAAAACAATAAACATAAAAGTAATTTGTGATACAACTTGTTTAATTTATTTTTTGTTATCTCTAGCTGCTTTTAAATTTTTACTCCCTTTGGGGGGGTTTTAAAAGGGGGCTCCCGGGCCACCCCTTTTTGCCTCGCGGGCCCCTAGCAAGGAGAAAAAGGTTTGAAACATCTCCCTTAGAGGCGCCCACGAAAGGGGGAAAATCCCTAGGGTAATACTTTCGGGCCCGTAACTCTTTCGAGGGATCTCTGGGCCCGTATTTGGGACTGCGAGTTTCTGTAAGGTTTTGGGGGAGGTTTTTCCAGCTTCTTTCCCGGAATACAGGAGTGAGGCAAGGGGTGCGTTCCTCCCCCATCACTTTTTAACGCTTGTATGGGCTGGGTAATTTGGGCAAGGTTGTAGATCAAAGTGATTGTGGGGCATCCCTCGGGAACACCCCAAAAACCTGATCTTTTTTTTTGCCGATTTATGCCCGTAATCTTTTCTGAGTCCGGAGGCTTGGTGATGGGTCTCGAGGCGCGGACGGGGGGCAAAACCTTTGGGATTTAGGCCCCCGGCTCAAGACCAAGGTCCAGGTGTTTTTGGAGACTTTTTCAGAGAAGCAGTACAGTCTGTTCATTTCGTGTGGGAGGGGCATTGAAAATTTGTTAAGTTTTCCCTACCCCTTTGGGCGGGGCAAAATCCATAATGAGGGGGGGTCACGTCAAGAAGTCTTACGGCGGATGGGCAAGCCCACGGTTTATGGGCTCGCCCCAGCGGGGGGTATTTTGGGGTTTTTCGGTACCGTGCAGAAGGGGCAAAGATCCGGATCTTATGTCGCTTTTGACCCCGTTTACTCATGGTTTTTGAGACATTTGGGCACTAAACGTGACTTGAAGAGACGAATCAAGCCTTTGGGGGAATAAAGGGGCTTGCAGAATTGGGGTACGCTGGGATGTTTCGTTTTCAAATCAGCGATTGGGACCGTGAGACTGAAACGAGGCCTATTTCCCGAAAAGTCCGGTTTAGCGCCAACTTCGGCTATAGGGCAGTGGCCCGTACCCTGAAACCCCATCCTTCCCACCGGGTTGTATTAAGAGACAAAACCGGCGTTGGAGGAGGCAAAAAGGGGGCCCACAAGGTCGTGGGTGGGGTAAGTTGATGTTACTTGTCTGAGAGCTGCTTGGTATGGGAAAGGAAAGGAGCCAGCATGGGAACTCGCGCGTGGTGACCCCCGGGAGTGGCGTCGTAGGATGGGCGAGGCGACGCGCCCCCCGGCGTATGCCCCCAATGATTGATTGATTGAACTTACTCTGGAAAGTAAACTTATTCCCCGGGTTTTAATACTGCTGTTCTATGTTCTGGTATATAATACTAGGTTCCGGAGAACTTAGGGACCGCATGGTATTCGGTAGGGATGCCACTCTAAATTTTCAGAAATCCCAAAGGTGCCCCACGAAAATCCTAAGATACAACAAAAATATCCCAAGGTCTTTAAAAAACCATAAATGAAACTAAACTCTAAAGCCCTCTTCACATATTCCATAATCGAACCACGATAGCGCTACTAATCTAATTATTGGCGCTATCCTGAAATTTAACAACGATAAACGCCGACCACGATAGCCTCATAACAATGTTACGCTGCGTCGCTGCCTGTAAATATGTCATGATGAAGTCATGATAGCTGTAAGACTTAAGTCACGAATGGAAATGAATGGTCATTTTGTCGTCACGATAGAGCCACAGTAACCACGATGGTGTTATGAACGTATCACGATAGCGTCAAGAGCTATAGCAACATGCCCCACACGGGGTTGGTGGTGACTGGTGATTGAGATAGTAGTGGGGGGGGGGGGGGATGAAGGCGGGCGTAACGGTACTTTATCGTCACGTAGGTTGCTACATAGATAACGATAGCGTTACGATAGACCTACGATAGCGCTGCATTGGGTACAAAAATCGGAGAGCTTCCCGATTTTGTATTGTATGCATTGACTTTTCGTGGCCTCGGCCGAGTGCGTCACGAGCGTCACATGCTTGGAGATGGCCTACAATACCAAACACATTCTCCGGAACAAAGGGTGCTCTGACCCACACGACATGTACTCTTACACGATATTATCAAACTACCAGATGATATCTATGAAAAGTGAACCTACCATCATCTTCACAAGACATTACTCCATATCATGAATATTAATTTTATACAATAAGCTATACCTAGAATAAGATAATGAGAACTAAATAAAATAGTGCATAAACATTTTTTTTTCACCTTCCTTGCTTCAACTCCCTATTATTCCTGTAATTTTGCTTGCATTCAATTTTCATTCACTGTCTCGGAATGAGCACATTTGTCTGATTATGTTGGTATATGACACGTACCAATGCAACAATATGTAGATGGTAGAATATTGCCATAAACATAAAAGTTGTGACGGAACAGCTTTTCGCCGTGGTGAGCGTCGCTTCCGCAGCCTAGTCGGTACTATTTCCTTCGCCCAGGGTTTATTAATTAAGCGTCGTTTACACAGCGCTGCTTTTATTCGCTTTGGACAAGCTTCTTAATTCGCTAGCGAATTCGCTGGTGAAAGTGTCTAAAGACGCTTTCACGTCTAAAGACTAACTCTTTTATTCGCTAGCGACTAAAATCATGAATTCGCAGCATCTGTTTGACGCTGCGATAAAGTCAAACATGTTTAACTTTACCGCTCGCGCCTAGCGTTTCAGTAGTGATCTCTAGTTTGGTCCGGGATGGAACAGCAGGCCGCATCAAAGTGTCCTTCTTTTGAATAAAAGGATGCATCTTCATCCACAGCTCTTCAAATTTTTCGCACGTCAGCCTCAATACTCTCCGGTATGTAGTTGGGTCCTCCAATGCCAGTTCCTTCAGGAGATTATCTGAGGTCCCCTGAGCCTGCCTCCTGCCTATCCACTTTCGTACCCATACACTTCTTTTTCTTGGCTATTTTCTCATAACAGAATCACGAATTCTAGCTTGGAGCACCCTTGCACAAAGGACAACAGCGGCTCGCAGCACATCCTCCTGCGATGCCATGACGCCTGGGACTGCTCCAAAACGCTAGCGAATTCATCATTTTTACCAGCATCGTGTAAACGGCTTACCGCTTGCGTCTTTGGGCTATATTCAAGAACTTTTCTCCACCCGTTGCATCGCGAATCGGTATACAAGAATCAACAGAGGTAACGCAACGGGTGGAGGTTTGAGTCAGCTGATTCGCGACAACATGCAGATCCCACCTTCATCCCGCTGTGCACTTATTCGATCCTATTTCTTCCCAGACCATTACAGGTGAGTTTTCAACAACCGAGAGTAACATGCATACCTTGTGAATGCACACGTGTCATAGTTAAGGTAAAATCAGGTCCAGGAGGCCATATAGGTGTGTGAAGTTGTGAGGAAGCCGGGCGGCGGCGGGAGGATGGAGGTCGGCCATTGTGTGTAGCAGTGGCGGCGGGCCGTTCAAATGTACTCGCAAGCATAACTCGGGCCCATTTTTTCTGCACCAACGCCTCAGACAAGTGGCGAACACTAACTAAGCTATTATTTTAATGTCAGAAATGATAAATTTCATTAGTAAAATGTATTGGATATGTATAAAACAGTCAAAATACTGATGCCGCTTTGGGCTCGCTTGTGTTGGTACGCCTGTCAAATATCCACCAGTCGGACATTTTTTGTAGATGCAACCAGTGGAGGTACGACGGTGGAGAATCTCAACCGGCCGGGATTTGACGAGCATTCTTGAATATAGCCCTTTATCAGCTTGAAATTCGCTATGGGAGCGATAAGTTGGCGACAAAAGGCCGGTTTACACGGCGCTGCTATTGACGCTAGACGCTAGCTTCTTTTGTCGCCAACTTATCACTCTCCCAGAGCGAATTTCAAGCTGATAAATACGCAAGCGGTAAGCCGTTTACACGATGCTGGTAAAAATTATGAATTCGCTAGCGTTTTGGAGCAGTCCCAGGCGTCATGGCATCGCAGGAGGATGTGCTGCGAGCCGCTGTTGTCCTTTGTGCAAGGGTGCTCCAAGCTAGAATTCGTGATTCTGTTATGAGAAAACAGCCAAGAAAAAGAAGTGTATGGGTACGAAAGTGGATAGGCAGGAGGCAGGCTCAGGGGACCTCAGATAATCTCCTGAAGGAACTGGCATTGGAGGACCCATCTACATACCGGAGAGTATTGAGGCTGACGTGCGAAAAATTTGAAGAGCTGTGGATGAAGATACAAACATAATTTATTACCTTTGAACTCTTCTTCGTCCATCTTCAGGTTGCTGTCTGCAAGGTCGATGAGCATTTGTGCTATTTGTCCATCACGCATTGGCTTATTTGAATAGTCTTTCAATTTAATGTTCCATATGATGGGATAGTTTTCCATAATCTCAAGGAGGGTGAATATTTCATTTCCTTTCTGTCGGGTTAGTTTTGGTGCCATCATAAAAAGAAAACTGGACAATGCACCCAGCAGCAAAGCAAAATACACCCTCACACACTGCCCTCGTCGTCTGAACTAGTCATCTATTCCCTACTGAAACGCTAGGCGCGAGCGGTAAAGTTAAACATGTTTAACTTTATCGCAGCGTCAAACAGACGCTGCGAATTCATGATTTTAGTCGCTAGCGAATAAAAGACGCCGCGTCTTTAGACGCTTTCACCAGCGAATTCGCTAGCGAATTAAGAAGCTTGTCCAAAGCGAATAAAAGCAGCGCCGTGTAAACGACGCTTAATTAATAAACCCTGGGCGAAGGAAATAGTACCGACTAGGCTGCGGAAGCGACGCTCACCACGGCGAAAAGCTGTTCCGTCACAACTTTTGTTTATGGCAATTTTCTACCATCTACATATTGTTGCATTGGTACGTGTCATATACCAACATAATCAGACAAATGTGCTCATTCCGAGACAGTGAATGAAAATTGAATGCAAGCAAAATTACAGGAATAATAGGGAGTTGAAGCAAGGAAGGTGAAAAAAAAATGTTTATGCACTATTTTATTTAGTTCTCATTATCTTATTCTAGGTATAGCTTATTGTATAAAATTAATATTCATGATATGGAGTAATGTCTTGTGAAGATGATGGTAGGTTCACTTTTCATAGATATCATCTGGTAGTTTGATAATATCGTGTAAGGAGTACATGTCGTGTGGGCCAGAGCACCCTTTGTTCCGGAGAATGTGTTTGGTATTGTAGGCCATCTCCAAGCATGTGACGCTCGTGACGCACTCGGCCGAGGCCACGAAAAGTCAATGCATACAATACAAAATCGGGAAGCTCTCCAATTTTTGTACCCAACGCAGCGCTATCGTAGGTCTATCGTAACGCTATCGTTATCTATGTAGCAACGTACGTGACGATAAAGTACCGTTACGCCCGCCTTCATCCCCCCCCCCCCCACTCGTATCTCAATCACCAGTCACCACCAACCCCGTGTGGGGCATGTTGCTATAGCTCTTGACGCTATCGTGATACGTTCATAACACCATCATGGCACTATCGTGGTTACCGTGGCTCTATCGTGACGACAAAATGACCATTCATTTCCATTCGTGACTTAAGTCTTACAGCTTCACTTCTCATGACATATTTACGGCAGCGACGCAGCGTACATGTTAGAGCAATCGTGGTCGCGTTTACGTTGTTAATTCGGATACGCCAAAATTAGAAATTAGTAGCGCTATCCGTGGTTCGATTATGGAATGTTGAAGAGGCTTAAGAGTTTAGTTTCATATGTCTTTAAGACCTTGGATATTTTTGTTGATCTAGGATTTTGTGGGCGCAGCGTTTGGGAATTTCTGAAAATTAGATGGCATCTACATATACAGCGCGCCCAGCGGAACAGTTTATACTACGCTGCGCGTAGTTTAAATCAGGTGGCCAATAATTAGATTTCCAGAGTGTTCATCATGAATATTGGGGGCTATAGCGGTGTCTTTGGTTAAAGACCTGGCACCTACGACGGGCCATTCTGAGGTCACCACGCGCGAGTTCCAATGCAGGCTCCTTTCCCATACCAAGCAGCTCTCGACAAGAAACATCAACTTGCCCCAGCCACGAGCCTTGTGGGCGGCCCCTTGGCCTCCTCCACGCCGGATTGTCTCTTACAGATACAACACGATGGGAAGGATCGGTTTCAGGGTAGCGTGCCACATGCCCATATAGCCGAAGTTGGCGCTGACGGACTATGCAGGTAATAGGCCTCGATTCAGTCTCACGGTGCAATCGCTGATTTGACACGTAATCATCCCAGCGATACCCCATGATTCTGCGAAGGCACTTATTACCAAAGGCATTGATTCGTCTCTTCAAGTCACTATTTAGTGTCCATGTCTCACAACCATAGAGTAAGACAGGGATCACAAGCGACTTGAAGACCCGGATATTTGTCCTTCTGCACAGGTACCGACAACGCCAAATACTCCCGCTGAGCGAGTCCATAACACCGTGGGCTATGCCAATCCGCCGTAAGACTTCTTGACGTGACCCGCCGTCATTATGGACTGCACTACCAAGGTATGTAAAACTTAACAAGATCTCAATGTCCTCGCCACACGCATGAACAGACTGTACTGCTTCATCTAGTAAGTCTCCAAACACCAGGACCTTGGTCTTGAGCCAGGAGACCTCAAGTCCCAAAGGCTTTGCCTCCTCGTGCAGCGCCTCGAGAGCCATCACCAGAACCTCCAGCGACTCAGCAAAGATTACTGCATCATCGGCAAAAACAAGATCAGTGATCTTGGTGTTGCCGACGGATGCTCCACAATCACTTTGATCTACAACCTTGTCCAATACCCAATACAAGCGTTGAAAAGTGATGGGGCAAGGACGCACCCTTGCCTCACTCCTGTATTCACAGGAAAGAAGCTGGATACACCTGCCCCACACTTCACAGCACTCTCAGTCCCAGAATACAGACCAGTTATCAAGCCAATAGTCCTTGCAGGAATTCCTCGAAGTCGCAGAAGATCCCAGAGTGACTCACGATGCACTGAGTCAAACGCCTTCTTGAGATCAACATAGGCTGCAAGCATCCCCTGTCGAAACTCACGTCGGCGTTCCACCAGGACACGAAGCGCTAGGACACGAGTAAGTTGCCCCCTACTAAATAAGTTTTATCAGTATAAATGATATACTATGATAAAAGAAGCAGAATTGTATTAGCATTCCATTGATATGTTTAGTTTTCTGATAAATGAATAATTATTAGCCCACAGCCCATTATCCACATTATCATTTAGCCCATTATCCACAGTCCTTGCACAACTTTATCCTCGTCGTTTGACCTTTCATGCTTCCTTTATCACCTTGATATTGCAAAAACAATCTCGACCAGCAACAATGTACGTCTGTCACCCTTGGCGCCAACCTAGCTAGGCTTCATTGAATCATATCATTATTTATCCCCGTTACTATAGTAAAAACACACGCAGCCTATTAAATTTCTCTGTTTTTATCAACATTTTTCGTCATAACTTGTCATCAACAACTCATAACTTAACTATATAATATATATATAATATATATATATATATATATATATATATATATATATATATATATATATATATATATATATATATATATATATATATATATATATATATATATATATATAAATCAAATCATACGTAAAAAATATTAAAAAAACGTATGTAACATATCATACACGTGTCTTGTATAATTATATAGAGTAAAAACCTATTTATTTCTCTTATCCTACTCTACCAAAAACTATATTTTTCTCCTCTCATCTACACCATATTAATATTACGATACAAAATTATACAGCTATGTTCCCTATTTTCGGCACTTATTTTCCCTAAACACATCACTTAAGGCGTTTTCTGCGGGGGATTTCGCTTCAAGCGAATTTTTTTTTATTGCAAGCGGTCACTTTTATAGTGCCTATATATACTTTATAGTGCCCAAACAGACATTTCGCTTGCTGCCGCAACAACAACAACAACAAATTCTTGCGGGTCGTGCAATCATCTTCCCTGGATGATTGAACAGCAAGCGAAATTTGAGCAATCCATTTTTTTTCGCTTGCAAGCGAAATCCCCCGCAGAAAACGCCTATAGAGATGCTACATCTCTTGACCACCCAAGATACAGTCACCGCAAATAGAAATCGGACCTGCTTTGCAACTGGTTGCATAAACATGAATATCAAGGAAATAAATAATACAAGCATATTAGATAATATTTTTTATTCTTTATTTTTTTATATTTGTTGATAGCTTTTTTGGGAGGAAGAACAAACCTCCATGACCTCTTAAACCACTGAAACATTCCGAAATCATGACAGATTCGGGGTGCTTCACAGTGCGAACTGTGTTGGCAGGGTCGAATCTACTGACTGAAGGTGGTCGTCTTACTGTTGTAGAACGGCCCTGAATACACTTGAATGTCGATTCATCCGACCACATGACCTTCCTCCAGTCGTCAGCTGTCCAGTGGTTGTATTTCTTGGCAAAATCCAGTCGAGCTTTCTTCATACGATCCATCAGTAGAGGTTTGCGTGCAGCACGGCGGCAGGGAAGCTTGAGGTCCCTCTGGAGACGGTGTTGGATGCAGCGGATGGATGCGTCTTTTAGCAGGGTTGGATTACTTTTATTTAGCTGAGAAGCTGTAAGATGAGGGTTTTTACGTAGTTCTCTTCCAAGAAGACGATCTGTAACTTTGGAAGTCTTCCGTGGGCGTCCAGGATAAGGTTTTGTTGTGGGAACAACATTGGGTGGTGCCCCACGAGCGCCAGCCAGCAGCAACATTACGGTTGACTTCGCTCGGCGAGTACGCCTACAAATTTCTTTAATAGGCACTTTTTCTTGCCTCCAGGCTAATATGCGAGCCTTCTCCTCCGTAGTCATGTGTGCACGACCCATATTTAGTGAATATATAAAGAATTAAAGGGCAAAAAGTGCTCAAGTCAAAATATTGGGAAAACGGGGCAGAGAATACCAAAGCATTAACGTCTCCCCTTGCTGTCTGGGTCGGCACTGAGCGTGAGTTCCACACACCTCCCACACTACCCGCCCAGGAGAGTTACTAGATATCGCCAGCCAACTCTACCTCAAACCATAGGGCGGGATACGCTAGTAGAATTCGGACCGCTAGACAGTGGTTTCTTATGGGATAGGTCCGATTTCTATATGCGGGTATGTAGATAGTATTCTCATGACGTCACATATCCGGGTATTCTGGGAGCGCGGCCAAGTGTATACTCTGTTCACGAACGCTAGAGCCAGATACCCCTCCCCCAAGGTGGAGCATTTCAGGACAGCTTCGCTCTGGCCTTTTATTGGTTGACGGAATTCAGTGGAAAGCGTGCATCCTAGGCTACAGTCCTTCGTTGTTTCTTTAACAACACGCCATATATTTGCTTTGAGTGCATGAAAGTCCTCGATTCACCATATTTAGTAAATGTGTATCACATGGACACAAAAGTAATTCAGATATTTTTACATGAAGACGAGATATTGAGAAGGAAATATATAGGCGTGCAAAAATTCTGAGTGAGGGAGAAGATGAAACTGGTCACCTGGCGGCGCATGTAACCTTTTTGAGGTCAAACAACCAAACCCTTAACCTGACCAGTCCAGCAAGCACTAATGACCGCAGGCCTGAGGCTCGCGAGCCAGGCCGTGCACTGAGGCGATATGGCAGGTCACAGATGAAAAGACGAGCACATGTTGCACTGATGCCACGTAATTTCTCCTTGAAGTAATCGTCCAGACCCATTTTTTTTTTGCCTAATTATGTTGAATGCACATTCAAAACACCTAATCCACCAAAAATAATTGATTTCCAGGCCTTATTTCCGTAAAAACACGACTTTTGTAAAAAGCGCGCGAAAAAAAAATCTTCCCTCCAACAGGGCTACGACTGTTATTGATGACGTCAGAACAGTGACGCCCGCAGACACTCTGTCTGACACCTGTCGACAAATGTTATGATGAGCGATTGTACTTCGGTGTCAGACAGTGAATCTGTCGCTGTGACAGATCTAGAGTACGATGCTCAATCTGACACCGAAAGAAATGACGCTGGTCGCGTATACTATGAGGAAAACGAACCTCAGATTGTCATGGGATCCTATATGTTTGAGCCCGAGTACGACTTATAGCAATGCACACATGTTCTTATGTTGCAGGATGCACTGGTACAACATGTCAAGAGAGTTATCCTTCAGGCTGGAATTTGGTCAGCAAGTCGGCAGGCCCACGTTACCATACCGTCACCTGAAGAGTTTGGATGGAGTCTACAGGCTGGCCAATGCGAGCCACTTTGGACGACAATACCAGAAGCTGCAAAAGCTTGCACTGAACTTATGAAATGTGGCTGTAAATCCGAGCGCGGTTGTCGCATCTGCAAATGTATCAAATCTGGGCTGAACTGTACTGACCTGTGTAGCTGCAATTGCGAATAGAACTAACTTGCTTGTGTTCATTAGTGTACTTCATATACATGATAATGGTTCAGTTTCATTAAAAATATGTCTACAGCAAAGTATGTCATATACATGTACATGTATAACAAATGTGTCCCACGAAACGTAACTTTTCATATCGAGCGACCCATATTTTTTCTACATGTGACCATTATCTTAGTTTCTGATGATCTAATGCAAAATCTAATGGTTCCAAGCGACTCCCTGGGCATCATTACCTACAAATAGATAGTTTACACATGTTTTTAAGTCCAATATTAGCGAAGTTAACATTATTTATCGATTTTTTTCCATTTTTCGGCCGCCATCTTGGATTTTGACCCATAATCACATGATAATATGGTCCGATGTTTTGGAGCATGGGATTTTTTTATTAAGTATGTCCATAGGTAACCACAAAAAAAAAATTGGCACTTTTGTCCAGCGTGTCACTATATTATCACACTATGGAGCTAATTCCCCTCACTATTATGCTTATCACCTCTCTAAATAACAAACACAAACATATTATATATATTGGATATCCTTCTTTGGCAGGCTATGCGGAAACCGGCACATCCCACTCAATGTTGCTACGCAACAAAGCCTGTCTTACACTTACATGTGCATCAAAATCATCACCTATAAATGATGGACCATTTTTGTTTCAGTGGAAGTTTTATCAATCATACCTTCTATGACCTCGTCTAAGTTCTGCATCACTCTGCAGGTCCGATGTTTTTTCTGCCCTTCTCACCCGGCTATTTCCAGCACAATACGTTGCTAAATAGGAAGTGTTGAATGGATTAGATACTATGCCCATGTGCCATATAGATACAATACAGTAACATTTTGATAGGTAGCTACACGTACTGCATTGTACAAAAATATTTTTCAGTGTAGATAAATCCTACATAAATAAAGTATATATCTCCTTAATCTTGACTAGTCATCTGATTCATATTTTATAAAAAAAAAAAAAAGTAAACATGCTCACCATAGAAGCCTCTGAACTTGGGTACTGAAAGTGACTCGCACTGAATGGGTAGGCCAATTGTTCTCTGGTTCAACTTGCTCCTGGATGATCTTTCGAACTTTCCGTGAATCTTTAAACAGAGGCCATCAGCAGTTTGTTTCATCTCTTGAAAGCCAAACACTTTGAGCTATTTCCAACTCATGTGTTTCATCAAACACAACTACACTATAGTCTCTAGAGGTCATCTTATTGATTGATAGCTATATATAGTCATTGTGGGTGAAGGCTGTGAAGAAGTGGGTAAGCTACTAATGACTTTTTTGATACTGGTATAAGCATGTATTTTATTTTGATTGCCTGGTAATGAGATACCTTTACATATTTTTGCAATGATCTAACTATGTAAATAGCCAAATTTATAGATGGTAAAGGATAATCTAAAAAGTTTTCTTTGACCGGATATACTTGATATATTACGCTGATCTGATTTTTCTCATGTTTGGGTGAAATAATATTTTCTATGCATCCAATCTTATTGTCAATCTTTACCCCATGATCACCACATGTTACTTTAAAGCAGTACTTTTCCAAGTATAGTTAGTTCCTTATACTGATGACACACCTTTTCATCAACCAAAGGACCCTATGAATGGCTCTTTTTCAGGAGAAGGTAAGCACGTTCCTCACATGCACATATATTTCTTTCTGAAATCCTATTGACAACTTGGCATAAAGGGAAGATGGGTGTCATCAAAAGATGTTTTACAACTCCTAAAAAAAATTCTAACTGAAATGCTGAAAAATTATCAAGAGTTCCATGTACCATCATCAGGAAGATGACTCAAGTTGTAAACATTATAAAAATCATTTCTTTTTCCATATATTTGAATATAATGCTCTATGAATTTGTGTAAATATTCTCTTGCATACTCAACAGAACCTTTAACATATGTATTGGACAAGAGATTGATTGCACTAGATAACAACAGCAAATTATTGTATATGTTGATGTCAATACTATTTTTCAAAGCCACAGGTCCTGTATATAAAAGAAAGCTCCTTAACTCTTTTGCTTTGAATCCGTCAAGCTCATCCAGTGATCTAGATTTCCGATTATATTCTGCTGGCATAGATTTTGCCGCATTAATAAGATTATTAGATATACAGTTTTTCTTATGAGAACCTCCTTACGTTTAAGGGTCCTTTAAGCCATAAATTTTGCAACTTTCTCATTACGCCTAGATAATCTAAATGCATAGGATCCAACAAAAATGTTGTAACTAAACTGTTTGTAATCAGTGTTGCCAACTGTAGGGGCATGTCCCTACACGTACGTAGGGACTTTCGACTAATTCTCAAGGACGTAGGAACGCCCATGCAAAATCCTTAAGAACGTAGGGATTTTTAACAGTGATTAACAATTATATTATGAAAATTAGCACACAAAAAAAAAAAAAAAAAAAAACGCACACATTTCATTTACTTTATACAATGATAAAGTTTCTCCACGTTTTTATTTTCTTCGGATATGAAGGTCGAAATCCCCATTCCATGGATGGGGATGAAAGGTGCGTATAAGTGCAGTTTAAACTAATACATGATCGGTGGTTTTAAGCATCCTGAACGTTTCGTTCTCATCATAAGGGTATTCCAACCCATACAACAGCCGACGGAAATGAAAAATAACACAAGTGGGGTCTGGGGAAGCGAAACCCCCCAGTAAGGTTAGACTATGTAATAAATGCCTAGGTTAGGTTAGTTGACTAGCAGAGGGGGGGGGGGGGGGTCTGGGGACTCGGGGAGGGTATCCTGACAGTTATGCCAGGAGAGTATTGGTTAAAAGGGAGTATTGGTTGAAAATGCATATTTACCGAAAGGTGGATGTAAACTATAGTGACACGAACAGGAACATAAAGTAACAGGAACTACCAAGTGTATGTCTCACGGCCTCTTGTAGCTTCCTTGTGTTCTTATGTTCTAAACGTAACCTAACCCTAATGTCGCCTAATAGAGGATAGATTATATTTAGGTTTGGTTTAGGTTAAGTTAGCTTTAGGATAGGTTTGGGTTAGGTTTTGTAGAGTTATTTAGGTTAAAGAAGCGTCCGCGGGCCGATTTACGACAAGGGTTGCTTTGATCACAACAGTGGCACCAATAATTTCACCTTCAAATCACAGGCGTAGTAACTAGCCGGACTTACTCAGGAAGGCACAAGTGAGACGGATGACCGCAGGTCGTCGTGGTGATGGAGGGAACTTGTTTGTTGCAATCCGCAGGATGTCTGTAATCTGTTTTCTTTGATCCTGACGCGTCTTGTTAACGTGCACAAGCGAATCTTAAAACTATCATGGCCGCCGTCGCCGCATTTAGGCCACGGCTCCAACAGTGCCAACACAATCAATCAATCATTGGGGGCATACACCGGGGGGCGCGTCGCCTCGCCCACCCTACGACGGCACTCCCGGGGGTCACCACGCGCGAGTCTCCATGCAGGCTCCTTTCCCATACCAAGCAACTCTCGACAAGAAACATAAAGTTGCCCCAGCCAAGAGCCTTGTAGGCGCCCCCTTGGCCTCCTCCACGCCGGATTGTCTCTTACAGATACAACCCGATGAGAAGGATCGGTTTCAGGATAGCGTGCCACATGCCCATATAGCCGAAGTTGGCGCTGACGGACTATGCAGGTAATAGGCCTCGATTCAGTCTCACGGTGCAATCGCTGATTTGACACGTAATCATCCCAGCGATACCCTATGATTCTGCGAAGACACTTATTACCAAAGGCATCGATTCGTCTCTTCAAGTCGCTATTTAGTGTCCATGTCTCACAACCATAGAGTAAGACAGGGATCACAAGCAGCTTGAAGATCCTATTCTTTGTCCTCCTGCACAGGTACCGACAACGCCAAATACTCCAGCTGAGCGAGTCCATAACACCGTGGGCTATGCCAATCCGCTGTAAGACTTATTGACGTGACCCGCCGTCATTATGGACTGCGCTACCAAGGTATGTAAAACTTTGCAAGATCTCATGTCCTCGTTGCACGCATGAACAGACTGTACTGTTTCATCTAGTAAGCCTCCAAACACCTGAACCTTGGTCTTAAGCCAGGAGACCTCAAGTCCCAAAGGCTTTGCCTCCTCGTGCAGCGCCTCGAGAGCCATCACCAGGACCTCCAGCGACTCAGCAAAGATTACTGCATCATCGGCAAAAACAAGATCAGTGATCTTGGTGTTGCCGAGGGATGCTCCACAATCACTTTGATCTACAACTTTGCCCAATACCCAGTCCATACAAGTGTTGAAAAGTGATGGGGCAAGGACGCACCCTTGCCTCACTCCTGCATTAACAGGAAAGAAGCTGGATACACCTCCCCCACACTTCACAGCACTCTCAGTCCCAGAATACAGACCAGTCATCAAACCAATAGTCCTTGCAGGAATCCCGCGAAGTCGCAGAAGATCCCAGAGTGACTCACGATGCAATGAGTCAAACGCGTTTTTGAGATTAACATGGTGCCAACACAGCAACATTATATTCTTCTATTTGGAATTTATTGTATTGTTATAATACTTCTGACGTTTTCTTCTGATAGTCAAATATTTGCAAACTTATTTAAAACCAATGTCACTAATAAATGCAATGTAACTATACAGTAACACAATATAACCAATTAAAGTAACAATTAAGTGTGTCACACTACATATTTGCCGTACTAGTCGTCCTGCCGCCGGTGCCGATACATACCCGACACAAGGCGACAGTGGCCCGTACAGGCCATGTTTGCTGGGGAGGGAAGCAGGGGCACTCGAATACCAAATATATTTATATTTTGTTATTGATGAAACTGGTTTTGATGCAAGTTTATGTGAAATCATGAATAATGTAAGGACATATGAAGTAAGGCGGAGATTAACGCAATGCATAGCTGAATTGAAAATTAGGTAGGCTATCAGTTGACAATTAGATAAATCAAATTGCACGGTTGTTTGAAAATATAGATTTGATGTGCGTTATTTAGTAGGAACATTGGATTTTTTTTCTAACGGGGAAAGTGCGTAATGACACATTTTTTGGCAGCTGTATGGCGGGTATAACAGTTTCTTTATTTTACACACTATATTGATATATCGGTATAATATTACTGGAATGCTGTTTTAAAGATTACGAAGATGTTATAATGCTGTGTGAGTGAATGTCTATCTAATCTAATGGATTTGTCTCTTTGTGTTCATTCACTATTATCACCCTTTCGGCATTCTTATTGTGGCTGTTACAGATGAGTCATGTTATTATATATATATATAATTATATATATATATATATTATATATATATATTATATATTATATATATATATATATATATATCATTGTTCTTGTGGGTGATATAGATGTAATTGTTGTTGCCATAGATGTCATTGTTGTGTTTTGTATAGATGTCATTGATGTCATATGTCATTGTTGTTGTCGTCGCTGCCATTATCGTTAATATTGTTTTCAGTGATATTTGTTGTCGTTGCTGTAAAATCGACAAATTTTACAAAACATATTAATCAAAATTGAATTACTAATGGTGATTATGACATTCTTAGGTACAAATGAACAGGTGTGATCGTGTGATTTTTTTTCTTCTATATTTTGTTCTATTTCTTATCGTATAATTTAGATACCGTAGAAGTATCTAACTTCTGAATTAAAAAAGAAATTAGAAAGCACATTGACACAATCAGATGACAGCGTAGAGCTCTGCATCTTCATGTTATCCTTCGTTCCACGTTCATCCCACTATCCTCGCACATCACCTCCAATCCCGGGCGGCTCAGGGGTCCTTGGTTGTTTGCCTGATTAATGTTCATGGGATGCCACACTGTAAGGATATCTGATCTACCTTGGCATTAACATGTGCAGGAATTTACTGGAAATCCTACTAAGTTTAAGAGAAGAGAGAGACGCTGAAAGAAGAAATGATTAAGCTAGTGTAGTACAGTGAAAGACGAGAGAGAGAGAGAGAGAGAGAGAGAGAGAGAGAGAGAGAGAGAGAGAGAGAGAGAGAGAGAGAGAGAGAGAGAGAGAGAGAGAGAGAGAGAGAGAGAGAGAGAGAGAGAGAGAGAAAAGAAATGTGGTTAAGTCAATATAAAGAAGACGTAAGTGACAGAGATGCAAAAAGAAAAATAGATAAAGAATAAAGAATGAGAGACTGATGAAATAGAGAGTACGAGGGTGTGAGGACGAGCCGTGTCAGCGAGGATAGTTGTGTGAGGTAGCATAATAAGCAGTGGGGGGTGAGTGAGTGAGTGTGTGCTAGTAGGGAGGGTAAGTGGGGGTTTCAGGGAAGGGGGATGCTGTGGCGGTCTGGGTCGCTTGGTCTCTGATTCAATTACTGGAATCGAATCATCGACCAATCTGCCTGTTTATGCCGGGCCGCCCTGGACGATGGGGTCAGATCCTAGCCTCGATTGACGTTTGTTTAGTGGCTGCTGAGTGGAGAATCTCGTTTCCACGCCCACCTCCCCATCCCTTACCCTCCTCTCTCTTCCTTCCTTTCTTCCTTTCTTGCTCGCTTCTTTCCTGGCTTCCATTCTTCTTCTTTCTCTCCTCCAAACTTTATCTTCCTTTGTTTTCATTGTCATGGTAACTGCTATTATTACTATTGTGATTATCACTATTATTGTTCTGATTATAATGATATTAGCAGGCACACAGGTAGAAAGAGAAATACACGAGAGATATACAGGCAGATAAACAGAGAAGCACAGATAAAGAGAAAAATACAGAGATTGACAGACAGAGGCGAACAGACAAAAGGATATAGATATAGACAAATTGGTAGGTAAAAAGACAGAGATAGGTAAGCAGACAAATGGACAGGCAAAGATATAGAGACAAACAGAAAGACATGGACGCAGAGACACGTCAATAGTTAATCAGAACGACAAAGAAGACGCATAAACAAATATATATTGGCAAAGAGAAGACTAAGATGTAAAACAGACAGATAGACAGAGACAGACACGCAGACAAAGAGGAAGAAAATAAAGGGCGTGCAAAGATTTAATAGAGTTATTTCTACCAGACGATCGGAGAAGATGGCACTCTGAAGCATTTGCCTCTTCGAAATCAATTTACTTAACTTTGCTCCTTCGAGAGGATGAAAAAAACACTAATGAGAGAGAGAGAGAGAGAGAGAGAGAGAGAGAGAGAGAGAGAGAGAGAGAGAGAGAGAGAGATGTAAAAATGGTGGAGAGCGGACAGTGGACAGCATGTGGAATGGGATTGATAACAAGGGAGTCAAGTGAGTGGAGGGAGGCAAGGAGACGAGAGGCAAGGTAAGGAGAGGAGGAGGAAGAAGTGATACCCGGAGGAGAAGCAGCGTAACTCGACATCTTCTGGCGAGGCTAAACAACTTATAAATTAATAAAGGGTCAGGTTATGAGAGCAAGGGGAGAAGTGGTGATGGGAGACATTGGAGAGAGGTAAGGGAGCGGAGAGGGGAATGAGGGATGGAGAGAGGAAAGCAAGTTCGTTGTTCTCTCTTTTTTTTCTTTTTTTTTCTTTTCTATGTCTGTTTTGCCTTCCATTTTGTGAAGTGAGCAGGCTCTTTGACTTTCGAGGGATACTCTTCATGTGTGTGTGATAGGTGAGGGAGTGAGAGAGAGAGCAAGCGGGAGGAAAAGAGTGAGATATTATCGTGTATCTGGCAGAGAGAGGGAGAGGAGAAGAGAGGAGGAAGGGTGAAGATGAAGGACAAGAAAAGAGGGGATAGAGTAAGAGGGGAATGCAGAATAGAGGGAGGAACAACTCTCTGCTCCTGCACAATTTGCACCTGAAATTATTATGTGATTGCAGTTTATTATTACACTTGGCGTAAGTCCATCAGCGTTGTCCCATTAGCAGAAGCCATTGACATGAGGAAGTTTCTTAATTTGATGTTATTACCTCTGACTTTATAATCAGATTAAATAATAAGCAAAAGCATATTCATTACATAGCGTAAAAACGTGGTCATTAAATGCAGTCTTGAATTCAAGGATAAATTTCTGCTTAAAAAGCGTGTCGCATGTTTTTCATCTACGTATTCCTTCCTTCCTTTTCATCTACGTATTCCTTCTTCCCCCCCCCCCTCCTATCTGACCTTATCTGGTCCCGGAACCCTCTTTCATACAACGCTTGAGCCTGTATGGGAGTTGACATAATTATGTTGATACTAATCGTACAATTATCTAAGTTCCTTAACTACTAATATATATATATATATATATATATATATATATATATATATATATATAATATATATATATATATATATATATATACATATATATAAATATATATATATATATATATATATATATATATATATATATATATATATATATATATATATATATATATATAATATCTATAATAATATAAGCGAAAGTGTGTCTGTGTGTGTGTGTGTGTGTGTGTGTTCCGCGATGGGTGCCGCCCCCCGTGGCACAATCATATCATATGGCACAGTTTTGGAACCATTTCGACCAGGGGCACATTATAAGCCCACTTATGGGATGATCCGATCACTTTTATTTTTTTTTATTTTTTTTTAGTAGCCTATTAGCGAGAAATGTGAAAAAAAATGTGGGTTGCGAGAATTGAGGAAACCTTGATGTAGGGTGATGGGTAATGGGTGAGTGAATGGGTTGGGGGTGATGTGAATGGGTTGGCGTTAATACATACATTTCTACATCCATGAATTCAGGAAAGTTAGAAGGGGCTATCTGGAGAGTTTGTGCTTCGGCCCACCAAACAAGGCCCACCAATAGCCCTCCGCAGGAGCTAGCCAAAAAGTCCGCCCGGAGGGCGGCTTTGCGGCTAGTATATATATATATATATATATATATATATATATATATATATATATATATATATATATATTTTATATATAATTATTATATATAATATATATATATATAACACTTGTTAATGCATGGAAATGTAATTAAGCTGTGTAAGAAAATATGTTGTAAATGAAAATGTTCAAATTCAACTTAAACGATGTTCACCTTCACTCCTATGGTCATCATCATCATAATCAGCATTGTCATCGTCATCATCCAGCCCGCTGATGAACTGAGGCCTTCCCTGTGTCCATTATGAACCACGACACTTCAAATCTCTGCCAAGTTTGGAGCACACAAATTTCAGTTTCATTTCTTCACTCCTTTTTGGTCATCCCTATGCTGCACTTATTACTGTGCTGTGGTCCAATCATTCAGATTTTTGACAAAACTGTTTCCTCCTCCTTTGGCCATATTTGCAATCCATCATCTTAATTAAGATTTAACTGTTTAGTTTTGTTCTCATACTTAGGTTGATTTTATTCTTGTATTATCTTTGGGTTCCGAACATTTACTTCGCAGTTGTTTGTTTTGTATACATTTTTCTCCATCAAATCATACATTTTCTGCGTCTCACATTATATACTAGGTAATTGATATATTATTATTATGCACTGGTAGAATTTGCGTTTCAGGCATGTTGAATAGGAATGTTAATTCATTCTAAATGTCTTCCGACTGGTAATGATGTTTTTTCCTTTTTTTTTTTTTGTTCAACATGATCTTGAAACATTTCAAGTTTCTTATTCAATTAAGTGAATTCATCAACTTTGAAAATTTCACCTTCAGGATTGTACATTTTTTCTTTTATTATTGTTGTTAACATAAGCTTTGATCTAATTCATGTTTTCAGACCTTTTAAAACCTTCATGTTTAGGTTACTGAATAAATCATGGAATTCCTCTGCAAATTTCATACATTAAGATGAACTCATTTGTGTTAGTGTTGTAACTGCGTTTATTTATTTAGCTTCCCAAATCATTTAAATCTTACAATGCTATCAATTCATACTTAAAAAAACTTCCTCAAGTAGTACGAAGTCAAAGGCCTTCCACTGATGAGCGTAATCGTTTAAGTCATTGGGTGGTTTTCTCGATAAGCTGGTTTATTGCGTGCCGTTGTTAATTATTTCTTTTCAGCCTTACATTTCTCGTGATTGATTTTCATATAATTACTTATTTATCTTACTATTGAGGACCTTGAGGAAAAGCTGTGAAAATGGACAAGTTTCACGGTACGTATATTAATAAAACGAAGATTTCATATATAATGTTTGGTTTACTGCTACTTCTTGCCTCGGTGGCTGGCTTGACTGATTCATCCAACTATATGGTTTCTGATAGAGATTTAGTGTAGTTATATATTTTGCTTTTCTATTTCCTCTGATTGCGATTTCTGCTTAACCCCTCATATAGGAGTGGATGGACGGTTGTTTGCTTATAGATCAATTATTTGTGGCGATAGAGATGTGCTGTTGTCTGTGTTGACTAGTTGATTGTGACATTTGCACTTATATTCCGGGTCTTTCCTAGCACCATTAGTTTTCACTGCTCATCACTTCCTCTTTCACATACGGTTTTTCTTCTACTTTTCTTTGTTTTTTTAGCTGTCAGGGAACTACAGTGACGTATTAGCTGAATTGCAAATAGAAACCATTATCATCATCAATCATCATCTTCATCTTCATCATTATCAATATCATTATAGCAAACTATCCAGAATGATGACAAATCACAGCAAACCGAATTGATAATAAGGGTTTACGCTATGGGTTGTCGACAAATACTTATGAGCTAATTGAGGCTCACAGCACAGCAAAATAAATACGAATTGATTAGTGCTTTCCTGACGATTGTGACATTATCAGCCTCCTCATTCGAATGTTGTCGCTATCAATGATTTGTTTTGAGGCTGCCACCGCTCGCGGCAGACACCTCATAGCTGCATGCAGAACAGGTAACTGGTCACAAAGGAAGGGCGAAATAGCGAAGGAGAGAGAGGGAGAGATTAACGTAGAAAGAGAGAGAGAGAGAGAGAGAGAGAGAGAGAGAGAGGAGAGAGAGGAGAAGAGAGAGAGGAGAGAGAGAGAGAGAGAGAGAGAGAGAGAGAGAAGAGAGAGGAGAGAGAGAGAGAGAGATTAACAGAAAGAGAGAGAGAGAGAGAGAAGAGAAGAGAGAGAGGAGAGAGAGAGAGAGAAGAGAGAGAGAGAGAGAGAGAGAGAGAGAGAGAGAGAGGGGGGGGGGGGTAGATTGATACCATAGCATAGAGGAAGAGCTTAAAAAAGGATGTTATAAGAAAAAAATATCCTCTGCTTGACGAGGTAGAAATATATACTGCAGATATTCAGACATTTAGAGACATGGAGATCGGCAACCAGAGAAAGAGACAGACAACACACACACACACTCACACACACACACACACACACACACACACACACACACACACACACACACACACACACACACACACGCACACACACACACACACACACACACACACACACACACACACACACACACACACACACACAATCCTTACCTGATGATCTGAAACCTGCCAGGGAAGGTTTTATCCCTGGGCCTCTTCTTCCCTCCGCTCTCCCTTCCCTCCCTCCCTCCATTCTTCCATCCCTCCATCCTTCTCGTCTCCTCGGTCCCTTCATCCCCTCCACCGTCACAAATTGTCAATCAGAGACCATAACACCGCCAGCAAATTCCCCCCCTCCTCCTCCTCCTCGTCAGATCCTTTCGCCAGGAATCTGACAGATCTTGAAAATGCTATTCTGATGGTTTCGAGTTTCAAAATTGTGGTAGAGATTGTGGAAGTAATGGTAGAACGTGCGTGAGCAGGACTGGTGTGTTAGAAGTAGTGGTGGTGATGGAGTTGTAAAGATAGGAATGCTGATAATCGTGCTGGTGATAGTCCTCATGAAAGCATTATTTTCTTTTGTCCTTTTTTTTCTTCTCTCTCTCTCTCTCTCTCCTCTCTCTCTCTCTCTCTCTCTCTCTCTCTCTCTCTCTCTCTCTCTCTCTCTCTCTCTCTCTCTCTCTCTCAGCCTCGCACGTGGTCGTTGGTCGCCCAGGATGTGCACGTGCCACCTTTTGTGAACGTTGTGTGTGTGTGTGTGTGTGTGTGTAGTGTGTGTGTAGTGTGTGTGTGTGTGTGTGTGTGTATGTGTGTGTGTGTGTGTGTGTGTGTGTGTGTGTGTGTGTGTGTGTGTTGGGCTACGCGTTGCAGCCCATAATATATATATATATATATATATATATATATATATATATATATATATATATATATATATAAAATTATATTATATAATACATATGTATATTTGTGTGTATATTATATTATGTATTTGTGTACCTATATATATATATGTATATATATATATACGAGTATATGTATTTTTTTTTTTCTTCTTTCTTCTTAGGACTTCATATCATAGAATGTTGTTGTCCAAATGATGATGATGACGATAATGACGAGGGCAAAAGTGTTGTGATAGAATCAGACAGAAATATATCAAATGTACGTAAGAACAACCTTTGCCCACCCCTTGTGGTGTGGTCACTCGCAAGTCTCTTCTGAACCCCTGAGCCTTGAGCCAACATGTTTTGTAGGTACAAACGCACCTTGTTATGCCAAGAGGGACGTGAGATATTAATAGTGGCTCTCACCTGCAGGAAAATATATCAATAAGAACTGAAAGAAACGAAATCATCACCACATTTATACTAGGTTTCGATTATAAATGTTTCCTATTGTAAAAGTACTCGTTATGCTTAATTAGTGCGGGATACAAAGACAACTCAGCCACTGTTTATGGACAGTAATATGCGTACCATTTCAACCAGCATCAACATCAACCACTATATTGACTGGACCCTATCAATCGGAAGTATCTTAGCATAAGCATTTACAATTTAAGAGATCACCTTCATTTCCTGGACAGTGCAGCTGGTACATACAATTTAGGTAAAATATTCTAAACTATGGTTAGAAAGGCGATGAATATCTATATGATAGATTACATGGTAATCGCAAAAGTCTTTTTGAGTGTATGTTTTGAAATATTATTGCTATTTCTCAAAGGATTATAACCAAATTTGGCATGGAGGTCCAGATGCATCCCATAATAATTCATAAACAAAAAGTATCTGCTCGGGGTCCCTCCGGGTCACTCTGGGGTAATATCTATATATTTGGCACCCCCTGCTACCTAGGTTCAGGACAATACTAAATATACGTTTTGGGTTATGTAAATTTTCTAATACGCATTTTACGTATTTACAAGGACTACACTAATTTTACTAGCCTTTCGTTACAACAAAGAATTTAAAAAAGGCGAGAAGTGACACTTTTAAAGACATTCGAACTTAATACACTTGATTTTCAAAGTTTCTGGTACCTCACTTCATGGAATTATCCACACATATCTGATCTACATCACACACACACACACACTCTCTCTCTCTCTTCTCTCTCTCTCTCTCTCTCTCTCTCTCTCTCTCTCTCTCTCTCTCTCTGGGTCCTAAGCGCTTCCCTGCCTTTCGTTCTCTACCTTTTAACAGCACCCTTCCCTTTATTCTCTCTCAGATTCCTACCATCTTTTTTCCCTTATCTTCCACCCTTCTTACTCTCATCACCCCTTCCACCGTTTCCTTCCCACCCTCCCTCCACGCCTTCCTCCGGCCTGCGTTTATCAGCATCCTGAGGAGAGGGAGGGGGAAAGGAGAAGCGTGACGTATCGGCGGTCATCACGATGCTCAGATGTTCGCCAATTTGTTTATCAGCGGTGAGGGTCGAGGCGCCTCCATTCACAAATAAAAATAGAAACATTCATCACCTTCTTCCGCCAATCACTGGAAAAAATACACAACCAAAACAAGGTAAGTATCAATCTCCTTTAAAAACATCACTGATTGATACTTTATCAGTTTTTTATATTTTTCCTCATCGTCAATGTCAGGTAAAAAAGAAGAGGCAAAAAAATGTAAAAGTCAGATGCTTGGTTAAGGTTTTATTCCCGGCCTTAATATTCACGCCTCGGGGCATCAAAAACGGCTGGTTAGCGAGGCTCCAAAAGGCGGCTTAGGTTTATCAGGGCACGTTTTCCCGCGGGTGGAGAAGCTGCCGCCGCTCCCCGCCGCCGCGCCGCCTAATTAGATGATGAAAGGCGTGTCTGATGGCTGCGATAAATGATAGACGGAAAAATCAATGCATTGAACGAAAAAAAAATGAATACTAAAATGTGTAAACCCCGCTCCGTACAGGCGACTCACGGCAATTAGTCATCCGACAGCTTTACAGTTTTTAGAATACTTATGCATCATTTTTTTTTCTCGATATTTTTTATCTAATGCATACTTATTAAATCAACATTTATTTCCGCGCAAGCCTTACGGATCATTAATATATATATATATATATATATATATATATATATATATATATATATATATATATATATATATATATATATATATATATATATATATATATATATATATATATATATATATATATATATATATATATTATATATATATTATAGTGTGTGTGTGTTTTTTGTTTTTGTTTTTTTAAGGTTCTATAACCCACATTGTTGACATGCAGACATGATTAGATTGGAATGAGCAGCAACCTTGGTTTTCAACATGTTCTTTGCCCCAACGTGAGTTTAGTATAAGGCTCCACTTAAAAATAGTCCAGTAGCAATACTTGGAAGAAAACATTAGTTGTTGAGTTGTTGTGCTGCCATGTTGACGTCTTATGTCGAGGGTCGCTATGGGAGCTCAGACCTGCCATAGCGCTATGGAAGAATTTATGGCAAAACACAAACACTTATGGATGTTTTTGGTGACTTATGGTTAAAATTTGCCATTTTGTCTATATATGGAGAACCCATAAGCTTATCGAGGCTTTATAAGTATGGGCCCTGTAGATGGGCTGGTCCGTAAGCCATCCGTAATCACGTTTGCTCTTCGGATTTACAAGGTGATACGGATTCAGGATGTGTGTTAGCATATCTCAGCAAATGTGAGTGATGGCTAGTTAGCAAGGTAGGAGTATATAATTATATCATGTGTGAAGGGTTGTCCTATAGTATATATTTATGCCATATAGTATGAATTACGATGGACTTATTCGTAAATATTCCGACTATTTCGTTAACAGTATCCATTAATAATTAAACACGATATTAGTAACATTCAGGGTCCATGTTCGAATATGATGAATTAATTATTAGAGGGAAGGAGGGAGCCGTTTCTCTGCACGTACATTGTTGAAATACTAGATACTGGCTATAAAGGGTAAAAAGCAGAGGACAAGTGCAGGACGATATAGAGCAAATGACAGTCTACTTATATTTGATGAAATGTTGCAACCTTGACAACTTGACAAGCAACTTGTTAACACATGAAATATGATAACAATACTTATTCTTCTTTCTGTTTTAATTGTAGTTTTTAGGAACTTGTTTCAAATTGAAAGCAAATTGCATAGAGGACCTCGTCGGAGAGGGACTAGGCACACACACACACACACACACACACACACACACACACACACACACACACACACACACACACACACACACACACACACACACACACACACACACACACACACACACACACACACACACACACACACACACACACACACACACACACACACACACACACACACGATATTCTTGGTATGGCATTATATGGAGATAACGCTGGCTAATCAACCGACAAACTGACAAACAAGGTCCTGCATGCGAAGGGAGGAAGGCCATGTGCGGGCGAAAAGTGGATGGTTTCTATAGCTGTGCCGCAAGCTAGAAGTCAGTGTTCTTTACCAGCGTCACAAAAGTATTATATAGAACTGCATAAAGATCGTATGTGTGTGTGTGTGTGTGTGTGTGTGTTTCTGTGTGTGTGCGTGTATGTGTGTGTGTGTGTGTGTGTGTGTGTGTGTGTGTGTGTGAAGGGAGAGAGAGAGAGAGAGAGAGAGAGAGGAGAGAGAGAGAGAGAGAGAGAGAGAGAGAGAGAGAGAGAGAGAGAGAGAGAGAGAATCATGGAAAGAAAAACTCATGAAGGTGGTCGATAAGCAAACAGAGACAGGGGCTAGGGAAGGCAGTGGTTAGATGATGAAACTTAAGAGCCCAAGAGAGGTGGAAGAGGAGGAGAAGGAGGCAGAGGAAGAGATGGGAGAGGTCGTGATGAGAGGCCCGTCGATAGGCGAGGTCGGGGGGCGTCAGAAAATAGTATGTTTCCTGGGCGTTTACTCGTAATTCTCTCATAATGACGCTATTGTTGGTGGGCGGGCGGCAAGGCGGGGCAGAATCACCCTTGCAGGCTAGCGGCGCAGGGTCGGAACTCGGCGGAAGAGGCAACCTTATGAGTGTCTGGAGGGTCGACCGGGAGACCTCGCCAGACAATCCCTCGCGACGCCGAGAGGCCATGCCCTTTGTCTCGGGTTCAAAGTCTCCTGTCACTCGTGTGGTGGAGGGAGACAGGGAGAGAGGTGAGGAGGGAAGGATCGGGGAGAGGAGGAGAAGCGGTGGTATCGGATTCGTTAAAATGAGAGATTGGATCCATCTTGTCAGCGCTTAATGATATTCATCTGTTTTAGAGGCTTGTCGGTCCTCCACCTAGCCGCCTGGCACGTCCGAAGGCGTCGACGAGGGTTGGAGGGGCGTTTCACGTGACCCTTCGAGGAATTTTGATACTTAGATCTAGCTTAATTTCTAAGCAACCGATAATACCCCTGTTACACTATACGTTACCATTGCTGCCTACCCGCCCTCTCGTCCCCGTCACCTTGCTGAAAAGTGTTTATTGGCAGAAAGGCCCTCTGGTAGGCCCACCCATAGTCCAATTAGACGAGGCGCCGCTAATAAAAAGATTTCCAAGGTGCCTTTGATCTTGCGACCTTCAAACACGGCAACCCCTGGCCTTCCCTCTCTCATACTGGCACTTGTCCCTGGCACACACACACACACACACACACACACACACACACACACACACATATATATATACAGACAGACACACACACACACACACACACACACACACACACACACACACACCGGAGCTTGATTGTAGTGGCACATCTCTTGTGTAGATATATATTATATATATATATATATATATATATATATATATATATATATATATATATATATATATATATATATATATATTAACCCGACCTCCACCCTAAGTATATGAATGTCAAATATTTAGTATATGTATAATCTAATAGATACATATTTCGTTTTGATTATGAGTATTCATATGAATTTTTTTTTTGGTATCTGGCCCAAAACCATAAGAAATTTTTACAGTATTAAGACAGATGGAAATTCTGCTTTCAAGACAGCATAATAATATGTTCTAATTTATTGTACCAGAAATATGTGTTTTGTTTTCTATGCATATGCGAGAGAATGACAAGTTGACGCCTACTGATCGTTGATTACCTTTATATATGTTTCTGTGTAAGCGCTCACGCCAAGAAATTAAGAAATGTTGGTAGACTTGGAAGACAAACGAGATACGTAAGTCGAAATACTCGATGTCATATAGTCTGATATAGACATCCAAACCGTTTAAGGCATTGAGGTCGAGCGATCAGGAACAAACTAAGTATGTCACATTGCCAGAATTGCTGATTAGAATAGGGATGATACCGTTTACTCGTACGGTGTTTTACGTAAACTTTTCAGGCCGTTTGAAGGTAGACAAAATGAAGAAGGGCAAGTGAAGCCATTTACCTGGCCTGAAAACATTTGCCGTGTGTATGTATCTGTGTGTGTGTATGTATATGTGTATGTGTGTGTGTGTGTGTGTGTGTGTTTGTGTGCGTATGTAGATGTATGTGTGTGTGTGTTGTGTGTGTGTGTGTGTGTGTGTGTGTGTGTGTGTTGTGTGTGTGTGTTTGTGCGCGTATGTAGATGTGTGTGTGTGTGTGTGTGTGTGTGTGTGTGTGTGTGTGTGTGTGTGTGTGTGTGTGTGTGTGTGTGTGTGTGTGTGTGTGTGTGTGTGTGTGTGTGTGTTGCAGCTAAAGATCTGTTCGAAAAAGTTTATAATTGGACTCACTTATAGACCCCCAGTAACCGAGCTGTTACTTTCTGGGGAAATCTGCTGAACTCTCGCTCGGGTCATAACTTCTATAGCGAGTTATTAGAAAGTTCCTAAACTCAGCATATTCACGGACCCACTAAAGGTGACAATAGACATTGTCTTTTCAAAAAATGCCGATTTAGTTAAGAATGTAAATACTTGCCCTGAATTTGGTATTAGCAACTATAAACCTGTCTCCTTGTAAGTAGAGTTGTTGTCTCCTTTTAAGTCTTGAAGTCTACAGAAAAAAACATTAGCAATGAACATATTTTCCTATATACTATATAAAGTAACTATTAAATAATTATGTCGATTTTACCAAAAACTGATTGGAGCATATTATCAGATGAAAAAGATACAGACGAATCATGGGGGGAGATTAATTAGTATCTTGAATAATGTTGCAAAGTCTTCTATTCCAGTCTGCAAAAGACGTTCACGTAATAATAAGAATAAACCCATCGTCTAATTAAATCAGGATTATTACAGGAATAAAAGTAGAACATCATAAATAATTATCTCAAAACGTAAACGATAAGCGAGATACGAAAAAGTTGATAATGAAGAGTTAGAAAGGTGTCAAAATATATATTGCAAGTATTAGTATTTCGAACCCCAAAAGATTTTTCAGTTACGGGCGTAAGAAAAAAGTCATTACAGTAAATAAGTCCACTTTGTCATGAACACTAAACTTAATAAGGAAATCGAGATGGCTGAAGTATTAAATTATTAAATTATTACTTTGCTTCTGTCTTTACAGCCGAAGACATAAATGGAATAGAAGAAATGGGCCACGATCAGAGTAATGTAATTCCATTGAGCAATTGCGAATTTCTGGAGGACACAGTAATTAAAGCAATTGCTAAACTCAAATTTAACAAATCCCCGTGTCCAGACTGTATTGCACCACGAGTTTTGAAAAAAAGGTTAGTTTCTAATTTGTAAACCTTCTTCAATACTTTAAAAAAAAAATCCTAAATTCCGATAAAGTTCCTTGTGACTGGAAACTAGCAAATGTTATTCCAACACAGAAGAGAGGTGATTGACACAGCCGAGCAACTTCAGACCGATCAACCTTACATCCATAGTCGGCAGATTATTAATGGAAGCTATAATACGAGATAAGATGATGGTAAATTTCTTGGAAAAAAAAAATTATTATCTGATCAAAAACTCCCAGCACGGCTTTCGAAATAAATGCTCTTACCATGTTTTTATAGTTTTTTTTTTTTTTTTTTTTTTTTTAAGACTTATGCAGCACGTTTGGCTAGACGAAAGCAGTAGAGGTAATTCATCTTAACTTTCAGAAAGCTTTTGACAAAGTTTCCCATAAGCGCCTACTTATAGAAAATCAAAGTCGCACAGCATAACTGGAAATATTTTCATTTGGCTTAAAGACTGGCTTTCTAAGAGAAGGCAGCGTGTCGTAATTAATGGAAAAACATCTATCTAGCTAGCGCGACGTTATAAGCGGTGTACAGGTGGGATCTGTGCTTGGTCCTGTACTTTTCTTATTCTATGTAAACGGTATTAACGAAGGCCTCACCTGTAAAATATCAATATTTGCTGACAATACGAATAAAGTAATCACGACTGCCGATAAGATGCGATTGCAATCTGACCTTAATTGCTTAGTTGGACAAATAAGTTGTAGATAAAATGTAATACCAATAATTGTAAAGTTTTGCATATAGGAAGTAATAACGATCGAATTTACTACTTAATGAACGGACATGAACTTCCAAATGTTATCAAAGAAAAAGAATTGCGGAATATTATAAGCAGCGATCTCAAGCCCAGTAAACATGGTTTAGAAGTTGTTAAGAGGGCTTACAAACTAACCGGTTTCATCAAAAGGACTTTCGAGTATAAGTCTGAAAATGTCATTATTACACTTTACAATGCGATAGTGCGTACTCATCTTAAACATTGCTTTCAATTCTGGTTACCTTATCATAAAAAAGATATGGACAAACTGGAGAGAGTACAAAGATAAGTTACTTTTAGTAGCTTCTCTTTGTACTCTTTCTAGTATGTTTGATTCCGCGCCTGCGAAACAAGCCATACGAAGACCGATTGAAGGAACTTAACTTGTTACGAGAAGACTTATAGAGTTGTTTAAAATGTTTCATGGCTTCGATAATGTTTACATCAACGACTACTTATGGTGATCGGGCAAGCACGATTTGTAGTAATGGATACAAGATCATTGATATGCGATTTCGGTCACAAGAAGCGAAGCACTTTTTCTGCAAAAAAGTTGTCAATATTTGAAACTCTCTTCCACCACAAGTAGTTAATAGTAGTACAGTTGAGGTGTTTAAGAACAGACTAAATAAATACTTAGCATCAACTGCCCAACTCAATTACTTCGGTCCTCCGTAAATTTGCTTGTTTTTTCTTCTTCTAGATTTATCAATAGCTTAGAGTATGTCTTTTTTTCAACCTTTCTTATTATATTTCATAGCCGTTTTTAAATACTGCATAGTGTTTTTTTCTCACTTTTTTCCGGCCGGCCTCGGATGGAGGGAGTGGAGGGCGGGAAGGAGCCTTCAACTTTATAATTCTCTTGCCTCTAACACGTATAGAAACTTTACTTGTGAAAAGTAGTCACACCCGTTTGGCCCAGTAGGGCTGTTGCTGTCTGCTCTTCCTTTGTGTGTGTGTGTGTGTGTGTGTGTGTGTGTGTGTTGTGTGTGTGTGTTGTGTGTGTGTGTGGGGTTTTGTGTGTGTGTGTGTGGGGGTGTGGGGTGTGTGTGTTTTTGGTTGGGTGTGTGTTTGGGGTGTGGTGTGGTGTGTGTGTGGGGTGTGTGTGGGGGTGTGGTTGTGTGGTGTGTGTGTGTGTGTGTGTGTGTGTGTGTGTGTGTGTGTGTGGTGTGTGTGTGTGTGTGTGTGGTGTGTGTGTGTGTGTGTGTGTGTGTGTGTGTGGTGTGTGTGTGTGTGTGTGTGTGTGTGTGTGTGTGTGGGGTGTGTGTGTGTGTGTGTGGGGTGTGTGGTGTGTGTGTGTGTGTGTGTGGGTGTGTGTGTGTTGTGGTGGTGGTGGTGGTGGGGGTGGTGGTGGTGGTTGGTGCGTGGTGGGTGTGTGGTGGTGGGGGTTTTGGTGGTGGTGGTGTGTCACCTAAGGTTTTGATCTCACGCGCTGGACTCGCAATCGCCATTTGGGTTACCCTTTTTAAAGTTAAGTTTATGGTACTTATTTATTGATAAGGGTAATACCTTACACACGACACACACCATCCCTTTACTTAAAGGGGACAGTAACAACCTGTTCTGTCAGTGGAATCCGGAATGAGCGAGCCTTGAACTCACGACCTGCTGAACAGCAGGCATAGAGGCCTACAATTAGAACACAGAAAGAGTATAAAGTGCATGTGTATTCGCCCACGGTCTTGCCCACGCGAGTTGGACTCGCGATCGCCAGTCTATACCCTCCCGGAGGCATATTACCGTTCTCTGGAATAGTATGTGGTGTGGGGATGTCGAGCCAATCACCGATGTCCAAGCTCGTGACGTCACATAGAGGTTGGAGCCTACGCGATTACTAGGCTATAATAGTATGTATGTTTTTATTTAAAATTAGACCTATTTAATTGTTTAATTTAACCTAGCCTAACCTAACCCAACCTAACCTAGCCTAGACTTTATTAATGATGTTAAATCAAACACAGGTTCAAACCCAGCCATCACAAACCCAGCGATCACTTAAGCTCCACCCCCATGTGACGTCACGAGCTTGGACAACGGTGATTGGCTAGAGACATCCCCGTATCACATATTATTCCAGAAAACGGCAAAATGCTTCACCTAGTTTCACCCTACCGGTGGGAGCATGGAGCTCTTTAATACCGATCTTTGGGTAATGCTGGGACCTCACACACCACACACCCCAATCCCCTTGCTCAAGGGGGACAGTAACCGCCCGAATTTGTCAGTGAAAAATCCCCGGGAGTAGTGAGGATTCGAACCGGCTTACCACAGAATGGCAGGCCAACGCTCTATCCACTTGACCATCGTGGTGGTATAAGCAAATATTATAAACTAGCCGCAAAGCTAGGCTAGCTTTTTGGCTAGCTCCTGCGGAGGGCTATTGGTGGGCCTTCGGCCCACCACCTGTGTTTGGTGGTGGGCCTTCGGCCCACCAAACACAGACTCTCCAGATAGCCCCTTCTAACTTTCCTGAAATCATGGATGTAGAAATGTATGTATTAACGCCAACCCATTCACATCACCCCCAACCCATTCACTCACCCATTACCCATCACCCCCCACCCGTTCACTCACCCATTACCCATCACCCCCCACCCATTCACTCACCCATTACCCATCACCACACACCCATTCACTCACCCATTACCCACCACCCCCCACCCATTCACTCACCCATTACCCATCACCACACACCCATTCACTCACCCATTACCCCCCACCTATTCCCTCACCCATTACCCATCACCCCCAACCCATTCACTCACCCATCACCCCACACCCATTACCCATCACCCCACCCATTACCCATCACCCTACATCAAGGTTTCCTCAATTCTCGCAACCCATTTTGTTTTCTTCACAATTCTCGCTAATAGGCTGCTAAAAAAAAAGTGAAAAAAGTGATCGGATCATCCTATAAGTGGGCTTAAAACCTTCCCCTGGTCAACCTGGTTCCAAAACTGTGCCATATGATGGGATTCCACCACGGGGGGCGGAACCTATACCACACACACACACACACACACACACACACACACACACACACACACACAGACAGACAGACACACTTTCGCTTATATTATTATACTAGCCGCAAAGCCGCCCCCCGGGCGGACTTTTTGGCTAGCTCCTGCGGAGGGCTATTGGTGGGCCACATGTGTTTGGTGGGCCTTCGGCCCACCAAACACAGACTCTCCAGATAACCCCTTCTACACAGCGCGCCAAAGTATTGTTCGCGACATCATAACACAGCGCTTCCATACGGGAATTCAGAAAATGTACTCTATGGCAGCCTACTGACTTCCGAGAGAGATATCTTACATATGGCAGCTTGTTTAAGGCACGGGCAGTCCATCAAGACCGTTGAGGAATGTTCAGATGCCACTTGTCAATTATAGACGAAGCATTTTAAAAAGTATCGCCTTCCTTCCCGCGAGTAATTTGAACAGACGCGCATTGGTATAACTATCATTATTTTCATAATGGGTGGCAAGAAAGACCTAACAAAGGAGCAAATTAAAGTTATTGTATCTCTACACAAGGCATAGAGGTCAGTAGAAGAAATATCAAGGATTGTGGATGTTACGAGGAGATGTGTGCATAAGTGGGTGGAGAGTTTCACGGTGGGTTGGCGGTGTCGCGGCAGCCGCGACACCGTAACAGTATAAGTGGCCAGGGCGAGGATGTAAAACATCAGCAAGCACCCTAAATGTCATGAAACGTCAAGTGGATGCCCATCCTCAAATAAGAGCAAGAAAAATATTGCGATATGACTTTTACATCCTCACCCTGGCCACTTATACTGTTACGGTGTCGCGGCTGCCGCGACACCGCCAACCCACCGTGAAACTCTCCACCCACTTATGCACACATCTCCTCGTAACATCCACAATCCTTGATATTTCTTCCATTGGCCTCTATGCCTTGTGTAGAGATACAATAACTTTAATTTGCTCCTTTGTTAGGTCTTTCTTGCCACCCATTATGAAAATAATGATAGTTATACCAATGCGCGTCTGTTCAAATTACTCGTGGGAAGGAAGGCGATACTTTTTAAAATGCTTCGTCTAATGGGGAGTTTTCAAAGCTAAGCCGCCAGATGTCCCTCGCGCATCTCACATCCTCAGCACTTTCAGGCTGAATGATCTATCATTTACCGTAAATTCCCTGTACTTCTTTGGGACATATCAGAATTACCCTTCAATACAACAACTGAAACAGTTCTTAATAAAAAATGTAGTTTATCATTTTATTTGTCTGCACTTGGTGAAAATATTGGCAAAACAATTGAATATTTGAAAACTCAATCTTTAAAAATCGTCTTTTCATAAAAAAACGCAAGTTCAAGCAGAATGAGGCTTCAGGAAATATCCACTTGTATGTAAGCATTCACTGAGTACCTGTTTTGGGTGTGTCTGTCTGTCTTGCGACGAACATTTAACCAAAACAGAGTGTGGCGTTCAGCATCTCCACAGAAACCATCCCGCCGGCAGGATCTGTTATCATCCACTTTCCTGTAGACACCACACGGGTAGGAACTCAGCACAGCGCCCCCGCTCCTTACCTCATTGGCTCATATCTCTGATACTCCTAACTCCTCAATACCAGAAACTGTCATCCTAACTATTATCACCCGCTTATCTCATCACACTCTCTATCCTCTACTGGAATATTCGTGGCATCCGCTCCCACATACCGTTTCCCACATAAAGGAGACTTTCGTCTTTCGAGACGGAAATAGTAAACAAACGCTCTCAACTGTCTTCCATCCCGGACTGTTCGTTGAGGTGCCAAGCACTTAAATTACTTCTTGGTTAAATGTTCGTCGCAAGAGAGACATATACACCCAAAACAGGTACTCAGTGAATGCTTACATACAAGTAGATATTTCCTGAAGCCTCATTCTGCTTGAACTTGTGTTTTTTTATGAAAAGACGATTTTTAAAGATTGAGTTTTCAAATATTCAATTGTTTTGCCAATATTTTCACCAAGTGCAGACAAATAAAATGATAAACTACATTTTTTATTAAAAACTGTTTCAGTTGTTGTATTGAAGGGTAATTCTGATGTCCCAAAGAAGTACAGAGAATTTACGGTAAATGATAGATCATTCAGCCTGAAAGTGCTGAGGATGTGAGAGCCTGAGAGACAGGCTTGAGCGTGAGCTTATTAGAAAACTCCCCATTGACAAGTGGCATCTGAACATTCCTCAACGGTCTTGATGGACTGCCCGTGCCTTAAACAAGCTGCCATATGTAAGATATCTCTCTCGGAAGTCAGTAGGCTGCCATAGAGTACTTTTTCTGAATTCCCGTATGGAAGCGCTGTGTTATGATGTCGCGAACAATACTTTGGCGCGCTGTGTAGCTTTCCTGAAATCATGAATGTAGAAATGTATGTATTAACGCCAACCTATTCACATCACCCCCAACCCATTCACTCACCCATTACCCATCACCCCCCACCCATTCACTCACCCATTACCCACCACCCCCCACCCATTCACTCACCCATTATCCATCACCACACACCCATTCACTCACCCATTACCCATCACCCCCCATCTATTCCCTCACCCATCACCCATCACCCATTACCCATCACCCCACCCATTCACTCACCCATTACCCATCCCCCTACATCAAGGTTTCCTCAATTCTCGCAAACCACTTTTTTTTCACAATTCTCGCTAATAGGCTGCTAAAAAAAAGAAAAAAAAAAGTGATCGGATCATCTCATAAATGGGCTTAAAGTAATCGTCCAGACCCATTTTTTCTTTGCATAATTATGTTGAATGTTCATTCAAAATACCTAATCCACAAAAAATTATTCATTTTCATGCCTTATTTCCCTAAAAACATGACTTTTGTAAAAAGCGCGGGAAAAACAACAGCCACATTCCAGCCGTGGCGCGAAACTTGCTGGCGACGACACAAGAGGTAAGCCTCCCAGCCCCGCCCGACACAAACACACGGAGACTCTGAGAAAAATGTAGTACTTGGGGAATTTTGGGTGCTTCTGGTATATTTTTTGTGCGACACGGCACATACTTGCATCCTGCATGGGCACGGCAAGAAAGCCGTGCCATTCCCGAGAGCTTAGCACCCATTCACAACCCACACGGCGACGATATTTGTGTGCAGACCTTTGGAGCGACGTGGAGCGGCTGGTAATAGCCAGGGTACTGCAGCCCTCTCATCTCGGTGGCCTTGCTACTACCCGCCGCTCCCCGCCGCTTGCCGCCGCTGCACACATCTGCACACATATATCGTCGCCCCACAGTTTGCAAATGGGTGCTAAGCTCTCGGTAAAGGCACAGCCCCCACGCTGCACCCACACAGGATGTAAGTACATGCCACATCGCACAAAAAATATATCAGAAACACCCAAAATTCCCCAAGTACTACATTTTTCTCAGAGTCTCCGCGCATATGTATCAGGCGGTACTGGGAGGCTCCCTGTTGTGACGTCGCCGACCCATGGTGCGTCGTCTGCTGATAAACAGTTGTGTTTTGAGAGCACGGGGAATTTACAGATTTTGAATGCGGATCATTTAAAAACGGGTGACTGGATGTAAAATGTGACAACATATTGTTGATATACTCGATCATGGCTATATTTTGACTGCATTAAATCAGGAATGATGAAATGGTCTGGACGATTACTTTAAAACCTTCCCCTGCTCGAGCCGGTTCCAAAAATGTGCCACATGAGTGGATTCCGCCACAGGGGGCGGCACCTGGAGCGGACACACACACACACAAACACACACACACACACACACACACACACACACACACACACACACACACACACACACACACACACACACTTTCGCTTATATTATTATAGAAGATATCATTATTATATATATATATATATATATATATATATATATATATATATATATATATATATATATATATATATATATATATATATATATATATAATAATAATAATAATAATATAAGCGAAAGTGTGTGTATCTCATTGTAGCCACATCACTGACTGCAGCAGCTGGTGACCATGAACAACCAGTTGTAGTTGTTGGGAATGATATTGATTTGCTGGTGATGCTCACTGCCCAGGCAACTAGAAATATGAAAATGTTCATGATGTTTAAACGTGATCCACCATCAGTTTACAGCATAAATACTATTCAATAGGCCATCAGTCCCAACCTTAATTAAAACCCATCTCATGTTCCTACATGCTATAACAGGCTGTGATACTGTGTCAGCCTTATACAATGTATGTAAGAGGAAGGCAGTGTCCATTATTAAAGGCAGGCACTAATGGGGAATGCTGGATGTGTTTTATCAGCCTTCTTTAGGTCATGAAGAGGTGACAAGAGTTTGAGAGCAATTTTTGCTAAAACTGCATGGGGCAGTTCTGTCCACCTCTCTGGATATGCTTCGGTATGCATTGTACATGAGGCAGGTTGGTAAAAAAATTGTGTACTCAAATGGAGTCAAGTTAGAGAGCCTGCCACCAACATCAGCTGCCGCCAAATATCATTCATATCGGGCCTACTTAGCAGTGCATCAGTGGACTGGAAATGAGCTGGCACCTACTGAAGGGGGATGGAAAGTAAAAGATGACAAGTTACTATCAGTTGAAACAAACCGACCTGTGACACCTGATCGGGTTTTGCGAATGATCTCTTGCGGCTGCAAAGTAGGATGTGGAAAAAGATGCAGTTGTTACAGAGCTGGGCTATTTTGCACTGAAATGTGTTCCTCGCGTATTGAGAGGACATGAAAAAACAGCCAAACCATAGATTTAGATGAGGGTACAAACTGGAATTGTGTTGTAAACTTTATGACGTGAATGTACTCACATCTGGTACCTGGCAGACTTGACCAATGGTTTCTTTGTTGAATTATTTGCTTCTTGATATTGATATATATCCTGTCTGGATATGTTTCTCCTTTTATTGTATGTTTCACAGTTTGTAGAGGTTAGCATCCTATTAGAATATGATTGGGTTAATTTGATCTTGTGAAATTTATGTCAACCAGATTACGAATGGTGGTTCTGCAATTCGGTAGAATAGACATTTCTTGAAACAGCACATGTTTATATTGAAAGTAAAGCTTGGATTGAACTTTTAACGGTATATTTACACTCCTTACCCACAAAGACATAGGGTTAGAGACCAAAATCATATCTCTATGATAAATAGTAACAAAGTTATTGCATTTTTAGTGTTTTTCTGGTGTCCGGCCGACACATCGGCGGCCATCTTGGATTATACAATTTCCACAGCCTAAATTTTAGGGGACTTTGTACCATGTTACTAGATAGACCTCAAGGCATCTTTCCTGAAAAAATCAGCTTTCTACCTTTTTTTCCCCGGTTAAACACTAATGCTCCTGGGCTAATAACTAACTATAGGGAGTCTGAGGGAGATGGTGGAAAATTGCAAAGTTTCTACGTACATCGATGCGTATGGATTCTGTATCAATGTACAGTACATCATATGATATATACGATGATTTATGTACATTATCGTATGTGCGAAAGTAAGTTATATGAATATAAGAGCAAATAAAAGAATGCGATAATAGCAACAATGTATGAACACTTTTAACATTAGAATCTCAACGAGGAGATGTGGGGTTGAGGGATGAGAGTTATGTCACACACAGGACACATAATATTTGTTGCGGGGACTGGCAATAAGTGGGAATTTTGTTACGCTTTTTTTCCGCCTAAAGACCGGTCATGCATGATGTAAACATTTTGAAAATATATCAGATGCATCGAAACTGATATGCGTAAAAGCGCTATTAGTAAAGTCACCATGATGCCAGTTTCATGATATCGCCAGTTGTGGACACAAAGACTGTTTATACTTTGTATCATTTATGGCAGTGCTATTTAATGTCGTGTGTATATGTGTGTGTGTGTGTGTGTGTGTGTGTGTGGAGAGAGAGAGAGAGAGAGAGAGAGAGAGAGAGAGAGAGAGAGAGAGAGAGAGAGAGAGAGAGAGAGAGAGAGAGAGAGAGAGAGAGAGAGAGAAGTGGGGGGAAGGAAGCACTTGAATATAGGAAGGGCTTTTGTCTTTTAAGAGGAGACTGAACTACTCTCAGGTGTAATTGAGCCCCGAGAGGAGACAGTCAGGGAAGACAAAAAGGGTCTCGGAGAAGTGCTGCCGCGCCTCGCTCTCTCCCACACCAATCCTTCAAGAGGGGAGGACAGTTAAACTTCAGTGTTTCACCAGGTGTCTCGCTGCATCCTTTTCCTTTTTTTCCTCCTCCTCCCCCCCTTCCTCCTCCTCCTCCTCATCATCATCATCATGTACCTCCTCCTCATTCAATTTAATGTAGACGAGTGCAAAGTATTTCCTATTGGAAGCAATAGCGATTGGGTTCTGTATTTTAATGAATGGCCAACAACTCTGTACCCGGTCTACCGTCATGTGTGATTCACCCATGGTCTTGCTCACGGGAGCTGGACTTGCTATCTCCAGCTATTATATTACCCTCCCGGAAAGAACGGTGAGCCTATAGATATTTGGGTAATGCTGGGACCTCACACACCCCATTCCCTTGCTCAAGGGAGACAGTAACAACCTGCGCTAGCTGACAGAGGAATCCATCCCGATCTGGGCTTGAATCACCACTTGCTGAACCGCATACGGTGATGCTTCCAAGCTGACTATATACTGCTTTTTTTTCCATTGTGGGTGTGGTTCACCCACGGCCTGATCATGTGCTGAAAACGCGAGCACCAGCAGTTACCCTCTCGGAAAGAGCTTAGAGCTTATATATATATATATATATACAGAGCTGGGCACTAAATACATTGAATATATTTAAATACTAAATACTAAATACATGGGAGAAATGTATCTAAATACCAAATACTAAATACATTTTACGAATGTATTTAAATACTAAATACTAAATACATCAATTTGATTTGAATACATTTGTAAATACATTTTACATTCACACAAATCTTAATATTCCTTCTCAGGCCAAAATTTCCTTAAAATAAAGAAATTATCTTGAAAGTGGAAACATTGGTTCACTGTAACATCAGGGTTGCCAGATAGTCAGGCGGGTTTATGGCCAAATTAACTGATAAAAATGTATTTACATTTATATATGATGAGTATTTAAATACAATGTATTTAAATACTCATTTAAGTATTTAAATACTGTATTTAAATACATGAAAACCAATGTATTTATAAATACAGTTCTAAATACACAAATGTATTTAAATACGTATTTAAATACAAATGTATTTTAATACTGCCCAGCTCTGTATATATATATATATATATATATATATATATATATATATATATATATATAATAATAGTATATAATGAGAGAGAGAGAGAGAGAGAGAGAGAGAGAGAGAGAGAGAGAGATGTGTATGTATGTATGGTCACGATGAGAGAGAGAGAGAGAGAGAGAGAGAGAGAGAGAGAGAGAGAGAGAGAGAGAGAGAGAGTGTCTGTATGTATGTATGTGTTCCTCAGAAAGCAGGTTCACTGCTTATCATTCATTTGCTGAATTTGTATTACCTCTACCCGGACCCCGATAAGAACCATCACAGGGAGGCGGCCCCTGCCCCGCCGTCTCTACAGCCAGTGAATGTCCAGACACCTTAAATTCTGTGAACGAGATTTAGTACATATCATTTATTGTATTTTTTATTGTATTTGCATTATGTACTCGTAGTTGGGTCAAGTCCTCATAAATATCACATCATAAATCTGAAGATGAACATTTTTCAACTGGCAAATAAATGTTACACATCATCCTGAATATATCCATTTACAATTTTGTCAGTCAGTGTATTCATCTCGGCTATCAATTTGACAGCAATGGAAACCGAGCATCATGCATGTTAAGCCTTTACTGCCATAACCTGCGAAAAAAACGCTTACGTTGTAAAATAAAGCTGACTAACTTGGGTAGCTCAATTTCACATAGCAAACGAGGTTAGATGTATATATATTCTTTCCTTGGATACATATTGTTATATTATATTGTATTATATATTCCTTCTTACCCCCAAAAACACTATCATAGCCCAATAGTACAACTTGATTACAGGTTTCGTGTCAGCCCCGCAGCATGACCTGTACTGTAGTGAGGATATGAGAGTTGTATCAAATACTGAACGCGTCATAATAAAAAAAAGGTTACTATATTTTCTCTATTATAGATAAACATTTAGGATTTTTTTTTTCTTTAGCATGTTCTTTAACTGTTCAGGAGATAGAGGCCGGTGCAGTGGTCCACAACAAGGCCACCCACACACTGGCTCCGTCACCAGCAGAGCTGGGCACTAAATACATTGAATGTATTTAAATACTAAATACTAAATATATGGGAGAAATGTATTTAAATACCAAATACTAAATACCTTTTACGAATGTATTTGAATACAAAATATTAAATACATTAATTGTATTTAAATACATTTGTAAATACATTTTAAATACACAAAAAATTTAATGCCATTAATTAAATCATCAAGTTTCGAAAGTATTCACTTATTTAATTATAAAATCTCCAGAGGCACAAAATTATGAAATCTTAATTTCCAAACTTTCTTCTATTTGCAATATAAGTATGCATTCCTTTGAAAATTCTATAAGCCATCTACGACTCTATGGAATCCACTCCGTGACATAATGTTCGAGTTGCATTATTATCATAAAAGTTTGCACACACTTTCAACACTATGAAATTCTTGGAGCAAAATACACCATAGAAAAGGTTGGAGGAAGCACCGAATACTATATAGTGACTGATGATAACAGAATCCCAGACACGCTAACGATGTTTATCAGACAGCAGGACAGGAACTGAACTTGTCGCTAGAGCTGTACCCTCCTGTCCCGCGGCTCCCGCTGCCCGTCGCCACCCACCACCCATGCACCACCCTTTGCACCACCTCCCCCCTCCCCATTCCCCATTATCCTTGCTGCGGTAGATGCTATAGATATGAATATGATAAGAAATTAGCACCGATAATAATTTGTTCTTTGGTCATTTTGTCTAAGGCAAATAAAATGTGTATTATTATATTAGCTCACCTGGCTATTTAACTTAATCTACATATCTCTAGAAATGTATGAAAAAAACTGCATTTCCTTAGGATTTCCTTAGATTTTGCGTTTACGTAGAAATTTCCTTCTCAGGCCTAAATTTCTTAAAAATAAGGAAATTTCCTTGCAAATGGAAACACAGGTTCACTGTAACATCAGGGTTGCTTAATAGTTGGGCGTGTTTATGGCCAAAATAACTGATATAAACGTATTTAATTTTTCATAAAATATGTATTTAAATACAATGTATTTAAATACTGTATTTAAATACATGAAAACCAATTATTTATAAATACATTTCTAAATACACAAATTTATTTAAATACGTATTAAAATACAAATGTATTTAGATACTGCCCAGCTCTAGTCACCAGCCACATGGAAATTAGATTTTTATCAATATTTTTTACTGTCATGCCATACTCTTACCAAATATATTTCAATATAAAGTACTTCGTTTGCTCATAATGTCATTTATTATAGTAGCCAGTAAAGCAGTGTCGGATATCAACATTGATATGTGTATCCATTGTAAGATGGGTTCTGGTTTACATATATTTTTCATAGTTTTTATCAGCTCATGAAAATAAGTTACAAACAAAAATACAAGGGATATTGAACTTGAATGAAGCAGAGCGTCACGTCACTATCATTAGTGTGTGTGTATGTGTGTGTGTGTGTGTGTGTGTGTGTGTGTGTGTGTGTGTGTGTGTGTGTGTGTGTGTGTATGTGACTGTGTGTGTGTGTGTGTGTGTGTCTGACTGTGTGTGTGTGTGTGTGTGTGTGACTGTGTGTGTGACTGTGTGTGTGTGTGTGTGTGTGTGTGTGTGTGTGTGTGTTGTATGTGTGTGTGTGTGTGTGTGTGATTACAAAGGTCGCACTAATTTCGCGGTGCGCTCTTGGTGGTTTTCTCAAAACCATTTACTGCACTATTCATCATTCTCAAGTGTTGGCAATCATTAGCCTTTTATATGATACTTCCAAGTAACCGTATGCGTGACCATTACGCTGCGATGTATTTTATCAAGTGTACGAGTTGATAACCAACAGTTTACTTTGGTGTTGAGGAGGACGACTTAGCCTGAATAAAAACGGCATATATTAAGAAGCAATCCATCCTACAGACAGTGCCAGATCACTGTCATGTTTACCAAGATACAGCATCTGAAACAGAAGACGTTGAAAAAAATTAAAAGTACACGTTATGAGCGTCCCTGTTCATTTTTATAGTTTCATCTAACTCCCTAACTCCCTCAACCCCCCTGACTCTTATTCTTTAGTATTTCCCCCCTTTCCTCCCTCATAATTTTCCTCCTGTTTCAATCGGCATTCCTTTCCTGTATTCTTAGGCTGCCCTCCCTTCCCTACATCCCAACAAGTCCATGATTCTTGACTTGCTATTCCTCTTCCCTCTCCATCCTTCATCCGTCGTTTAGATGGAGCGGAGGGGGACGGGTGGCCCGGGCAGACTCTGTGTACGTACATCCGGTAATAGACGCCCAATTTGGAGGGTGAAAGCCCTGATTAAGTCAATGGGCGACACGGGCATAACATCTGGTATTTTCATCGAAGAGGCAACACTGTATTGTCTGGGTGAGTGGCGGCCATTACAGCCTCCCTTCATCCCTCCCTTCCTAGCCTTTCCCTCGCATGCCTTCCCCTCCTGTGTGATTCGTGCACTTTGGAACTGTCTCTCCCTGGAGTGCACGGCTCGCTGATGTGTGCACTCTGTCCCTCTAATTGACCCAACAGTTCATAAAGGCAAAGAATACCCAAGATAATAACACACACGCCTGCCCCCTCCCCCATGGAGGGAGGCGGTGATGGGTCGCGTGGCACTTTTATAGGTGAAGAAGCTTGAAAATAAAAGAAAAATAGGTTAGATCCGACCTCCCGTTCGTGAATTTTCCCTTCCTCGACTTGACGCCATTTAGTCCCCTGGCGGGAGAGCGGTGAAGTTCTCCTCTTATCCACTTACCACTCGTTACCGCGGCGAGGCGGCCCCTAAACACCTTTTCATAATGTTTCGGTCGTGTGCCTCGAGGCTTTCCACAACGACCCGGAAGGAAGGTAAAGGCTCAGTGCTCACACCACTTGGCATCAATATGATGACCCTTTCCTCATGAGACTACGAAGAATCTTACCATTTGGTGCTCTCAGGCCTCCCTCACATGTTCGAGCACGGTGGAGTATATATATAAAGCACAAGTTTTCTCACGCCCTTCAAACGGCGCTCACAGCGGCAGGTTCTCTCACAGATAACGGGTCTCGCCGCCTCGTGCAGGGAAGAAAATGCATCGTAGACGTGGCATCACCGCTTGGGTTACACTTAAAAGCTTGTGTCGGATAGAATTTGCGAGCGGCGGCAATTTCAGCCAACAGGGAAAATGGACTAAAATCACAGGGCAGGATGAGGCCACTCTCTCGCTCTCTTTCACTTTTTTTGTCGCTCCCTCATACACTCACTCACTGGTGCCCTCTGTGTTCTTCGGTGCGGCCTGTCATAAAGCACCGCCCAGGGAGATGCG
>JACEEZ010019629.1:180000-187500 GCA_016584305.1 Chionoecetes opilio
TTCAAGGGATGCTTAACTTTAGTTATGAGAAGAGATTGAAGCTATCAAAGTTACACTCACTCGAGAGACGCAGAGTAAGGGGCGATCTGATAGAAGTTTATAAGTGGATAAAGGGATTTAATAAAGGAGAGGTAGGAAAAGTTCTTACGGCTATTAACTAGGGTAGAACAAGAAGTAACGGATTCAAGCTGGAAAAGCGTAGATTTAAAAAATAGATAGGGAAAAACTGGTTCACAAATAGGGTGGTGAGTGATTGGAATGGACTTAGTAGACAGGTAGTTAGTGCGTAGTCATTAGAGAGCTTTAAAAGGGGGCTAGATAGGTTCATGGATGGGGATGAAAGATGGATGTAGGTAGTGTTAGGTAACAGGAACTACCACGTGTTAGGCCTCACGGCCTCTTGTAGCTTCCTTATTTTCTTATGTTCTTATGAAATGAAAGCAGACAAGATGCTTGAGTGGCAACAGTTCATATAAGCAGGATCAGAAGGAAACATAAACATTTGCTTACTAGTGTCAGAGACTTTGAGACCCTGTGTCTGCTAACCTCTGTATACAGTCATTTGCACAGCTTATAAGGACATCAGAAACCTACACGAGGCCGATAGACCTAGCCCTCCCACAAAAAAAATTCTTCTTCCTATTGCGGCTGTAGGCAGTATGACGATCAGGGCTGGGATGGCAGGCCCTGACGGTTCATTTGAGGGCTGTGATGGTTGACCCTTGCTCGTAGTGGCACAGGCAGGATTTTTATAGTGGCGCCTATGATTAGAGAGGCTCATGGTTTTAAGTGGATAAAGGGATTTAATAAAGGAGAGGTAGGAAAAGTTCTTACAGCTATTAACCAGGTGAATGTAGGTATTGTTAAGTAACAGGAACTACCTCGTGTAGGTCTCACGGCCTCTTGTAGCTTCCTTATTTTCTTAGGTTCTTAGGTTCTAATATGATAGATGTATGGCAGTTGTCTGATGCACCATAATTAGTATTCAGTGACATTGTTGTTATGAAGAAAACCCTCATTTACTCTATGCAGAGTCCCTGCGCCATTCGGTCAGCGGTTCGAGTCCACCAAACTCGTCCTGGTGTGGTGGCGCTTTGTACAGTCAATAACCTTGTAGTTGGTACTTGCAAAGTGTCTAGATAGGATCAAAGTATCTTATCTTATCATTTACTCTAAAGAAAAATACTTTTGACCAATTAAAATGATAAGTAAGTTCATCCCTCTCCTAAAATCAACCCATAAAACTACTCAATGAAGGTAAAAAATTGAGACGTCAAGGTGTTTCGATACGAAGTTTAGAAAACAATCAAATGAAAGGCTGGTGAGATTCAAGATCAGAAACTGTAAAGGTAGGAAGAGTATGATTGAATTAAAAGAATTACAGTTTCACAAGTATGCTAAAAGCTTCGGTGCTGAGATAGGAGTGGTGGTGTATGCGCGTGTGTGCATGGTGCTGAGATGATGGTAAGACATAACCTGTAGAGTGGACGCGGGGCAGGAGCAATGTGGTAGAAGCCTTGTAAGAGTTAGGTGCGCTGTTCAGGAAGGGTAAGAAGTAGGTGGAATAAGGATCCATTGGTTAGGTAGCCGTGGGGAGCAATGGCTTATAACTAGATAGGGACGCGGCGGAAGTATCATAGGGTAAATATAGTTCTTAGGGAGAGTCTAAATTGATTGGAGAGCCTTAAGACCTCTTACTAAGAGTAAGCCCTCTTACTAAGAGAGAGAGAGAGAGTGGGGGGAAGTAAATATCACAGGCAGAAAAGGCATGGACGAAGGTTCTGGAGTTATGAAACAGCGCAGAACCTCACCTCTTCCAGCGCCAAGTCAGTGTCAGGAAGCACCATGAAGGCCTTTTCATCAATAACAGCAAAACTGGGGTTGTCCGAGAGGCGCAACACTTGAAGGCCTGCGATGTTGGAGAACGCTTGCTGACCCACACTTCTTAGCCTAGGAAGCGCAGACAACCCCAAAACGCGTAGTGAAGCCAGACCCTCTGGAAAGTCTCCGACGTCGATCCTCTGCCGCCAAGGAAGAGATTATAAAACCGTCAACATCTACATTGTGTTATCATATTTTCGATTTGCATGTTTATCCATAGTTATGGTTATTCTAGCTGAGCTTAGTTTAGAGAATAATTTTGCCATGATAAATTAAGGCAATGAAAATGTTACGTATAGATGGTAACAGGAACAAAATTCGGATGCAAAGCAATCTGATACTAAACAAAGCAATGAGGAGCTAATGAAACATTCTAACACGAAAAGTTTTAGCAGATTATGTCTATTAATCCTTTAACAGCGATAGCCAGGTATGTATGATAATATCACACAAATTATATACTGATTTGGTACAGTGCGCGCGCAAACACACACACACACACACACACACACACACACACACACACACACACACACACACACACACACACTATCATCCTTTTTTTTTTCTCTCTCTCTCTCTCTCTCTCTCTCTCTCTCTCTCCTCTCTCTCCTCTCTCTCTCTCTCTCCTCTCTCTCTCTCTCTCTTCTCTCTCTCTCCTCTCTCTCTCTCATCTCTCTCTCTCTCTCTCCTTCCTCCTTATCTATTTCCTCTCCTCTCCTTCATCTCCCTGTCACGTGTGCCTCTCTCTCCTCCTCCTTTCTCTCTCTCTCTCTCTCTCTCTCTCTCTCTTTTCTCTCTCTCCTTCCTTTAACTCGTAAATTTTCCCTCGTCCTTCCTTCCCTTTCATCTACCTCCCCTGGGACTCACGGTGATGGGGTTGGCGTTCAGATTGAGCTCCTGCAGGCTATGGGCGAAGTTGAGCTCAGTGGAGGGCACCGATGAGAACTTGTTACCGGCCAGTGTCAGGATCTTCAGATGCCTGCAGGTAGGACGCGTTGTTAGAGGGCGATGGTTAAGGGCATTCAAAGGACTATTTGTTGTAATTTGAGAGGTCTTAATGGACGCTAAAGACTTATTGTTTGTGTCAAAAATTGTTGTAGAATTCTTGAATAGGAGTTTTAGAGATGCTTGTAGTTGGTTGAAAGGGAAACAGGTTGAAAGCAAAGGTGTTGTTATAGTGTTTGCTAGTAGAATCCATTGAAGGGAATTTCGGTAGAAACGAATGGGATTAGTTTTGTTTTCGTGAATGATGGATGAGTTGGAGTTGTCTTAGTTTAGTGGCGGTGTGGTGTTTGCAGGTGTTAGGTTCAGGGTGGATGGCGAGGCTTAGCGAGCACAAGAAGAGACTCTGTTTAAGGGAAAATGTGAGTGTATCGGTTGAGAGATGTGGCAAATATTGTAATGCATTCAGCTGTATACTGGTGGGTAATTTCGTGTCACGTCGGATATGGACGAAGGTTCACCAAATCCAACGGCAAACCATCAACTTACATAGTAAAAAACGTCATAGATTGAATTAGGCCGTAAATTGGACACTATTCATGTTCGTTAAGGAAGAATTACTTGTAAGAGAAACATGTAAAATACTTGGATCCCTGATGCTCCCATTTCCTTTGTAAACCATCCTGTCTATTTTCCCTCGTTAACACTGGCAGTACATACCGAAGACGTAGACGAGACGTCTCCTTTACAGCCCTGACAACTTTACTGTTTGAAAAAATATGTTAGATTATGAATATAATTATGTTCTGACTATTATAATCTACCGATACAGGAAATAGACGTGACAGATGGTAACATTGAAACAGCAGGCAAGAGCGAGGCTCAGCAGACCTCTATTGCAACCCACAATGAAGGGGAGCATCGTCGGCGGGTCAATTCATGAAAGCGTGTACGCATGGTCATCAGGCAAGGTAAGTAATCAGGCTTAGAATAACCTTCACTTTGCTGTGTACAACCTCATTGGCTAGCATTGGCCCGTCATGTACTCATTACTCCACAGCTTCTCTTAGAACCTGCTACACCTTTGAATAGACTTAGATCTTTGTCAATATGAAAATCACAAGCCCCATAATTGTTTACCTAGTCACGACGTCAGTACTTGCCTTAAACCGTATATTAATGGGTGACACGTGGTCTGCAGGAAAACAATATTATAGTGTTGTGGATAACGTGAGTGTGGTAGTGGTGTTGAGGTGTGAGGTCTGAGGTCTTACACCTCAAGTGTTGAGGTGTAAGACTTGAGGGGTCTTAACCTGTAAAATGTCTTAGTGGGGACCCCATGCTTTTTTTTTTTAATATTATTCAGCAGCGAACTTGTCTATGGCCTCTTGCCCTCACGCTTCCTTTCATCAATCCCAATAAATATCCACATATATATATACACATGAATCACACTCAATCCCTAATACAATATATAGGCATAACAAATTAATGACTATAAACCGTAGCTTAGACCCTTCACCGTTGTTGTCATCCCTCCATCACCTCGATCCTAGAACAAGACAAACACTTTCCGAACCTGAGATCAGAGAGGAAGTGGTCGGGCAGGCGCTCAATGCCTGTCTGCGAGAGGTCTAGTTCCTCGAGGGCACTGAGCTCGTTGATTGCCGTGGCCATGCCGAAGGAGATGTCCCTCACTGGGTTGTTGGAGAAGAAGAGCCTCTTCAGATAGGGTAGGTGAAGGAAGGCGTGACTGTCCAGGCTGTGCAACAGGTTGTAGCTTAGGTCGAGCTCCTCCAGGCTCAGCGGGGAAGGGTGCGTGTCGTTGGGTTGGTGTTGCCCTGTGGGTGGTGGTGGTATTGATGGTGATTGTGGTAGTTTACATGTTGTGTGGAGGCATAGATTGAAGCTTTACTTTAGCAGTGAAGTGAGGAGTAGTAGACAATTTGTCTGTTATGAGAAGACTTAAGAAATGTGTTTTGCCATTTTTGTAGAGTGGCATGTACACACACACATGTACGTATGTATAATTCCTGCAAAAAAAATTAGTTTATGTTTAAAAGTGATGATAAAGTTAATTGCTCGAAAAAACGTACACCATAGCCGTGATGTCACACACTGGACAGGCGGCGTAACCAAGCCTCCACGGTGGGGTGACTTGACTTGAGTGAGAAGGCATTACTAATATAGGAACTGTAGTGGATTCACTGAGATAATTTGATTAACTGATTTAGGAACTGTGGTGTGACCGAGTGATAAGGTATGGCCGATATTGTATGTTTGTCCTTTGTATTATGGTTGAGAGACATTCCTTACACCCCTTGACCACTGTGTGGCGTGAATATTGTTTGCAGAATCGAGGAGCTTCTCTCCATATTTATCCTAGATTTGCTTCTTACTTTATATATTACCATCTCAAAGAAATACACACAAAAAAAAATAAGCTCTTTCCCTTCACTTGTTGTCAAAACTTCTTAGGTGCAAGCATAGGAAATCCCCAGCAATCGTCCTAGTATTTCAAGCCACTGAATATATTTCAGCCTAAACATTTAATACGCATGTGCATTTCAACTCAGTAATACTTTCATCAAAAAGGCCCTCACAACAGTACATGCAACCTTTGAACATGGGGAAATATCGGCGAGCAGCCATCCACACTCGCTTCCTTATCTTGTTTTTTTTAGGAATTGAGATGAATATCTTCCCTGGTGTTGACCTGCCAGTATTAGTGCACATTGGCACGTAGCACTAATGATGTTTACTCACCCTTTCTTTTGGCATATGGCTTTGCTGGTGTCATTATAGGTAAACACACCATGCTTAGCCTACGCTGCCTCCCGCGTGTGTCCAGCTGATGACGTCACGACTAATGACGGAGCTATTTGCAGTCACGTCACATTTGGGCAACTTTAAATCTTATTTTGATATATTTCTTGCCTTTTTTCTTTGAAATGATAATGTTTAAAGTGATTTTTAACAGTTTAGGAATCTATTGGTCAACCTTTTACAAGAAAATATTCGTTAGGCAACTTGTCTTTTCCTGTATGAAGTATTTATTTATTATTCAGGCAACATGAGCTGATTCTTAGGTTTTATAGCACGAAATTTGACGCAACGCTGATGTCTTTGTTGTGAGGAAAATGCTCAAGACAAATGAATCAAAAGCACTTAAGAGGTATCTCAATCAACGATATGATTTACCTAACTTATTTGGATATCGCCTCACACACTATCGGTAACAAGGGAAGCTCATAGATTGACCAGGTGTACACTAACATTTCCTTCTATTAACAATAAGAGCAGAGGGCTGCCTGGAACACTCATATAAAGGAATAATCACCTTCACGGTCATGTACTCTATGCGGGTGCTCGTTTAACTGCAGAATGATCGGTCCTTATAGCATAACTGAACAGACCACCTCGCATGCATCAAGCCACAACAATTGAGAGAGAGAGAGAGAGAGAGAGAGAGAGAGAGAGAGAGAGAGAGAGAGAGAGAGAGAGAGAGAGAGAGAGAGAGGAGAGAGAGAGAGAGAGAGAGAGAGAGAGAGAGAGAGAGAGAGAGAGAGAGGAGAGAGAGAGAGAGAGAGAGAGAGAGAGAGAGAGAGATCACATAAAGGATAGAAATCTTTGATATATTTTTTTCCCAATGATTGAAGTTTAAAGTGGTAGATAAGAGACATAGGCGGCTTTGGTTGAAATATGTGTAGCGGGGAATCGTACTATGCTGGAACCGTGACTGGGTGGATGGTGAGTTATGAGAAGAGTTAAGGAAAGTTGCTATGGAACAATTACATAGAATTGCATAGAAAGACAGACTACGCAGACACCATGGTATAAACTGGGTCTGACCTTAAGCTTGACCAAATATAGTAAAAGTTAACAATAAAAATCTAAATTAATCCAGGACAAACACAATAAATCAGCCAGTAGGACGTTGAGTCATATGACGTTACCGGAAACTTTGTTGAAGGTGATGGTGGGGACGGTAATTTTTAGAAGAATTTGTTATGTTACACTGTAACACGGAGGATGAAGCTTATCATTTTCTAACGACGTCATTGGTAAGGTAAACGTTTGTGCAGTCTAGTTATGTTTGTTTACATCTTAGTTTTTTTTCGTTACTTCTTGTTCGTGATGATTAGTTAGAGACTGTCTGTTTGCGTTAACATTCCTAAAACTTTGTTCAGAGATTCAAAACACTATACATTGCCTACGGAGAAAACGTTTTATGAGAGGGAACATATTTAACAATGCTCCCCTCGTAAGATTTATTATTCAACTAATATAAGGGATTGTCGTCATATATACACGTTGGACAGTTTCTAATTTTGCAAAATTCTTTGTACGGTGAGGCGACAAAAACTGTACGGCATACTCCAAGTGAGGTCTGACTAGCTGATATCCTGGAGCAAAATTAATATATATCTTTATCCCTGAATGAAAGAAAACATTGTTGATAAGACCCAGTATTCTTGTTAGTTTTACCCGCAGCGTCGTTGTATGGCTGGGAAAACCTGAGATTATACGCTATCGTAATACTCAAGATACTTTGTACTCTTTGATATTATTTGATACTTTTTTGATACTTTTGATACTCTTTTATATTCTTTGATGCTTTTTAAGCTTTTGAATTTCGAATTTGGTGATCACAGCACACATTTCGTAATACTT
>JACEEZ010019629.1:195000-210000 GCA_016584305.1 Chionoecetes opilio
AGGCAGTGCAAGATCAAAGCGTGGAAAAGGAGTGCGTAGACGCGTGGTCGGAGCAGCAGTTATACCTGGAAACTGGCAGAACTTCCTCCGAGTGGACACCAACAAGACCGAGCTGTTCAAGTTCCTATCAGAAACTATCTTCAAGTGGTTTGACCAGGATGATAAGCAGCTGGTTATCACTGATGGAGATGTAGTCCTGAGCAAGCCACCGCTGCAAGACCTGGCCTTGCTCGCCCCATGCAACCACGAAGAAGCTGACACTCGAATGTTGTTGCATGCATCCCATGCAGCCAACCATGGTCACCACAAGATACTGCTCAAGACAGTTGACACCGATGTCGTGGTGTTGGCTGTATCAGTGGCCCAGGGACTGCAACCAGAATATGAACTGTGGTTAGCATTTGGCACTGGGAAGAGTTTTCAGTACCTGGCAGCCCACGAAATAGCAGCTGGCCTAGGACCAGAGAAGGCACAGGCACTCCCTATGTTTCACGCTCTGACTGGGTGTGACACTGTATCTAGCTTTGCTGGTCATGGTAAGAAGACTGCCTGGACAATCTGGACCGTTCTGCCAGCACTTACAGACGCACTGCTGAAGCTATCCTCTGCACCAAGTGGCACACCAGACGATGTCATGCACACCATCGAGAGGTTCGTCATATTGCTCTATGACAGAACCAACACGTGCAAGGACTTTTTGAACTTTTTATCTAGAAATTTATTGTTGAACTTTTTATCTAGAAACTTTGTGATAAAAAGTTCAACACCAAATCGAACGAACCCGAACCCATATTAGACACACACTACGTTAAACTTCCATTTTACGGCCATCTCAGTTATACCATTCGAAAAAACCTCAATGATCTACTTAAGTTACATCTTCCTAACTCAAAATTTAAATTTATTTTTACTAATTCATTTACCTTAAGAACTCATTTCAAATATAAAGACTCTATACCTAAAGCCCTTATTTCTAACATAATTTACGAATTCAAGTGTTCTAGCTGTAACGCTAGATACGTCGGCGAGACGACAAGAAATCTAACCCTTAGGCTTTCTGAGCATAAAGGTGTTTCTGCACGTACTGGTCGACCCATTTCTTCACCTTCGCAATCTGCAATCCGCTCACACTCACATGATTTAGATCACCCTTTTTCTATGAATGACTTTAGTATCCTATCCAAGGCACACTACCCTAGTGACACCAAATTATTAGAATCCATACACATCAAGCATCTGTCCCCTGATCTTAATAACCAAGTCACTTCACACCAACTACATATACTCAAATGATTATCACTGTTTCGATTGTCCGACTCTCGTTTTGACCGCCCCGCACAAACCGAAATGTTACCCACGAAACTATTGTTCATTCAGTCCTCTACCAACTCAGACAGCATACACACCAAGGTCCGTTAAGTACAAATTATATTTTATTTATTAGTTAGTAATTTTAGATAATATAGGATTACCTTATTGTTTCTTAAGAATTTTTTTTTTTAGATGTTCGCTTTTTAGCATTTTTTAGCATTGTAATATATTAAATTTTTAACTATTTTTAGCCTGATGATGCCAAGTGCCTTTGGCGAAACGTTGCGCATAAACAACCCCTAGTATGACGAGTGTCTTTGTCACCCTGAAACACCAAGATGTACTACCAACTAAGAAAATCAACTATATATATATATATATATATATATATATATATATATATTCTCTACAAATACTTATTACTTCAGGACTCTTGGTTCTCGATCTTTTGAGAATCGATGTAATGTCAAATTCGCCTAACGTAATACATTAAGGCGGGGTTCACACTACACGTATTTGCTGTCCGTGTCTACGTGGGCGTGGCGATCAGTGACGTCACAGTGACGTCGTCCCGCCACTCCCGCAGCTACGTAGAAAGAATTGGGAGCTCCGAATAATGTGAGCTGAGACGCACATCTCAAGGTCAGTGACGTCATCACTGCTCCAGCAATGTGGTGGTTGTGGGGAGCCTGTGTTCACATTACACCGGCAAGAAGTGACGTCACTGTGACGTACTGTGAGTCACTGATGACAAGATGCACGTAGACTACGTCCAGCAAAAACGTGAAGTGTGAACCGGGCCTAAGTAGAACATCCAGAAACAACACATGTATTAGGAATTTCGAGAACACTATACACACTGAATGCAAGTGACCTCAATTGGTCTGGAGCGGGCGAAAGTCTCAACCGTGCTCACTCGGGTCAGGGAGGCCACTAACATGGAGTAAACCCAGTGAAGTCGAATAGCGCGTTTTCGCGACCGTTCTGGCCCGGTCTAGATTGGACTAGTCCGGGGCGGACACTATTTTCGCGAGGCGGACTGAACCGGGCTGGCCCAGTCTAGTCTGGTCCAGCCCAGCGAGCAGGACCACGTTGGCCCAGTGTGGGGAGAACTGGCGCATGCGCACTACAGTCAGCGGGGAAGACGACCAGGAGCTTCTCGTGCTGCTGATAAGACATGAAACACCATGATGGCCGACCATAAGACTAAAGTAATTTCACGAAAAATTACAATATTCACTATTTGCTGAAGCAACATCTTGGGAAAGGAATGTACCGTCAACAACACTATAGTGGCCACTGCACTAATGTCACCAGGCGCCATATATTACGAATTTTAGCATCACAACAGATTTAATTGTATATGTGTCACTGAAGACATGTATAGTGTTATGTAGATAATGTAAACTACGTACTGTGCACGTCTCTTCAGTGGCACATACAAGTCTGTAGTGATGCTAAAACTCGTAATATATGCACCCCTGCGACATATAGTGCAGTGGCGACTATAGATAGTGTTATTGACGGTAAATTAAATGAGATTTCAGCATTCAATGTTTCATAGTCATCCCTGCTACTTTACTTTCCATTGAGAAGTCAAGTAGCAGGGATGACTGCTACAAGGGATGACTGCTACATTGCACAAGGCAAAACTTGCATGATAATACGGCTAATAACAAGTACACCACCAGTAAAAGGCCTGCTATTTACGGAAATCCCCAGGCAGTGGATGCCAGTACCTATAGAAATGATACATGATGGTTATATAGGTTATATATAGTAAATGTTTGACATGGCTGCAACAGGTCTTGCAATATTGTGTTGCTCGGACTGTTTCTTCGTCCAGTGATTTATAAACCTGACTCTCATCACACACAGAATGATGACCGCGGTTCACCTCTCGTATGCCAACGAGGAGGTTATTACTTATTACCTGAGGTCAATTGATAACCCTTTGGTGTGTCTTTTTGGTGGGGAGGGTAAAGCTTGCAGGACGGTAGGACCACCCACTTGATCCCCCAGGCAATAGGAACGACGAATGGGACGGGGCCAGTCTCGATGTATTTTCGTGAGCATCAGTCCAGCCTGGACCAGTCTAGATTGGACTAGACTGGACCGCCCTGGTAAACGTCGCGAAAATGCGCTAATAATTGACCCGCGTTGCTTGATGCGCGGCCAGATTGTTTTTTTTTTGTCTACGAAATGGGTTTAAATATTAGTTACTTTGGGAATGACTTTCTGATTATGATGTACGGGTTAAATATGTACGTTATATCAGGTTACACACACACACACACACACACACACACACACACACACACACACACACACACACACACACACACACACACACACACACACACACACTCAAAGAAATGTACCACACAGGCAGTGTGTGTAGTTCTTGGTGTCACCTGACGTGCGCAGGTTCGATCCCCGCATACGGCTCGAAAATCTTTCCCTGTAGACGCGGGCAGTTACTGTCTTCCTTGAGCATGGGGATAAGAATGCGTGTGGTGTAAGGCCCCAGCTTGACACAAAAATCTGTTTCTATGAGCTCAAAAAAAAAGAAAAAAAAGAGTTCTTTCCGGGAGGATAACAACTGGAGATCGCGTGTCCAGGGCAAAATCAGTCCATGGGTGAATCATTACACACAGCATGGTCGTTTCATGAAGGCAAGCTTCTGTTACAGGTGGGCTAAGCTATAATCTGACGCCGAGGCGGAGATATACAAAGGTTTACTTTTACGTATCATATTCTAGGTCAGAGAAGGACGAATGCATGAACACTTTTTATGAACGCAATATATGAACGGATATCATGACATCTAAGCCACACCGCAAGTGCTCTAGAGCAGTGATTCTTATCCTGGGTTATCATGACATGTAAACCACACCGCTAGTGCTCTAGACTCTAGTCTACACGTACGTAGTACGCTTGTACGTAGAGCAGTGTTTCTTAATATTTTTGCCACCACGTCCCCTCTAGTAATTGGTCCTTACCTCCATGCCTCCCCCCCCCCTTCAACTTCTTCTTTCATATTTCAAAATAATCCTGGATCAGAAAAAAAAACTGAAAAAATGCGTGTTTTTAACACTTTTACTGTGCACATAATTATTAATATATTATTCATATATTATTAATAATAACAATATTAGCGCCTTCGTGGTGTAGTGCCTAGCTTGCCTGGCTACGAATCTGCGGTCCCTGATTCGAATCCGAGGTTAAAGGTGTGAATTGAGTCGGGTAATTACTAGGGAGTGGCGGATCTGTTTAAGGGATTGTTTAAAGGCTATGCTTACTCAGGTCAAATCCCCTCTACACGTCCACTACACGTCCACTCTCGTCCACGTCAGCTCGGCAGTTTTCAGCTGCCTACAAGAGGGTGTTAACCCAAAGTGAAATTCAGGAGGTAACTCATGGTAACTGCATGCCCCTGGAGTCTGTGCCGAACCTTACTGCCTCTAGGCAGTATTTACAAGCTGTCAATGGAAATGTGCCATCAACTAGTGCAATCAACCGTTCCCTCGATGAAAGCAGAGTTTTAGAGGTTGGTGTAAGTAATGATAATGAGGAATTTAATAATGCACTTGTTGAGGGGAATATGGAAAGCGTAGCTTCGGCCTGTGTAATCTCTCCTTATTCAGAAAAGGTAGTAGAATATATAGCCGGGCTTGTAGCTTTAAAGTTTAGAAAATCTTTGAGATGTGAGACCTGTTGTAATGCCTTAGTTCTTCAAAATGTAGACGAGTCTCATGCTTTAATAATAGCAAAAAATAAAGGCAATTTAACAGTGCCATCCAGAGATGTAGTTGCCATATGCCTCATATGTGAGAAGAAATTCAGGGAGAGAATGTTGTGCTGTGATAACTCAAACGCAAAGCTATCTACATCTTATGTTTGCCACAACATCGCCACTCTTGTCCTGTAAGATTTTCAGGATAGGACTGTCTTCTCAAGTCTGAAAAATCATATGTCAGATAGTGACATGAGTGAATGAGATGATTACCAGGTCAGTAATCATCTCATTTTACTGATCAAGGCTGTAGCTGAGACATATCTGGAGGTGAGATATAAATACGCAGCCAGGCAGCTCACCACCAGACATATATTCAATAAAGGGACCCAAAGAAGGACTAAGATGAATAAATTAGTATTATTTAGTGGTATGTAAGTATTCAATATATAAAATGTAGTTTTAAGGACATGATGTCATTTATAATAATTATGCAATAATATAATATGTAATATATGGTTAGCAGTAACACAGAAGTATAATTTTACACACCGTGATATCATTAAATGCAAACAGTGTAAAAAGTGAAAAGAAAGACTGGGTATCTCAGTCACCCAGTGCGTGACATTGCCCATAACGGTTCGGCGGACGGGGGAGAGCGGTGGCTTCACCAGACAACACACGCGTCTCCACCCATATTACCTCCATGGTATGCCCCAATTTTGACCTTTTATAATTAATAATAATAATGATAATGATAATAATAATAATGTAATATAATAATGATAATAATAATAATGTAATATAATAATGATAATAATGATAATGATAATGGTAATTATAATGATAATAGTAATATTGGTAATTTTGATAAAATAATAATAATAATAATAAATAATAATAATGATAATAATAATAATAATAATAATAGTAAGAATAATAGTAATAATGATAATAACAATATAAATTATAATGATATCAACAATAATAATGATGATAACGATAATGATAATGATGATAATAATAATACTCATAATAATAACAATGATAATAGGAATCATAATATCAAAAAATAATATTGCATTAAAGTCTACAGAGTTAGTGAAACCTGCAAGGTGTCACCGCATAGTTTTTCACCATACTTTCTTCACTTTACCGACTTTCTTCGCTCACCCTCGCGTGCGAGCTTCATGAAGCGAAGACTGGTCAAGTTAAATACTTGACAGTTCTTCCTTTCTCTCTCTTGGCTCACGCCCTCCTAGGTAATTACCCACGCCCCCCAGGTTAAGAAACGCTGCTTTAGAGACTGGTGGATGTGAGTGAATGATCAGGTGGAATAGTGGCACAGGCTGACCTGGAACATCATTGCGTCAGGATGATCGATTCATGTAAGCTGATATTGAATTTGTGACGGAGACCTGATAGTGCAGTATGACTTGTATTCCCGTAGGATTTGCGTGTCAAAATTGATTTTTTTGCATTTCCTGGTTGATTTGGGGTTATACTGTGCGAACATGGAGGGGGCCAAATTTTTCGACCCCTGGAACCCCCTTTTGGGGGGCGTTCTCTGTCCAGGGGGTCCCGGAACTGACAATACTACTAACTCCACTAATAATAAACCAATCTTTATGATCTTGGTATTATTTCAGGGGTTTCTGATGATGACAAATCCATTTATGAAAATTTCGAACTGACCGGAAGTGAATATCATCAATTTCCAGCGGAGGCATGACGTCAACGGGGTCTGAACGGGGTCCGATCAACAAAATTTGTCAAGATGTTAACAACCTTGTCATGTAATACCTCTTTTTCAGGGTTTTCAGGTACAGGACGCTGAATGGAGCAGTTGTTTTTGTCACCAGACCACTCATTTTAGAGATAATGAATGTCATGAGGTATTAGCCTTTTTTCAAAGCATCAATTATTATTCACACCTAACTCACTGTTCGATAATTGATATGATTTAGAAATGAAGGACAAAGATTGCATCATATGTTTAAAGTATTTACTAACATCATTCAGATGTTACCTACTCAATGAAAACGCTATATTTACTGTGAGTTTTTCAATTGTTTCATGAAACGAGAGCATATCGCTCATATACTGTACATATATTTCTGGTGACAAAAAAGTACCTAGTTCCCGACTAGAACAACAAAACGCTTTGTGTCACAAACGCAACTGACCAGATAAAATAATACAGCTAGCTTGCCAATATTGCACAATGTAAAAGCAAAAATGTTAACTAGTGTTGACAAGAGATACATATTGTTTCACATCACTCATATACTGCAAATATTCGAAACAAGAACAACAAAACGGTTTATGTGACACACATAACCATGATAACTGACCAGATAAAAGAATACAGCTATATCGCCAAAACTGTAGTCCACACTACAACGTCTTCTTTGTGATACCGACAAACTGACTGGTGGAAAGTTTGTCGGTATCACAAAGAAGACGTGGGTTCGTGCATATCTGAAGCTTTCCAATGACGACCCGGCCATCAACTGCTTCGGGGAGCTTGGCGACAGTCGTCTGCCAACTGAGTTACTCGGCACTGAGCTTCCGGAACAGCTAAAACCATTGGAGCACTTCGTCTGCAGTGTCTACTGCCCAAAAGGTCCAACTACCCTTCCTGCACTGCGATGGGAGATGTTCCGCTCAAGAAACCTAGAGGGTGAGATGCTGCCGCCAACTCGTGCTGCATTAATGCCGCATATCACGCGCACAAATTATATAGCAATGCGTGACAGGTCCTATGTGACCAGCTGTCCTATTCTTCCTCCAATTGATCAAAGTGGCTGGAGTCTAGAAAAGGGAGTCTACGTTCCGGTGAGGTGTCTGACGCTACCTGCCCCTCGAGCTGTGCTTGAACTGACGAAGTGTTCATGTAAAGCTGGATGTAGAGGAAGGTGTAGTTGTTGTAAGAATGGCTTTCCGTGCACTCCACTGTGCAAATGCTATGGCGGTGATTGCTCAAATTCCACCAAGAATGACGGACACGTCAACGACGATGAAGATGATGTTGAGTGTTAACCAAAGACATGTAGCATATCGACATGTAGCATAGCTATTCTTGTTGTTATAGCTTTTCTGAGTTTTTTTAGGTAGTTTTGTTTGTAATGGTTTCTTGTTCTAGTCGATATAGCATGATTGTTATTCGATTGATGTTATCTTATCTATCTACGTTGTAGTATGGACTACAGTTTTGGCGAGATAGCTGTATTCTTTTATCTGGTCAGTTATCATGGTTATGTGTGTCACATAAACCGTTTTGTTGTTCTTGTTTCGAATATTTGCAGTATATGAGTGATGTGAAACAATATGTATCTCTTGTCAACACTAGTTAACATGTTTGCTTTTACATTGTGCAATATTGGCAAGCTAGCTGTATTATTTTATCTGGTCAGTTGTGTTTGTGACACAAAGCGTTTTGTTGTTCTAGTCGGGAACTAGGTACTTTTTTGTCACCAGAAATATATGTACAGTATATGAGCGATATGCTCTCGTTTCATGAAGCAATTGAAAAACTCAAACAGTAAATATAGTGTTTTCATTGAGTAGGTAACATCTGAATGATGTTAGTAAATACTTTGAATATATGATGCAATCTTTGTCCTTCATTTCTAAATCATATCAATTATCGAACAGTGAATTGGGTGTGAATAATAATTGATACTTTGAAAAAAGGCTAATACCTCATGACATTCATTATCTCTAAAATGAGTGGTCTGGTGACAAAAATAACTGCTCCATTCAGCTTCCTGTACCTGAAAACCCTGAAAAAAAGGTATTACATGACAAGGTTGTTAACATCTTGACAAACTTTGTTGATCGGACCCCCTTCAGACCCCGTTGACGTCATGCCTCCGCCGGAAATTGATGATATTCACTTCCGGTCAGCTCAAAAGTCTCATAAATGGATTTGCCATCATCAGAAACCCCTGAAATAATATCAAGATCATAAAGATTGGTTCATTATTAGTGGAGTTAGTAGTATTGTCAGTTCCGGGACCCCCTGGACAGAAAACGCATCCCAAAGGGGATTTCCAGGGGTCGAAAAATTTGGCCAACTCCATTTCCCCATAGTATAACCTCAAGTCAGCCAGAAAAAGAAAAAAAAATCAATTTTGACACGCAAATCCTACGGGAGCTGTTTTTGTGACAAGTCATACTGCACTATGATGCAAGATATCTGGTTCAGCAGTACACAACGCGGCCCAAACGCGAAATTCAAAAGGTGCCGGCGATGAATAAGGTGATGTCGGAATCGTCCCTGCACATTCTACTCGTCACACTTACTTTTTTCATCTTTACCATTATCGTCAAAATGTATGTTATATTGCTTGCCTGATGACGGCATTCTCACACCATCATGAGGTATGCGATGGGATTGAAAGTCTAAGCAGAGAACTGAAATCTTGGATAATGAAGGAAATGAACGGAAAGTGTTGTTTTAAGTAAACCACGAAACGTTATGTTATTTCTGTTCATTCTTCTAAGTTTGCTTAAAGCCCCCTTCACACATTCCATAATGGTACCACGAACGTGCCAACATTGCAATGCGCAGCGCCGTCATAGTCCTGGTTATGGGTCCATCGTGACCGATCGTGACGCTCGTGACGCGCTCGGCCGAGGCCACGAAAAGTTAGTGCGTGCACTAAAAAATCGGGAAGCTCCCCGATTTTTGTACCCAACGCAGCGCTATCGTAGGTCTATCGTGACGCTATCGTTATCTATGTAGCAGCTTCGTGACACTATCGTGATCGTTGTATGTCTATCGTGACGATAAGAAACCGTTACGCGCGCCTTCATCCCTACCTTCCCCCCCTTTTTTGCACCCCCTTCCGCCTTCTCCCTCCTTTCTCATTCACCTCCACCCTCCCCTGACTCCCTACCCCCCTACTCCCTCACCACATGGTGACACCACCCTCCCCCTACTCCCATGACCACGTGGTGACACCCCCACCCCTCTTTTTAACCACTCACATCACTAACAACGCCTTCTACATCCCCAACCCCCCTCCCTCCCGTTTCCCCACCAACACCAACACTCCCTTCTTTATTACAACTCCCCTCCCCCGTTTTCCCCCATTCTCCATCACCAACACCCACCCCCTGTTTCTCCCACCTTTATCTCTACACCCTCTTCCTTCTCCATCACCATGGCAACACCCACCCACGTGTGAGGCATGTTGCTAGCTAGCTCTTGACGCTATCGTGATACGTTCATGGCACCGTCATGGCACTGTCGTGGTTATCGTAGCTCTATCGTGACGACAAAATGACCGTTGATTTTCCATTCGTGACGTAGTTTTATAGCTGTCATGACTCCATCGTGACCATCTTACGACCATCATGACACATACGTACAGGCAGCGTGACATTGTTGTGAGGCTATCGTGGTCTGCGTTTGTCGTGGTCAAATTTCGCGATAGCGTCAATAATCAAATTGGTGGCGCTATCGTGGTTCGATTATGGAATGTGTGAAGGGAGCTTTACCAACATAATCCATTGCCGCACTGCATCTACAACTTTATCACTCGTACGTAACTGTACCTTTTGAGCAAGGGAATGGGATGTGTCGGGTGTGGGGTCCAAATCTTACCCACAGATCGGGTACATGAGCTTCTAAGCTCCTTCTGTAATGCTTCACACTGGTGACTAAAGCGGTGGTATATTATTTCCTACAAATAACAGCAACAGAATCTCACCTGGGAAAATAGCAAGATAAAGTCAAATTTCGGTAAATTTTCATACAGTAATCGATCATTATAGTAGGCTCATTAGATCTTTCCCCCTATAAACCAAACACCCTACACACATGAACCATGACCATGTGGCAGTGAGCTGTAAGAAGCAAGCCATCACAGCCACCTCAGCCACAGCATGCCGCGCGTCACCGCCACCATCACAGCCATCCCAGCCATCTCAGCCAGGCCGCATGCCGCGCGCCTAGCCGCCACGCTCGCCTCAGCTATGCCGCCCTTCACCGCCATAGCCGCCGTAGCCGCCGCTCCTAGCCGCTGCAGCCGCCGCGCCTAGCCGCCACCCTACCCACACGCCTCGCAACCAACACCATGTCAAAGAGAGGACGTGAAGCCTCGTCGGGAGGGAAGTCCTGGATTTCCCTCGGCCTACCCGTCACCGACATGAGCTGCGCTGACAACACAGGCGCCAAGAACCTGTGCATAATTGCCGTGCAGGGTATCAAGGGGCGTCTGAACTGCCTGTCCGCCGCCGCCGTGTCCTACAACAACCAGCAGAGCAACAGCGGTGACCCAAACAGCTACGGAGACGGAGGATGCAGCGACACCGGCTCAGGAATGGGCACACTCTTAGTTTCCAAGAACCTACAGGAGTTCCTGAAACGTTTTGAAGAGCTGAAGGCCATCAAGAAGTACAGGGCGTCAACAAGACCCATGATGCCACCCATCAACAACAAGATGGAAAAGTTCGGTATCCAATAGTGTTAAATTAGAAAATCAAGGAAGAATTATTTTGAACATGAACATTGATAATTTATTTTATGAACTTGAAAGGTTAATTTTCTGTTTTAGTTAGTTCTGTTTAACTCTGTTAAACTCTGTTTAGGGTAGTTGTAGCGTCACCCGGTTATTACTCGTGGGGAAATCAAATCGAAAAGTGTTAAATGTAAAACATTGACCAGGATTGAAAACAAATTGAAGGTCAGTATGTTCTTAATATATCCAGGTAAGAGGTTGATTGGGATACCAGTCTCATTGAATTTCATTAACGGACTCAGTCTGGTTCGGTGAGTCTTCAAGGTATTTTAATTCAAGTTACAATCAACCCGACTTGTGAGGTATTCATGTGAAAATTAAGCGAAAAGTGTTAAATGTAAATTACTGAGTCAAGGGTAGTGTATGTCGGACTAGATGAAACAATTTGGTCTAGGAGATTTCTCATTTCTAGAATTCGAAGTGTCTGGTTTTCACGGGCTCAGCCTGGTTCGGTGAGAGGAGTATTTTAATTCGAGATAGCAGTACTGCTTCTCACTTACAGTCAACCAGCTTGAGGTGGAGCGATATTTCAGGACTTGTTAGGCGCTGTCAATAACCATGAGGGCAGCCGGTGTGCGCCCCTGGGACATTCCTAGCAACGAGAATTAGGTATTGAGTCAGGATTCGACGACCACGTTACTGCCCAGGTCGGAGGTTGATTGGGATATTTCCTTTCATTGAATATTCGTGTAATCTAAACACATTCAGACACCCGTTTCAAAGAATAGAAGAATTTCCATTAAATTCACTCTAAATTCGTCCCATACACACACCTCCTCTTGACACAGCTTTAGAAAGGAAACAAAAGATCCGTGAGTAGTTAATTTGATATTGAAGAATTTAATTTTTCCCGGAGAATAGACGTGTGTAATGCCCGTTATTCGGAAGAGATAGGATGGGAATTCCTATCATACAATTCCCGGGTTATGTATTTAAGAAGGAAAAAGGTATTCCTATCATATTAAGGTCAATTCAATCTTTTCGTTTCTCGTGTAATTTATCTTCTTTCTTTCCATCTATCACTTCTATCTTCCTCCCTTCCCTCATTCCCTCCCCCCATACACTCCGAGTACGAGTCAAAATTCGTGGGACACTTATTTCGCGATCATTGATAACTAGTAGATTCACAACTTTTCATCCTCTCCTCACCCTCCTATCAGATCAAGGAACACTCTTAGATTCTTAATGTCATTCAAAATAGTCACCATAGTGTAAGATCAAGTTCATACATGAGGAGGTTAGTCGTGGTCTTCGCTAAATTGAGAGTCGACCAAATTTCTATCACATTTCACCATACCTCGTCGCTCTAAAACACGTGTTCGAAGGCTTCCCACGACGGGAGGACATCTTTCCCTGGGTATTAGTGTAAAAATATTAAATTCTTCTATATCAAAGTTAAAGAACTGTATTATAGGCAGCCATTTCATAAGTATACTTGTTTCATTAGTTAATTAGTCATTCATGGTCTGATAATCCCTTCAGGAAAGGCCGGTTCATAGAATCCGAACATTCCCCTTTTTCCCGCCACTAAGCCAAACCTCGCCTTAGTCACCCCGAGGGACGCCAGTCTCTCCTCCATCCCTCTCCAGGTAAGACCTCGGTACCTCGCTCCTATTCCACCCCCCCGTCCTTGTTATATTATATCTATCTATATTTCTATATATATATAGGTAGAGTTGGTTAGCTTTTCATTAACGCATAGGAGGCCTGGCCTGTCCGTATAAGTGTTATTAACGCCAGTCTCTCATCCATCCCTCTCCAGACTCAGACGGACGTCTCAGTCTGACAAAAAAACCGTCACATGGTTTTTTAAGTGAAACGCAAACAACATTCTTACTCTTATATTCCCCCCTTATATTTTCCATGTATAACTATAAGTATTCAGCGGTATGTTACATAAGTGAATGATAATTCATTAATAGGATTCAGTGAGGAAGGTTATGCTCATAAGAGCTTTCCTTTATCAGATGGGGAGAGCTTTCCTTTATCAGATGGGGAGAGCTTTCCTGTATCAGAGTGTAGAGTTTTCCTGTATCAGATTGGGGAGCTTTCCTGTGTCAGGGTGGAGAGCTTTCTTGTATCAGATTGGAGAGCTTTCCTGTGTCAGGGTGGAGAGCTTTCTTGTGTTGGAGTAGAGCTTATATGTGTATCTGAGATCTCAAACAAGAGAAATAATACTTCAGGATGAATAAATAGGATGATGTTTCAAATATAGTTCTTGTGTCATTTAGTAGAAACCTCAGGTGATTATTCTGTGTTAGGACAGTAATTCCCCACACTTCCAAAAGAGTTTCAGCCTTACTCGGTGTAATTCTAAGTATCAACCACGACTACTAAATAAATCATATATATCTATTCAAACGTGCTCAGGAAGTAAAACCATAGAACTACTTGCCTGAGCTGGTGGCAGCATTTCCCCTTACTCCTTAACTCCTTCCCCTTAACCTTAACTCCTACCCCTTTCCCTTAAGTTCATTCCCATTTCAGTACTCTCCGTAGCGAGAAGTGTTCGTACTGTAATTAAATAGTGAAGTCATAAGACAAATTTAAATTCTCAATTCAGTCACCATAATGAAAAATCCTAACCAATTAATATCATTCAATACAAAGGTGCAAGGAAAAAACTCATAAAAACCCTGGCACCACACTTCTGGGAGAGCAAAAGATAGCGATTACGAGTTCAGCACATGATCAAGACCGATGATGAATAACACACACATACTTGGTCCAGCATGGTGGTGGTGCAGTCAACGTCCAACGGCATTGTGTACAGACACTCGCACTTGCTGCACACCGCTGATTCCACATCTTGCCCCCACGCCACAGTTGCCACCCCCATCACCCCCACCAGCACCCACATCTGAAAAAATCAAAGACTGGTGAATATACAAGATGGTAAAATTGATTACATGCTGAGAGGTTGCTCAGCTCAACGAGTACTATATACACAAATGTCGTTTTTATTTTATCTCAGTAAATTCTTTTTCATCAAATTAGCAACATTTAGTTCTTACCTCATATGAATTTTTTTTCAATATGCTTTAAATATAGTAAAATAATATAATCGTTTCGAGTAAAGATTGCAGAGCAACACAGGTTCAGCTATTTATGATGGTTAACGCCTTATAGTATACGTTTTCTTCAAAGCCACTAGAGTATGGAGTTACAGCTATAACTCTTATGTTATTTATTCCTGTACTGTTATGGTCGTACACACACACATAGGCGTAGTAGGAACAGGAAAGGCAGAGCAGTAATGATTTATGGGCCCCCCACTTTTTGTGGTACTTATCATTTATCTATCTAACTATTAGCGCGTTTTCGCGACCACTCTAGCCCGGTGTCGTGTGGGCAAGTGTCTGTTTATGAGGGAATGTCTGTTTACTAACAATGGCAAAGAAAACGGGAGTTGAGGGGAGTAAC
>JACEEZ010019629.1:215000-222500 GCA_016584305.1 Chionoecetes opilio
CATCCTCCTGATCCAAATCAAGCAGGCAGTTTGGCCTGGGTGTTTGTAGGGGAAAGACGTGGTTTCTTGAGCTCCCTGGGTATTAGTGAGGTCGAGGAGTCATGGCGGAAAGTGAGGTCTTGATTGAGCCGGGGCAGCTGAGGGGGCAGGTGCAAGACCTCACCGAGACACATGGTTAGCGATACACATGAGCAATACAGTATTGTATGAGAAACAAACATATATATACAATATATATACATATATGACATGACATATGGAGCAAAACAGTGTTTACAAATGGCAACTGAACAATACTAAGTTGTATTATCTAGTTGCCCATGATTAACTGGTAAAATTTAATATAAAACTAAGTTTTATCGAATGTATGTATTTGATGTAAGTAAAGTTTCACTATGGGGTGGGTTACATTGGTAACAATTAGTGTATGATAATCATATATGTATGTCAATTGTTTGACTGCATTAGATGGGGGAATAATAGACGATGATTTTGATATGTTAAACTGACCAGTATGTTGTATATTAGTGAAGTTATTGTCATTTGTGTTGAAAGTTGTCGGCGAAACCGAAGTAATTTTTCCGCCTTTTTTTAGGTTTTTGCCGTTCCATGACTAAACTTGTACCAATTACTGCATTAATTGTTCTTATTACAATAGGCCATGTTATTCTTGTCACGTGGGCACCAAAATTAAATTTTTAACTACATTATTTGTGATTTTATGGACATTTTGGTAATTTCGAGAAAGTCAAATATTTCGTGATCGACGATGGCCGCCATACGAACCCCATGGGACATTAGTTAACAGTGTTAACATTGATTTTTGTTTTCTAGACATATTTGTGCATCTAAAAAAGTAGGTCGCATTAGATTGTCCAAGGGGTGCACGTGGGGTCCACTGGACTACTAGACTAAACATGTTGGTCTGAAATATGCAATGTGGTTGTCATGGTAACCAAAAAATCACCATGAAGCTACACGATTTCGAAATTTTCATTGCCAGATTCGAAAAGTAGACAAATTTTCCTTTCAGATGGTATATTATGAAGCTGTTACCGCATGGGTACCACGACAATTATTTTTTCAGCCCTTGGCCCCGAAACTAATTAGGTGATAATGACGCAGATGAATTGTTATTACTAGTTCAGTATAACTTTCTAATACAAGCAATTAAGAAACCTACTAGGGGAGATAATATCCTAGATTTAGTACTAACAAACAGGGACGATTTAGTTACGGTAGTTGAAGTTGAAGGTCAGTTAAGGCGGCGTCACACTAGCACTTTTCTGTCAATTTATTTCATCAACTTTCTGAAAATTGACAATTTTTTTACTGCATGCCGTCACACACACACACATCCATTCGTCAGCTGTTTCCGTCGACTGTAAACAATCATGGCTCCGACACCCAGGCAGGCTATCGCTGCTATACACTTAATTATGTGTATTGTCAATCGTGCACGATCCAAATTAGCTAAAAACGTGCATGGATGCATTCATGGTTGGCTCGTCGAGAAAAAGAAAGTGTTTACCAAATAAGGCTCTTGAAAGAGCCGAATTTGGAGGACCATGAGACGATGAGGAACTAACAACAACAATCTAGTTACGCGAGGGACTGTTGGCTGTTATATAAAACCGTAAATAAAATGTATCTACATGTGCAATTAGTCAATTGAATATATTAATACTTTCAAATATATTGAATTATAATTTGCAAAATAATACTGATTTATATTGAATATCTTTAAAGTAATCACTATGGATTTTGATTTGACTATGAAAGTTGACGACAACTTTCCATATGAAGACGACCATGATCGTTTGACTGAGTCAGACGGAAAAACTAGACAGAACGAGAAAAAAACGACGGAAATTGTAGACATCGACGGAAATAGTGCTAGTGTGACGGCGCCTTTAGGTAATAGCGATCATTGTGAAATTAGGTTTTGCTTAAAATGGGAGGAAGGTTCTAGAAGTGTTAATTTGCATAGGGTACCTGACTTCAGAAGGGCTAATTATGCAGGATTAAAAAGACATCTGGAAAAGATTACCTAGGTTACCTAGGCATTCGACAAGGTAACACATGAGAGACTCTTAACCCCTTCACGTCCAGATCTTTCCTTTGCAATATAAAATCGTATGTAGTTAGTCATAAAATTACGAAAAGTATCTTAATACACCAAATTAGTTAGTCGTCAAGGGTAGTAAACAAGTCATATCTATAAAATATTGCTTATATTCACAAAAAATTGTTTAATGGTAGGTAAATTACAATGGAAATTACTTTATGGGTCTCAAGGGGTTAAATAAGGTTAAGGCACATGGAAGAGAAAGAAAGGTTCTTCGTTGGATTAGATCTTGGCTAAGTGATAGGCAGCAAAGGGTTATAAATAATGGTTCTAAATCAGAATGTGGGCGAGTAACAAGTGGGGCTCCTCAGGGGCCTGTTTTGGGACCATTACTATTTTTATTTACATCAACGACTTAGATAGTGGGATTAGCAGTGATATTAGCAAGTTTGCTGATGATACTAAGGTAGGTAGGAATACTAGATCACAATCTGATGTAAACATATTGCAAGGAGACTTAGAAAAGTTAAACGAGTGGGTAGTCAGGTGTCAGATGGAATTTAATATTGGCAAGTGTAGCGTAATTTATGTTGGTAGAAAATATTATGGTATTAGGTACAACTATACGCAATGTATCACTTAAAAGATCAGAAGGTGAGAAAGAATTGGGAGTGCGGGTAAGCTTAAACCTCCGTTCTAGGAAACAATGTATTGAGGCTAGAAATTGAGCTAATAGGGTTTTAGGATTCATTACCAGGAGTGTTAAAAGTAGAAGTGCTGAGGCTATTTTAAATCTTTATTTGCCTCTAGTCAGACCTCACCTAGACTATGCGGTTCAGTTTTGGTCTCCGTACTATAGGATGGATATAGCCTTGTTAGAAACAGTACAGAGAAGGATGACCAAAATGATACAGGGGATGCATAACTTTAGTTATGAGAAGAGATTGAAGCTATTAAATTTACACTCACTCGAGAGGCGTAGAGTAAGGAAAGATCTGATAGAAGTTTTTAAGTGGTTAAAGGGATACAATAAAGGAGATGTAGGAAAAGTTCTTACGGCTAGTAAGCAGGGTAGAAAAAGAAGTAACGGATTCAAACTGGAAAAGCATAGATTTAAAAAGGAAATGGGGAAAACCTGGTTCACAAATAGGATTAGGAAATTATTGGAATGGACTCGTCAGGTAGTTAGTGCGGAGTCAATAGGGAGTTATAAAAGGAAGCTAGACAATTTCATGGATGGAGATGAAAGGTGCAAGTAGGTAGTATTAAGTGACAGAAACTACCTCGTGTAGGTCTCACGGCCTCTTGTAGCTTCCTTATTTTCTTATGTTATGTTCTTATGCTTAGCAGATCTTATCACCTTTCATCAGTGCACGATTGGGCACTTCACCTTTCGAAAGATTGTTTCACTGCAAAACAAGTTTGTTTTGTGTGTGTGTATGTGTGTGTGTGTGTGTGTTTGTATGTGTGTATTCATCTAGTTGTATTTTACAGGGCCTGAGGAACGCTCGTGTGGCCCCGTCTCCATATCAACATTTTTATCATTCATCCTTAGTGGTTAGTGTTGGGGGAAGCCAGCACCCCGGGAGGCGGGTCACAAACCCCCGGCTAACACCCGGTACGCATTCACTGCTGGGTGGACAGGAGCTCGGGTTTTAAGGAAACAACCCATATGTTTCCGCTCCGCCCGGGGATCGAACCCGGGACTTCTCGGTTGTGAACCGAGCGTGCTAACCACTACACTACGGTGTGTGTGTGTGTGTGTGTGTGTGTGTGTGTGTGTGACTGTATGTGTGTGTGTGTGTGTGTGTGTGTGTATTTTTGTAACATACCGCACCAGTAAAACCTGAAAAATTTCATTAAGTTGTACAAATTACAATTAGAAAAAGGTATGTGGCTGAAAATATGCATGAAATTCCTGTTATGCACTGTTTCTCAAGGGAAATATGGCAAACAATGAATTAGTCGTCCAAAAGTTTTCGCCATGATAAGTTATTCCCTTTCTGTCTGTTGAGACAGACAGAACAGAAAGCGGTAGACTTATGGAAAGTAAGTTGAATAAGTAAGAAGAAGAAAGAAAGAAAGAAAGTTATTAAGAAAGTAAGTTATGTAGATCAGTAGTTAGGAAGGATATCTATCTATCTATCTATCTATCTATGTATCTATCTATCTATCTATCTATCTATCTCTATATATATAATATATATATATATATATATATATATAATATATATATATATTTAAATCCCTACTTTCGTCTAACATTTGAGTTTTCTTGATATGCTCTGCAAGATAAAAAGAAGAGGTTATCGATCCCATGAGTTCACCGTATGACCTCCCTTCTGATATGATCATATTCTTGCCGGGAATCGTGCCAAATACAATATCCGGCTTTTTAATACTTTGCTTTAGTTTGTAATCATAAAATCTTACCAAGTTAAACTTTCTGCGTGACCTCTGGCACTATGTTAGAATAATTTCCTCTTTTATTATCCTTCCACCATTCAATGCAGACGATACTTTACGTTTTGTTTATCTCAGAAGCTGAAGTTTTATTGCTTTGCTTAATGTTCCACAATTCAAAATTCTGGAGTTTTCCTTTATCCCTCTCTAACAACCTTTGAATCACTGTATTGACAGTGTCAAAAGTAATAACTTCTTTCTCCATCTACCATCGCTTTTATTAGAAAAGGACATAATCCTGATAGAATACCTTCCGTCGTATTTAAAAACATTTACGTGCTGAGACCCTTCAAACATTTTTTTTTTTTACTATGTGTATCAGTATAAACTTAACTTTATATTTTTTTACGGACTTATACTTAGGTTCGGCCTGTCCTGCAAGGAATGACTGCTTCTATCGCAGCATGCTGAAGCCCCGCAATACCTGTACATCGCTTCAGTTAATCCTCAACAGGAAGGTTTTTTTAGCGTTCAGCAAAATACAAATTTTATTTTCATGATATTAATGATGGCCACGCTTACTACATGGTTTAATGTTAGCTGAAGTTTGGAAAGATTTCAGAAACTATGGCTTAGATGTGTTTGCTTTTTGAGCCTGTTGCACAGTCGATATTTCTAACTCTACTTTCCTTTCTCTCTGAATGCTCTACTACCGGCGCGATGGATGGTCACTGCTCCTTTAAATCCATTAGTTGTGTTCCTCGGAGGGTTCTGTTATATCAATCACTGCCCTTCCATTAGCGCTGACAGCTACATTGTTGTTCATGTAACAACGGATTATACTGAAGGGTAACAATGAAACGTCTTGCCTCTAATATTTCATGCCCCTTTATGTTTGACGAGTAAGCGTTGGTGCTTCTTAAGGCCTCAAAATCCAGTTCATCGCCATCAGCCGAACACAACACGCTTGATAACCCTGCTGATCACTGGTTCCTCCCTGCTGATACACCGCCGACTCCCTCTGCTTTCCTGCTTAACATTTGCTTTGATGGGGTACGTCGTTCTTGACCGGGTGACAGAGGCAACTCCATCCACCAGACATAATTATATTTTCAATAAAGAGACCTTTCCTCTCGTCACGTCCTTTGGTTCAGTCACACGAAAAGGAATAACTTCCATCCCATATAGGGCCTTCTATAGTAAATTTACGTTCAACTTGCCCAGAAGCCACGCCTCCTCCCTTTCCCCCCTTTTCTACGTGGTAGCTGATTGGTGCATTCCTCGTATCATCACTACCAATCACAATATCCTCACTACTTAACAGCGAGTGAGCACTGGGCAGAGCAACCTTCACTACAAATCTTCACTACACACACTCCTGTTGGCCTATATTTACACTACACCTTTTGTAGTGAAGATTGCTCTCCCCAGTGGTCATGCTCTGTTAATTAGTGAGGATATTGTGATTGGTAGTGATAATACGAGGAATGCACCAATATGCTGCCACGTAGAAAAGGGGGAAAAGGCAGGGGGCGTGGCTTCTAGGCAAGTTGAACGCAAATTTACTATAGTAAACAAACTCTAGAATAGTTTATTTTTATTTTTATAGATGTACACAGTCGATTTATATTTCTGTCAGAGTATACCTGCGTTCACCTTTCAGGAATAGTGTAATGCCAAGTTTGTAGTAGAGCCTAAACCCTCTTTCAATTTTGGTGAAAAGAACGTTTGATGGACAAGTACAGCAGAATGGATGCAGTAAGCCGCACTCCACCAACGTTGGTTCAAAGTTGCATACCCCCATCGGGTAGTTTCATGAACAGATGAAATATCAGTAATGGATAAGTGTCAGCGTAGCCTTCCATTGTAAGAAGCAGATGTGGATGAGACATACTGAATGACGCTCACAACAACATTGGGTCGTGTTGGTAGATGTGATAACGCTGCATATAATGGACGGTGGTAAAAAGTGGTGTTTAAGGTGATGGTAATGGTGTTGACAGTGGAAGTCAGCAGGGCATTGAAACAGTTTAAAAACTTTAAGGGAACGAAAACGTTATCCTATTTACTGTTCCGGAGCAAAAACGCTATATTAAAATCCCTGTAACTGGTTAATAACGTTATTTTTTTCGTTCCAGGCCATATTTGGTGAATAATCCATTTTCACTTCCAGTAGCCAAATGATCTAAGTAAATACATCTTTTATCTGCAAGAATTCTTCAATTTTCATAGCCTAATGCTTGGTGCGCCGAATTTCGGTGTGAGTGTCCTAGGTTCGAGTCCTTGGAGTACCACATGTAGTCATTGATTTCATTGATTAGGTTTATTTAATTAGTGGTTGGTGATATTACGATTTAATATATTTTTTCCCATGTATAATATTAATAAATATTTTAGTGATTCATGTCTTTACTTTACGGCAACTGAGATGGCATACTCCTACACTACGCTTCCTGTATTGTATATGTAAATATGTTGCCTTATTTAAGTCGTACAATAATTTAGTTCTTACGACATTTAAGGGTTAGATTTTGTTGGATACTGTGCACCATGAAATGTATGGCTTTATTACCATCTATAAGAATTGTATAGGCATTATTATTTATTTGGGCTAATAGCATATTCAATACATGGTTTGAGAATAACTTTTTAACTAGTTTTCATTTATTTCTAACCGGTTTAGTTACGTTATGTTTGGAGGAGGAGCGAAAAACGAAACGTTAATAATACTGTTTCTGATCGGATCGAACCGTTTGAAAAATGATTCCGTTTTTAATCCCTGCCTCTAAGGTGGTCCGGGAGCACGCCTTTATTATTTAAATGCATCAATCTGGTGCACTTTAAGAGGAAAAGAGACAATATTCTGAAGAAGAAAAAAATATGTTGGCTGCTAAGGACCTCTTGGTGGCTTCGGGGGCCCTATGCAACCGTGTAGTTCGCATATAGTAAGAAACGGCCCTGCCCTCCCACAATCCATACTCAATCACATAGCAGGTCGAGATGCCTACCTAACATCACCGTTTTCTCGG
>JACEEZ010019629.1:230000-242500 GCA_016584305.1 Chionoecetes opilio
GGGTTCTTGGGAGAGGAAAATTCGTGTGGGTCGGTATGTGGCAGACGTGTGAGGGAGGCATGAGGTGGTGGGGGATAGTTGGGGGGAGTGTAGTGAGACGGGTGGGGGGAGCAAGGGGGTGAGTAACGAGCCAGGAAGGTGATAACACTCTCTTTTCACGTTAAGAAATATTGCTATTAGGGTCACTTGCAGGATGTGTGTAGGCGGTATGGCGAAAAAGGGCGGGAGGTAGCGAAAGTGCAGCGTAATGGTGGCTGCGGGCGGCACTGATAAGGCTTGTGCCCCGTGCTTGATAGGGGAGCTAATTTGGAGGAGGAACAGAAGGAATTGTCCGTCTCTTTACCTTCAGAAAACAACCTCCCAGCTAACAGAATCGTCTCTACCCCCCAATAGTTTGTGAGGCTTCTTTCACTCCTACCCTTTCTTCCTAACTTCCTCTTCTTATTTTCTGTCATCCTCTCTCTCTTTCTCCCTCCCTTTCGCAGCACGTCCTTGCCAGCGAGGCTGGCAGAATTAAATCTGTTCTCTGAGTAAAAATGTCGCCTCCAGAGGAAGCTAATCGAGAAGGTAATCTGAAAGGATTTACGAACACCAGCTGGATTAAAGTTGTCTTCATTTGATTCTCAGCTCGCTGACTACAGATTTGGATGTAGCTTCGAGCAGCTGAAAAAGTCATCTTTCTTCTATTTTTCCATCTTGTCGTGGTCTTCATTCTTTCAAAGCAAGAATATCATGTCAACTCATTAACGATATTGTATTTTCCTCTTTAGGGAATTCTGTTTTCTCTTTACGGAACTCTTTTCGTCTATCTGCTTTTCAACCCTAAACCTGTCTCCGTGTATGAAAAGAAAAAAAAAAACCTATACACAGTACGTATTTCTTTACCAACGATGTCGTTAGGGAGGGGAACAAATTTCCACCTGCAGGCGTGCATGTGCAACTCCATAAACTCGTTAAGAATGTTCCAGTGACACCTTGAATTTGGCGTTCGCTGCGATAGAAATGCGGACTCATGGCTATTTGATCTTTTTTGTCGCTCGAGATTGATGACTGACAACCGTCCATGGGCGAAAATGTTCTCCTCTTTTTTTATCTATACATAAACATATACGCCAAGACTCAAGCCATTTTATTTTTCTTTGCCGATTCCATAATACAGTCCTACGCTTGCCAAACATTCCGTTGGCCAGGGTCTGAGCTGCTACAGATGGCACACAGGCTTACGCTGCCAGGTGCGAGAGGGTGCATAAGATGTCACTGGAAAACTGGAGAAGGTGGAGGAGAGACTGTGCAGCGACCTTGCGTGAGGGAAGGAGAAAGAGTAAAGTCAAGGTGATGGGGATGCGCACCATAACCATGAGCACCATCACCTGCCCTTACCTCCATCCTTTGCTTTCTTTTTACCTCAGAATCAGCTTTATGACCCCACCACAGCCAGCAACACCACTGACACCACCTTTACTGCAATAACAAAGCCTCAGCACCTCAAGCAAGATAATATGAAGAATATGTAAATTCTTGTCAAGGAAATTAGCATTGCAGGAGGTCAGCAGGCAGGCTATGTTCATCGCCGCTCTGTGGATAAATAAAGTGGTGGCAATCAATAATATTACGCCTCTCTCTCTCTCTCTCTCTCTCTCTCTCTCTCTCTCTCTCTCTCTCTCTCTCTCTCTCTCTCTCTCTCTCTCTCTCTCTCTCTCTCTCTCTCTCTCTCTCTCAATTGTTGTGGTTCAATTGTTATGGTTGCTTTTTTCTCTCTCTGTGTAGATACGCAAAAAGGAGGCAGTGGATACGCAAAAAGAAGGGTATAATTACAAAAAGTGGTCAGTGTGCCTCCGCAGTACTGACTGAGGCAAGGTGACACAGAGACACAGGTGTAGGGTATAGCTTAAGGGTCTATAACGTCCTGCTGTATTCCTGAAGAGTAAGAGAGATTGATGGAAACACCGTAGATAGTGGGAGGAGTCACTGGATGGAGTGGAGACAAGCTTGGTGCAGAGGGTAACAAAACTGTACCACTAAAATATAGCATTGATAAACTAAAGCGTTGTTAATCCAATGTTTATTATAATCATGTGTGAGTTAACGCTTATTTCACTCGTTAAAGAGTGTTGTGAAGGTGTATTACAACTGGAGGATACAAATAGCATTGCATCCTTATTGCAGTATATTATAATATTTTTTTCGAGCTTGTAGCTTGTATAAAAGGAAGACGTTTCAGTATTTATTTCAAGGTGCAGAATGATTTTTGTTTTGTTTTCTCTCTTCTTTCCTTACAAAAAAGTTATTTTCATTTAGCGTCACTCTTACTACTTTCTTTCCTTTCTTCCTATCTTTCGTCCCTGATACCCTGCCCAAATCCCTACCTCCCTCCCTCTCTTTCCACTGCTTTCTTCATCACCACTCCCTAACACCTCCCCTCCTTCCTTCCCTCTCTCCCTCCCCTCACAAGCAAACTGATGACCCCAACTTTTCCGTTCAGTCGGGTCTTGCTGAGTTGGTCATCCAGACACTCGTTTTTCTTCCCCCCGCCTCTCTCCTCTCTCTCCTCTCTCTCTCTCTCTCTCTCTCTCTCTCTTCCTCTCTCTCTCTCTCTCTCTCTCTCTCTCTCTCTCTCTCTCTCTCTCTCTCTCTCTCTTTTCTCTCTTTTCTCTTTTTTTTCTCTCTTCTCTCCTATCTACCTATCGGTTTGTCTGTGTTTGTATCTTCCCATTTCTATTTGCCTTTTCATCATTATAATATATTATGCCCAAATGTTATTTTTTTTTATAGTAGCATCTATGAAAACCCTTTTGTTGCATGATAATGATAGCAATGATGAAAGTTATTATGATAACAATTATTTTATCTACATATAGTGTTAGTATGATTATTACTATTAATTTCAACTAAATTTTTTTGTTCATAACAAATTAGAATAAACAGGAAGGAAACAAAACGCTCGGGTTTACTTTCGGTGCCTCGCCGCGTTGGGCAACAATAATTGTGGGTCGACTCATAATATTATAGCTGCGCACCATCTTCTACACCAGGCAGAGGCACCTTAACACACAACTCCACTCAGGCGTGGCAGGGCGGGGCGGCCGCAATGGTCCCTATGGTGCTGGTCCCTATGGTGCAACCAACCACCCTAGTGATCTCTCCTAGTGTAAGGTGCTGGTGGAGGCTAAGCATGCAACTACCCTTTCCATTAGTATTTCTTAATTTAATAAAAGGTCACAGGCCATGGATCCCGGGCCAGTGTGTGAATACGTCAAAAAGCCAATCTTTTAGTCAATCTTTTAGAAAACATCTAAAAAGCTGGATCTCATCAATGTATCAAGAAGCTGAAACTGAATAGATGTTATCAAATCATCAAACACATCAGATGTCTTCAATGCATCAAAATTGGATGAAAACCTATCGATGCATAAAAAACTTCAGATCTTTGCAAGGTGTCAAAAACATCTTCAGATCTTAGCAAAGCATCAAAACATAGTATGTACTGGTACAGCAGATGAAGCACGGTGCGGCACATTAAGAACACAAGATGCATATCAATGTAAGCCTTTATTTCAAGTGCCTTACTTTAACAATAACCTAAGAATCATAAAATTGAAATAAAAATATAATTCTTCTTCCGAAGGCAGGAAATTGAAGCAGGTAGCGTACTAGTACTAATCGGCAGCTTTCAAGACTAGAATTGAAGCATCATTTTTTTTTTTTTTTTTTTTTTTTTTTTTTTATATAATTAATGCACTTCCATTGCAGGAAGGCACGGGCTTTCTAAGAGCCCGTCAGTGTTAAGCAGTTAAATGTCACAGTAGTTAACGGGGTGGAGGGAGCATTTTATATCTTACTGAATGAATATTTCGAATCGTTCCTGCACGGGGACTCTGCAGATGGGACATGGATTTCCCATGGCTTCCATGAAGTTTGTGCAGCTTGGACAGACCTGAGCATGATTGCAAGGCCTGAAACCGATCGTTCTCTCTCGAGGTGCCAGACACACAGCGCTGAGACGATGATTCTGTTGTTGAGAATGTTGATTTTCTTGGTCAACAGCAACTTAATCAGCATCATCCGAGTCTTCTCCGTCCCGAGTTGGGGTCGTCTCTAGAATGAGGAGATGTGTGCTCATCGTGTAGGCCACAGCTGAGATAAACTGCATGTGATTTTATTCCATTTTTGCATATTTCTCCTTGCATGCGTTTCTCCTCTCCAGGATTGTTTCATAGACCTTCTTTCTCGACCTGCTGATGTTCAAGCCTCGGTCCAGCCTCTCTAGGTCATTCTCCGTGTCTTCTATCATGTGATTGATGTGCCCAACGAAAGACCACATGGACGGGTGGTGCACCCGTATTCTTGCCTTCAGCCTGGAATGGAATGACTCGCAAGAGTTACTGGTTCCATAAGGAAAATCATAAACTGAAAATTTCTCTGGAGTCACAGTGCTGAGCCAGTAACGAAAGAAGTACTGCCGGAATTTGAGAGAAAAATAGATGGTACTTTACCTTGTTGCTGTACCTTGTATCGATGAGACCCCGTTCTTATATGTCAAGGCATAGACCACTGTATAACTGGACTGCGCACGGAATATCGGCCTGTTGCACATGGGCCTGAACTTGCCCTGAAGTCGGAGGGCCACTCGGATTCATATATATATATATATATATATATATATATATATATATATATATATATATATATATATATATATATATATATATATATATATATATATATATATATATATATATATATATATATATATATATATATATACGCATCATATAGACTGGTTTATCAGTATATATGATATACTGTAATCTTCGTAAATGTTTGTTCTATAATATTATCAAATAAAAAACAGTAAAACACGCTAAAGAAATGCCATTACGAGACTCAGAAGAAATATGCATGAACTTAATATTCACTTCAACTCTTTGCCATTTGAAACTTTGCTAGTCAACTTTTATCATGAAGGGTATCAATAGAAGCGCAATTTTATTAGCTTTCTATTGATGTATTTCGTTTTCTGATAAATGAATTACCCCCATGCATAAATTAGTGTTAACTAAATAAATAAAATCATCAATCGGGTAATTTTCCCGATTGATGAGGTTATTTATTTAGTTAACGCTAATTTATACATGGTGCTAATGCATTTATCAGAAAACGAAATATATAAGTAAATAAATAACATCATCAATCGGGAAAATTACCCGATTGATGATTTTATTTATTTATTTAACGCTAATTTATGCATGGTTTTAATTCATTTATCAGATAACGAAATATATCAATGGAAAGCTAATAAAATTGCGCTTCTATTGATACCCTTCATGATAAAAGTTGACTCGCAAAGATTTAAATGGCGAAGAGTTAAGTGAATATTAAGTTCATGCATATTTCTTCAGAGTCTCGTAATGGCATTTCTTTAGCGTGTTTTACTGTTTTTTATTTGATAATATTATAGAACAAACATTTACGCAGATTACACTATATCATATATACTGATAAACCAGTCTATATGATAGTCCATAGACCACTATATCTCTTTGTCGGGCGGGCGCAGGCGCTATGCAGCTTGTAATTTCAAAACATTGTCGCGTGAACAGTCCAGTCCAGGTATACAGTGGTCTATGGTCAAGGGTATGCCAGAGGGTTTCCTGGTCACCTTCGTGACCATGAACAGATTATCACTTGTTGGTTCGAGACTTAAGTTCACAAGCCGGTTTCGAGCTTACTGTGTCATACTGTTTCGGTCGTTGATGTTGTAGCATTTGCGTTAACGGTGATTGTGATGGCGTACCACTGCTACGGTCGTAGCACCCCATATCATCCTCATCGAGTAGTTTTTTTATGCTTTGATGACTGCTGTCAGTTTGATGCTTTGATAACCTCTGTATTTTGTATGCATCGATGACTTTTCACTTTTGATGCTTTGAATCGATATGAAATTTTTTGATACATTGATAGGATATGGGGAAAAACAGTTTTTGACAGAATGAAAACATCTGGAAATTTTGACGGATTGCTAAGTTTTTGCAGATTTGATGAAATAATAAAATCATTTTTTTACGTTCTGATGCTCCTCCAGTATCATCACTTTTATTATTTACTGTCCGCTGAGTTATTATTTAGGCTTGAGTACTGTATTACTCTTCTTCCTGGAGTGTCGATGAAGACAACAGAAGGGTTAGTAAGTTAAAAACTCTCCTCCAGAAAACTTTGAACTTTTCATGAATGAGAAAAAAAACGGACAAGAATTCTTTTTCCCATACTACATTTCATTGAATGCCTTGATATATATTTCGTTTTCTCATATTCATAGTTTCACATGTTTTGTAATGGGCGTTAAAAGTGTAAACTGTATGAAATTGAGATAATAATAAATATAAAAATAAATAAAAATGATAACTAATAATACTGATAAATATGATGATATAATGATTATAATGATAATATAATAATTATAATGATAATAATAATGATGGTAATAATATCAATATTAATTATATCAATAATAATAATAATGATATAATAAATTATATTATCATTTGCATTAATTATATTGTAATTATTATTTTTTCAAATATATATATTTTATTATATTTTATTTTTTCTTGTTAATGTTATTATTATTCTAATTATTATTCTAATTATTATTCTAATTATTATTATTAATATTATTATTATTATTAATATTATTGTTATTATTATTGTTATTATTATTATTATTATTATTATTATTATTATTATTATTATTATTATTAATATTATTATTATTATTATCACTAATATTATTATCATTATTATCATCACACATAAATTACTACTACCAACTACCACAACTACTGCTGCTATACCGCTACAGCTGCGATACCGTTGCTGCTGCTATACCGCTACTACCACTATTTCTACTACTACTACTAATACTACTATTATAATTACTATCATAATCAATGCTATCAATACTACTACCACTGCTATTGCTGCTCTACAACACGCTCAGATGTTTGTCTGATATGAAACACTATATTTTCACACGAGTCGAGCGATGAACTCTGAAACACAAGTACATAGTCTCCATCTGCATGCTTGCAGTGTTGTGTGTGTGTATGTGTGTGGCTGTGTGTGACTGTGTGTGTGTGTGACTGTGTGTGTGTGTGTGTGTGTGTGTGTGTGTGTGTGTGTGTGTGTGTGTGTGTGTGTGTTTTAAGTGAATCATGGATATCAAGTGTACGTTGTTAAGGTCAAATAAAGGTTGTGTAGCGCAGAGAGAGAGAGAGAGAGAGAGAGAGAGAGAGAGGAGAGAGAGAGAGAGAGAGAGAGAGAAAAAAAAAACTGTTTTGCATCGCACAGTGCACACGTGTAAATGCTTCCCTGAAATTGAGTTTACACCATGGAAACACAAAACACTAAGAAGAGAGAGAGAGAGAGAGAGAGAGAGAGAGAGAGAGAGAGAGAGAGAGAGGAGGGGGAAAAATAGAGGAAAGTTCCGCAATAGGATATGAGATTGCACATCCTCGCCGTCGGAGTGTGTGGGGGGTTTGGCTGGAGGTGGATATTGACAAGGCAATGCGGGTATCCCAGAGAGCTATACTGTGTAACTTGTGGGTATTGCGAGGCTGCCGTAGCTGGAAAATTGTGGATCTGGTGCGGATGAGACTGGAGAGAGAGAGAGAGAGAGAGAGAGAGAGAGAGAGAGAGAGAGAGAGAGAGAGAGAGAGGAGAGAGAGAGAGAGAGGGGTGGGCGGCAAAGGGATGAAAGAGAAGCGGATGAAGGGAAAGAAAGATTTGCCTTATAGCAGAAGGAAAGGAGAGGAGGAGGGACGAAGAGAAGCTGCTGAGAGGGTGGGGGCGGTAGGAGGGAGCAGGAGGAAAGAATGAAAGAGAGGAAGGAGAGGGAGAACCAGATGTGAATAAGAAATTGAACGCTACATTGTTTGCTTGAGATCAGTGATTGATGAGAGAGAGAGAGAGAGAGAGAGAGAGGAGAGAGAGAGAGAGAGAGAGAGAGAGAGAGAGAGAGAGAGAGAGAGAGAGAAGAGAGAGAGAGAGTATGTGTATGTGTATGTGTAAGTGTAAGTGTCTTGGTCATGGTCTTGGTTACGGGCTGGACTCGTGAACGCCGGCTATTACACCCTCACGGTGGGTGGCTCAGAGCTCATGGTAGCGAGCTTCAAGTAAAGCTTGGACCACACACACCTCATTCCCTTACTTAAAGTAATCGTCCAGACCATTTCATCATTCCTGATACTATGTAGTTAAAATATAGCCATTATCGAGTATATCAACAATATGTTGTCACTTTTTGCATCCAGTCAGCCGTTTTTTAAATATTCCGCAATAAAAATTTGTAAATTCCCCGAGCTTCCAAAAAGCTCCTGACAACTAGCAGACAACGTACCATGACTCGATGACGTCACCGAAGGCAGGCAACTCCTCATTTCCGCGGCAAGCCAAAAGCACGTAAACACAGGCAATAAACATGGCACGGGAAGAATTTTGGGTGTTTTTGATAGATTTTTTTGCGATATATTATACACACTAGCCGCAAAGCCGCCCTCCGGGCGGACTTTTTGGCTAGCTCCTGCGGAGGGCTATTGGTGGGCCTTTGGCCCACCACCTGTGTTTGGTGGGCCAAAGGCCCACCAAACATGGACTCTCCAGATAGCCCCTTCTAACTTTCCTGAAATCATGGATGTAGAAATGTATGTATTCCCCCCAATCATTCACTCACCCATTACCCATCACCCCCCACCCATCCACTCACCCATTACCCATCACCCCCCACCCATTCACTCACCCATTACCCATCACCCCCACCCATTCACTCACCCATTACCCATCACCCCCAACCCATTCACTCACCCATTACCCATCACCACACACCCATTCACTCACCCATTACCCATCACCCCCCACCTATTCCCTCACCCATCACCCCCCACCCATTCACTCACCCATCACCCCACACCCATTACCCATCACCCCACCCATTCACTCACCCATTACCCATCACCCTACATCAAGGCTTCCTCAATTCTCGCAACCCACTTTTGTTTTCACAATTCTCGCTAATAGGCTGCTAAAAAAAAAGAAAAAAAATTGATCGGATCATCTCATAAGTGGGCTTATGACCTTCTCCTGGTCAACCTGATTCCAAAAATGTGCCATATGAGGTGTTTGCGCCACGGGGGGCGGAACCTATACCACACACACACACAGACAGACAGACAGACAGACAGACAGACACACTTTCGCTTATATTATTATAGGTGTATCCTTTATGGGTGCAGCGAGAATGCTTTGACTTTCCAGAGAAGTTTGCACACGTATCCGACCAATAGGACCACGAGAAATGTGTAGAAAAGGTTGGTGCGTCGGACAAGGGCAGATTGGAATGGGGAGCCATCGCAATGGGATGAAGGTGGAAAAACGGGGGTGGGTGTTGGTGATGGAGAAGGGTGGGTGTTAGTGGTGGGGATGTGGGTGGGGGAATGGGGATGGGTGTTGGTGGTAGGGAAGGGGGTGGGTGTTGGTAGTGGGAAAACGGGGATGGATGTTGGAGGTGGGGAAACGGGGATGGGTGTTGGTGGCGGGGGAAGGGGATGGGTGTTGGTGGTGGGGAAACGGGGATGGTTGTTGGTGGTGGGGGAGAGGGATGGGTGTTGGTGCTGGGGAAGGGAGTGGGTGTTGGTTGTGAGGAAACTAGGATGGGTATTGTTGGTGGGGAAACGGGAATGGGTGTTGGTGGTGGGGAAACGGGGATGGGTGTTGGTGGTGGGGGAAAGGGATGGGTGTTGGTGGTGGGGAAGGGAGTGGGTGTTGGTGGGGGCTGGTGGTTGACTCCCGTGACGTAATCAGCAATATTCGCGCAGCGGTTAGAACTGTGCAGGGTTTTTTCCCGCGCTTTTGACAAACTTCATGTTTTTACGGAAATAAGGCGTATAAATTAATTATTTTTGGTGGATTAGGTGCTTTGAATTCAAGATATCGCTGCAAAAAAAAAATGGGTCTGGACGATTACTTTAAGGGCAGGGCCTATGAAAGGAGGGGTTAACCAGTAAAAGTATATCGGTCCGGGGCCCGGAGAGCTAAGAAGGGCCTGGGCCTGTGAACAGTGGCGTATTTAAGGTATGTCACGTATGACACGTGCCCTGCGGGCCAGTGAATAGTTTCTTTTAAAGTCAAACAAGCTAATGTCGGGTTGCCTCCGAATTGTTCCTGAACGTCCGAGTTTTTCATCAAAGGCATAAACCTCTAGCTTACAAATTGAGAGCGCGCGCGCGTGTGTATATAATGCATGTTGTATTTGTATGCTCGTAAGCTATTTACCAATACGGGTGAAAGGTCCAAGGGGCCCGGAGCCCCAATGCAGTCTTGTTTTACCACGCAAATTTTTTCTTGGATGCCGTGCTCAAGAGGGACAGAAACTGTACGCTTTTGTCAGTAAAAAATCCCAAGTCCTTAGTGAGGCGCGAACGCTGGACCACAGTATGGTGTACCGACTTCTAATGTATTTAGCGAGCAAACAGTGCGTGTGTGCGTGTATGTGTGCGTGTGTGTGTGTGTGTGCGTGTGTGTGTGTGTGTGTGTGTGTGTGTGTGTGTGTGTGTGTGTGTGTGCGTGTGTGTGTGCGTGTGTGTGTGTGTGTGATGACATTTTTATGTTTTAAAAGTGACGATTTAAGGTCAGTTCAACCGGGAAATGAGAGAGAGAGAGAGAGAGAGAGAGAGAGAGAGAGAGAGAGAGAGAGAGAGAGAGAGAGAGAGAGAGAGAGAGAGGAGAGAGAAGAGAGAGAGAGAGAGAGAGAGATAGGAACAATAGAGACAAGACTTACGGTAGAGGAAGCACACAGAAAGACAGATAGGGAAACTTGCATAGAGGGAAGGGGAGAGAGAGAGAGAGAGAGAGAGAGAGAGAGAGAGAGAGAGAGAGAGAGAGAGAGAGAGAGAGAGAGAGAGAGAGAGAGAGAGAGAGAGAGAGAGAGAGAGAGAGGACACAAAGCCAGTTCACCTTTAAGGAACGTTGGGAGAGCCTCAACAGGCCAGTATTGCCCTCTGTTGTGCATCACGGCTTAAGCCACCCCCTTTCCCCAGCCCCTCATTGCCCCTCTAACCCATTGTGTTCCACCTACCACCCTTACCCCTCTAAGCGGCCGCATGTACAACCCAATTAAACAACCCCTTATCAACCATTACCTTGACCATCCCTCAATTTTCCTTTCATCGCTAATCTATTTTCCTATTTTTTCTTTTTTCTTTCCATCGGTCATACATATCGCCCTTCTTTTATTTCCTCTTTGAAGCCAATCCGCCCTCTTTCCCTGTCTTCCCAATCTTCCTCCACCTTCAGCTTCACAACTTTAGCAATATACTACACACTCCTTCACCCTTTCCTATCACATGGTTCCTCCATACATAACCTCTTTATCCCTTTACCTATAAATTACGTAAGCTCTCTTTACTCGTGCTATATACTATCTCTACTTATAGCCTTAATTACCTCTTTACTTAGCTGTGCCCCCTTTTTCCTTCCTCCCATTCCTATCACATACTCATTCCTAAGTCCTTTTACTTATAAGTTACGTGAACACTTTACTCTTCCCGTATTCTCTTCTTTTAGCCTCCCTTATTATATTTACTTATTTCTGCCTCCTTACTCTACCTGTCTCCTTTTCTTCTCTCTTCCTCTCTTCCTTCGGCCGCTTTCTTTTATTCGTTTTGTCTCTGTCAAGGCTACTAGTGGACCGCCCTTCCCAAATTATAGACAGTTTCCAGAGCGTCTCAAGCCATTCTTGTAACTTGACTTTCTTGGCCACAACTGCCGGTAAACATTCTTTTATCTCTTCCCCCTCTTTCCCTCCCCCTATCCCTTCCTTCCTTCCTTCCATCTTTCCTTCCTTCCTTCTATCATACATTCTTGCCTCCTTTCTGGAACGAACAACACGTAGGGAGGAAGGGAGTGGGAGGAAGAGGAAGTGACATCAAGGTGTGGTGTTATGGTTTTGCATTTTGGGAGGACTCGTTTGTATGTTCCCCTTGTTACTGCTGAGAAGGAGGAGCAAGGGAAAGTTGCGGATGAGAAGGAGGAAAAGGAGACGAAGAATAAGGAGAAGGAGAAAGAGAATACTGCGGATAAGGAAGAGGAGGCACATAAATATGGAGGGAGGAGCGGAGAAACGAGGAAAGACTAAAAAGAAAGAAGAAAGTGTCAGGATAGATGAGTTTAAAACATTATTATTAAAAAGAAAAGAAAGGAATATATAATATGAATAAGAAAAGGAGGCTACGAGGACAAAGGCTAGAAGGAAGATTATAATAAAAAGAAGGAATATGATTAAAAAAATGAAATGAAAGAACGAAGAGGAAGAAATAGAGAAGAACAAGAAGGAAAAAAATTGACAAAGAAAACGAGAGGAATTTACAACCTCCGAAAAAAGTCGAAGAAGAAACACGAAAAAGGATGACAAGTACGAAAGGAAAAGGAGATGAAAGAGAAGGGGAAGA
>JACEEZ010019629.1:247500-285000 GCA_016584305.1 Chionoecetes opilio
TTCAAGGATCATTAATGGAAAGCCAGTGGAAATTATAACTTTATTTGCACATATGAAAATGAAAAAAAAAAAGTTTTTTTTTTTCTCTCTCTCTCTCTCTCTCTCTCTCTCTCTCTCTCTCTCTCTCTCTCTCTCTCTCTCTCTCTCTCTCTCTCTCTCTTCTCTCAGTTTAAAGCACTGTTGCCAATAACGTGACTATTGGCATGACGCGTTGGCAACTTCACCTCCGATGCCGCTCAACATAATTAGTGGGTGCCAGGGATTATTGGAGAGAGAGAGAGAGAGAGAGAGAGGAGAGAGAGAGAGAGAGAGAGAGAGAGAGAGAGAGAGAGAGAGAGAGAGAGAGGGGGGGGGGGCGGATAATTAATTGTTGTCAGTCTTTGGTATAAACATCAACATATAAACAAGAAAATTAATGTAGTAACGTCACCGATATTGCAATAAATTGTTCCTGCAGTTTAGTACATAATACCTCTCTCTTTCTCTCTCTCTGCTATATATGCAATCACAAACATTATTTTTCTGCTTATATGTTTTTTTCGTTATAATTTTCTTCCCTCTTTCTACACTGCCCTCCATACTCTCCCCCTCCGTTCCATCTCTCATTGTGTCAAAGTATTTTTTTCCTCCTAGCACAGAGTTTACCGCTTTCCAATTTTTTTTCTCACCAACACTGTCACAGGAGATTATGTTTTGTGGCAGCCCGGCAGTATTTTACACTGGGAGAGCGGGGCAGGTTGCATCGAGGGTAGGTTGCATCATTGCCTCTAACTCGCATGTTATCACACGTACATCGTCTTATACTACTACTAGTACTACTACTACTACTATAAACTACTACTACTACAACTACAACAATAATAATAATAAAAAAAGTTAATGCAAGTTAGAGGCAATGGTGCAACCTACCCTCGATGCAACCTGCCCCGCTCTTGTACTCATGTACTCCCCTATACTCAATTTTGCGTGAGATAGACCATTAAGTAAATGTAGGGCGTTGGGGCGAAATAGGGGCACTGTGTTGGTCAGTAATTCCATGTTATTCGTTATATAATATAAGAAATGTAAGTAATATAAGAAAATATAAGAATATCAGCATATACGAAAATAAGGAAGCTACAAGAAGCCGTGAGACCTACACGCGGTAGTTCCTGTTACTTCACTTCCTGATTCACTTCCAGCTCTTCTTACATGAAATGCCTATATGTTGTGTTGGCTCTTGTTGAAGTACACACGTTCCTTCCTTTTATGATTTATTTTTAAAGCAGCTAAATCAAGTTATGACTCAGGATCTAAGCATCTATTATGAAACTAGTAGAAAAAGAATACTACCATCAGAGTCGTGAGCCATTCCTGGATTTGGCTTGCCGCCGTGAGGTGCCTTCGCCCTTAAAAGATTCAAACTCCTCTCTCTATATGCATAGTTATTAACAATGTTATTATTGTTGCTTCTTCCGTCGCCATCGTTACCATCACTGCAACCCGTACTGTTATCACCACTATCACCATTAATGATAACAACAACACCACCAACACTATAATACCAAGATTCCAGAATGAAGAACAGGATAAACCATTCATTACACGTTATCATGGAAGTCTTCCCCTATCCTGCGTCCCCTTCTACAAACACTGGTGTAATAACGATGATGATGAGGGTGCAGGTGACAGCAACAATAAGAACGTTAAAGATAATGATAATAATTTAAAATAGAATTGTAATAATGAAACACATAATAATGTTAATGATAATAATGATAATGATGATAATAATAGTAATGATATAAGATGATATAATAGTAGTGATAATAGTAATAATGATAATAGTGATAATAATAATGATAATAATGCTGATGATAATGACAAACTGCTGTAAAGTCATACTCAAATTACGCATTAGCAGACATATACATGCGTATGTGTGTGTGTGTGTGTCATTCACCCACGGTCTTCTCCACGCCAGTCGGATTCGCGATCGCCAGTTTCACCCTCCCGGTGCGAGCTTGGAGCTCATTATTACCGATCTTTGGGTAATGTTGGGACCTCACACACCACACACCCTCATCCCCTTGCTCAAGGGAGACAGTAACCGTCCAAATTTGTCAGTGAAAAATCCCCGGGAGCAGTGAGGATTCGAACCGGCTAACCACAGAATGACGCACCGAAGCTCTTATCCACTTGACCACCGTGGTGTGTGTGTGTGTGTATGTGTGTGTATATATGTGTGTGTGTGTGTGTGTGTGTGTAATCACCACTCTCTTGTCCACGCTAGCTAGACTCGCGATCGCCTGTTTTACCCTCCCGGAGAGAGCTTGGAGCTACAGTAGTATGACCGATCTATAGGTAATGTCAGAATCTCACCACCACACACAGCCCCATCTCCTTGCTTAAGGGGCACAGTAACCAATCGGGCCGGGGATCGAACCCCCAAACCATAGAAAGGCGCGCGGTGCTCTAAACCACCAAGCCACTCAGGTGGTGTGTGTGAGTGTGTGTGTGTGTGTATGTGTGTGTGTGTGTGTGTGTGGTGTGTGTGTGTGTGTGTGTGTGTGTGTGTGTGAGTCATTGCACGCCAGTCAGTCATCACGCCAGAGGATCTGATGACAACATGGCGTGGATAAGGAATTACAGAGTCCCTTGTATTTCCTTGTTTTGAAAGACTGTAATATATCCTTGTTAGGTCCGGGTGCGAGGCGGAAGTGGCTGATCGTAGGTGAGCAGTAGGGCGGCTGGGTGGCCATTCCTCGGCAGTGGGGAGAGGCACGATAGTTTGTGTAAGTCACTCGGGTGGATAAATGGCAGCCATTCCTCACTTAGCGACCCACATCATTGGATAGCTTGGTAGATATAGGTAGTCACGCCAAGGCACGGTACTAATGGTTGTTTGGTGGAGAGATATCCATGTGTTCGATACAGGTGGAAGTTGGAAGGGGTTATACACACTCCATGATGATTTGAGTGACGTAGAGTTGCCCTTTTGACCTTGCAGAAACACTGTATTAGATTACGAGGAGTAAACATGACGTACTCGGGAGGGACTTAGGTTTATGTAGTTTCTTTGCCTTGCCCCAAGCTCGTGAGATACGTTCATGACGACGCACACACAACAAAACCAGCAATAACAACACCCTTCGTTTATTTTTGCATTATATATGCTTATGCACAAAGTAGCAGGAGAGCCATTAGCTATTCCCCGGTTACTTTGACACGCCTTGCGCTTTTGGCTGTCGTTCTTGCCAGCAGTTCTTGCATATTTCGTTCAGTCGTGTTAAGGCTATTAGTCCTGTTACAGATTGTTAAGGCTGCAAAAAAGAGGGATTCAATCAGTAGCTTTAAAGTATAAATGTGTTTTCTCTTTTTATGTGTAAAGGGACACTCCATCCCCCACGACCCGGCCATTACAGGCATCGAAGAGTTAGCCTGCCTCGACGGCCGCTGCGCTTGGTTGCCCACCATTACTTTCCTTCCCCGGTGGCAAATGGACCTTCAGGCACCATTTGACATTTTCAAGGAAATGTTAGGGGCTGGCAAGATTACACGCCATGCCGCAAAAACGGTTAGTATGCATGGCGTCAGGAAAGTTCATAGAGGTATGAGAAATAGTTGCCTTTTACTTTGTGTAATGTAACGATGTAACCAAGAAAATTACCATATCCTGAGAAGAATCTATGAGGAACAAATTTGTCGGTATAGAGTCATGGTCTAAAAATGTTCAGTGTAATAAAGATAAGGCTGCAAATTACCCACAATCGCTGATAGTCTATACTTTATCAGAGAGGTGCACCCACATACTAGCCCGTGAAGCGGCCTGCCGACTTCTCCTTAATAACTTTTATAACTTCTCGCCTTCACATTTTGCTGTTATCTTATGCCGCAACTTCCTCCAAGTTTGCGTCTGTGTGCAAAAGCGCCCATCTTTTGCTTCTTATTGAACAGATAAGGACACAGAAGAATAAATGGAAAGGTATCTTCTCTATACTGAAAAGAAACAACATGAGCAAAAACACCTTTAACAAATGACTGCTGCTGTTGCTGTTGTAGTTGTTATCATCAGTATAATAACAACCACTATAACTTTTTTTTATCACCACCACCACCATTCATTGTCACCAGTGTTGTAGGTCTCGAGACTGGTCTTGGTCTCGAGACCGGTCTCGAGACCAGTTTGATGTGGTCTTGGTCTCGTTTGATGTGGTTTTGGTCTTGATCTTGGTCTCGAAGCTTCTGGTCTCGGAGTTTGGCTCGAGACCAGGTCGAGACCAGGATTAAAAAGTGCATCGCGGTGTGTGGAAAGTCGGAATTTATTATCATACACGGAGAAAATTCATGGCTGTTTCGATTCACGGCACGCCATACAGCGTTGTACTGTCTATATATACTGCCTGACTAGCTCTACGGTGATAATGCATGAGCTGAGCCCTGCGAGCGCTGATAGAGTGGGTGCGAGTCGAGAGAACATGCATGACGTGGCCATTCTCGCAGTGATAATCTCCGTTTGCACGCACGCATGTTTGCAGCTCTGTTCACCTCTGTGTACTTCATATATGTGTATGCCTATGCAATCCTTGCACCCTTCGTACACGTACACCACAGGTTTAGCTAGCTCGCTTGGAAAACGTAACCACAAAAATTGCTATTTTCCTATGTTTGTTTCTTCATGCCAACGAAGCAATGAAAGCAGAAATATTTGACGTAGATGTTCAGTTGTTCACATATTAAATTTTGTAAATATATTTCCTCCCTTATACGTTACCCTTATCTTACCTATTATATATATATTCTACCAGAGCTCGTTAGTCGTTATATCGAGCACATCTGGCAGCAGGGTTGCCAGGTGCACAAACCACAAAATATACTTTTGGCATTTATACTTTACTTTTTTTGGCATTTTCAATTTTTCATCATAAGAAAATGAAATTCAATTGACGAATATTTCTGGCAAATTCCAAAATTTGTTCATTCCGTACAAACAGGACAGGACAATACAATTTAGTATTTACGCAGTACAGACTAAAAACATTCAGATAATAGTCATATTTATAAAAAATATTTTTATATGCCTGTTCTTGGTCTTGGTCTGTTTCGGAGGGTCTGGTCTTGGTCTTGGTCTTGGTCTCGGAGGGTCTTGGTCTTGGTCTCGGAAGGCTGGTCTCGGTCTCGGAAGGTCTGGTCTTGGTCTTGGTCTCGAAGGGTTTGCTCTTGGTCTTGGTCTCGGAGGGTCTGGTCTTGACTACAACACTGATTGTCACCTCCGTGGTGAGCAGGCTAGCGTGCCTGGCTACGAATCTGCGGGCCCTGGTTCGAATCCGGGCATTCAGCCACTTTTTGAAGTGGCTCAGGCCACTTTAATGGCGGAAAGAGTGTATACTCAGGCCAGTCAGAAGATTGGAAGGGTGTTGACTCAGGTCACTCTGGAGAGAACCGGCCTCCTAGGTGGTGGGGGAGGTAGCGCTTCCCGGCTCCTGTCCGCAGCCACTCCATGAGCATCGAGGTACCAGGAGGTTTCGCCGCACCAGGCAGTTGGCCTCCTCATCCTCCCCTGCGTCGGTTGTGATGTGCGTCTGCCGAGAATTTTGGTCCCTCACGGGGTCTGGCTCCTGCAGAGGGAGGACCTGCTCTCCAGCTTCCTCCAGCACGTCCTCCCCCTCAGTGTACTTGACATCCCACGAGGCTGCTGTGTCCTGCATGGGAGGCTCGTTCTGCTGTCCTCGACCCCGGGCCTCGCTGGCAGCCTCTTCCGTCACGCCTGGTGCGGGTAAGGGCACTGCCTCGCTTCCCTTCTCGTGGGGGCGGTGGTGGCGCGCCAGGGTCTGCCGTTCCCAGGAGCACCCCGCCACCAGGGCCACAAACACAACCACCATGGACCACCACCACATACACGAAAAACACGAACCAGAACACAAACGTCTTGTGTTCCTGCTTGGCCTTCTGGATCTGCCTCTCCAGGCAGGCACTACCCAAGGGATCCCCTTGCGGAGTGCGGCTTACCCTTGGGTGACAACTGGGGGGAGGTGCTGCCCATAGTGGTGGGCAGCACCTCCACCCAGTTGTCACCCATGGGTAAGCCGCACTCCGCAAGGGGATCCCTTGGGTAGGCCAGCCACGAGGCGGTGACCAGTTGCCCCCGCACCTTTCCCAGTAGGGTGGTGTGGGGCCCTGCGTCTCTCCAGGTTCTCATCATCTGACGCAGCTTGTCGGCCTCCAGCACCAAGCCCCTCAGGACGAGGGTGATCCCCACCCCTATCACAAGTTTGTGTTTTGCATCACCCAACAATATATCCAAGTAAAATTATCATCTATAAGATCAATGTTATACTGTTACCCTCATTTATTGATATTATCTGTTGACGCTCACTGCCCAGCGTCACCATAACACAAGTATGACATTTTTTAACTTTTTCTTCGTAATGCTTCCTCCTCTTCTTTTTCTTCTTCAGGCATTGAGTTATTGGCGCGGGTTGCTCCGATGAAGTGCTTGTAGGGGGCATGAATAGTCCAGATTGGTTTGTAGTGACCACTTGGGAGGACACCTGGAGTTGAGGCATAGGTACAAGCTGCATACTGTTGCCTTCAGTTGTTGACGACACACAGTAAAGGGCGAATTTGTGTGAGCCGGAATTAACCCTTGTTCCATTGGAGATTACAAGGGGCGTAAGCATCCGTCGCTCAGGCCATTGTTGACTTGGCAAATCTCTCCTCTCTTTCTCTTCCTTTTCTCTCCATCTCTAGCATCGTCCATTCTTGTTCCACTCTGACCCTGTCTCTCTCTCTCTCTCTCTCTCTCTCTCATGCCTTTGCGCTACATAAACATTCTGCTCACGCGATTCTCTTCCTTGAGTACAGTACATCTCTGGTTTCGCAAATTCTCTCTCCTCTCTCTCCATGCCCTTTGCTGAATAGATACTGACTCACGATTCTCTTGCTTGATGTAAACTTACTTTCTGTTCGCAAGATTCTTCTCTCTCTCTCTCTCTCTCTCTCTCTCTCTCTCTCTCTCTCTCTCTCTCTCTCTCTCTCTCTCTCTCTCTCTCTCTCTCTCTCTCTCTCTCTCACCAGCCTTTGAGCTAATAAATTATAAACGAGAAACACACACACACAAAATAAACTGGTGTCTCCATTCCTTTACCTCGAATTCCCTCAATAGCACTCTTGTAGCAACGCTCAATACACAAACAAGAGCTTTGTAATACCATCCAGCAGCACTCAGGCTTTCACAATAATACCTTATAGTAGCACTCACTCCCAGCCAGCATATACTCGACACTCCACTCGGTCATTCTCCATACCACTCAACACGATTCTTGCCTCCCAGGCACTACAGCGACCCCTAAAGAAAGTGTCTCCCGCACATTTCTACTTCTTTGAGTTTTTCCTTTTTTCTCAGATTTTTTGACAATCCTTATGGCACCTGCTTTCTTTCCTCAGCGGTTTACTTTTTTCTTTTTCCCCCCCTCCTCTCTCTCTCTCTCTCTCTCTCTCTCTCCTCTCTCTCTCTCTCTCTCTCTCTCTCTCTCTCTCTCTCTCTCTCTCTCTCTCTCTCTCTCTCCCTTAACACACATCACTAGGCCTTGTTCTATATTTCTTTGCTGTTTTCAACTTGCTGTTCACTTTTTCTTCTACCTTCCCCCTTCTCCTCTTCCTCCTCCTCCTCCTATTCCGTCATTAGAGTCTGGAACTCGCGTCATTGACCACATCTGTTCTACGCCATGCCACGTCTGTCTTGCATCTGTGTTCGTTCCTTTTACTCCGAACATCCATCATCCTTTGCTTATTACCTCCAACACCACTACCACCACCAACAACAACATCATTCCCTTCTTACCGCCACACTACTACTACAACCACCACCACCAGTACTACCACTATAATCGCTGTTATAGTAATGCAGAAAGAGAGAGAGAGAGAGAGAGAGAGAGAGAGAGAGAGAGAGAGAGAGAGAGAGAGAGAGAGAGAGAGAGAGAGAGAGAGAGAGAGAGAGTTTAATTTCCTCCATGTTGTAGATCAAAGCTGTAGACAAAAAAAATTGAGTCATAAAAACTTAATTGAATCTCAGGAACACCGAATAGGTTAGAATTCATGACAAAAAAATATGAATAAACCTAAATATAGCATTGGTATGTGGCTGAAAACATACATTGCGTTGCCTTTGGGTCTGTGGTCCAAGGCAATTATACAATACGGTCACGTGAACATGCATGTATACAATTTAAAGTAAATATAATTTAGCTTCGCTGCCCACCCTTACAAGTTTTCGTAATTTCCTGTGTGTGTGTATGTGTGTGTGTGTGTGTGTGTGTGTGTGTGTGTGTGTGTGTGTGTGTGTGTGTGTGTGTGTGTGTGTGTGTGACTGTGTGTGTATTCATCTTTCATCTAGTTGTATTTTACAGGGCCTGAGCAACGCTCGTATGGCCCCGTCTCCATTTCAACATTTTTATCATTCATCCTTAGTGCTTAGTTTTTGGCCGAAGCCAGCACCCCGGAGAGCAGGTCACAAACCCTGGCTAACACCCGGTACCCATTCACTGCTGGGTGGACAGGGGCTCGGGTTTTAAGGAAACAGCCCATCTGTTTCCGCTCCGCCCGGGGATCGAACCCGGGACTTCTCGGTTGTGAACTGAGCGTGCTTACCCTACACTACGGAATACCTGTGTGTGTGTGTGTGTGTATATGTGTGTGTGTGTGTGTGTGTGTGTGTGTGTGTGTGTGTGTGTGTGTGTGTGTGTGTGTGCGATTTCTACCCAAATCATTGTTTACGACTCGTTCAAAGCTGCAATAATACCTTATAGCTTTATAAATTTCGTTTTTTTTTTTTAATTGAAGAAGCAACGTAGACTGGAGGAATAAAGATATGTGGCAATTTGAGTCTCTCTCTCTCTCTCTCTCTCTCTCTCTCTCTCTCTCTCTCTCTCTCTCTCTCTCTCTCTCTCTCTCTCTCTTACCTATTGAAAACTGAAATCTCACCGCAAGAGCGAAAAAAATCAGAATAAAAAACGCGGATGAAATGCCAAGGAATAGACGGGAAAGTGTAGTATCAGTATTTTCTCTGTAGAAATTTTCATCAGATGCTGTATGTGTGTGTGAGTTACTGACTTACTGTGCATAGGTTAGGAGGGGTATAGACGCGTGTGTGTGTGTGTGCTTATAGGCGAGATAACATCGTGAAAGCTGACGAAATGCCACGAGGTAGAAGTTAGGACGTTGTATACTACTACGCACTAAGGTCTGGATTATTCTCTCTCTCTCTCTCTCTCTCTCTCTCTCTCTCTCTCTCTCTCTCTCTCTCTCTCTCTCTCTCTCTCTCTCTCTCTCTCTCTCTCTCGTCTCTGTTATTCATGTCTCATTTTTCTTCCGTCCCTTTTTCTTATGCACAATATCATTTACCTGAATCTTATATCATGCTATCCCATCCGCATCGTCTTCCTTACCCTTAACTTCTTTTACTGCCCCTCTTCGTGCTGTTATTTTTTCCCTTATTATTTGTTTAAAACTTGAATATTGCCCTGTGTTGTATGACGCATAGTTCTCGTGTCCACAATCCCCTTGTCCCTTATCACTGAAGATAACAGCGATAATGTTGATAAAGGTAACTGAAATAGTCAACAGCTCTCTTCTCTCTCTCTCTCTCTCTCTCTCTCTCTCTCTCTCTCTCTCTCTCTCTCTCTCTCTCTCTCTCTCTCTCTCTCTCTCTCTCTCTCTCTCTCTTTTCAGCGGTAATTGAAGCCTATTTTTTCTACTGTGTACAATTTTGTCTTTGTTTTGCATGATTCTGCAAACCTGATGGAACTTGAGTGCGTGACGTCTCTGGCTGCTGATCCTGCGCCACTTTTTGCTGTTAAGTAAGCTTTTAGGACAGCAATAAGGACGTCTTGGCCGCTTGGTGGTGGTAATGACAGCCGGATGTCGATTATCTACGTGTTTTTTTCGTCTGTTTTTGTGTTTTGGAGAAAAAGATATGTGACATCCTGTGTGCTCTCGCTTTGTTATTATTTCCCCTTCTTTGTTTTTGTTCAATTCTATTATTTTTCATATTTGTCATAGTTACCCCCTCCTCCTCTGCCTCCGGGACCCTCTATATGTAAAGACTAGCAAAACAACACATAAAGCCTGGAGGGAGTTGAGTGTTGTTAGCAGGATTGATCAGAAAAAGTGTTTCTCGCTTTTACTCCTGTTCACGTGTTTACTCCCGTTCACAAATTCCAGCGGCCTAGATGATAAAATGTAAATGCACTCTAAACGTATTGTTAACCTAATAGGCCTGATTAAATTTCATCGTTATAGGGATTGGGGTTCAGAACTTCCTATTATAATCATTTAAGTTTGTGTCTCTCCCATAAGAGGGACGTTAGGCTTGAGAATATGTCTTACTCTGTTAACTTCTGGCGTTCAAAGTTGTGATAAGGAGTCTTGGGTGCACGATAGGTGACAGGGTGTATGGGTAATAATATGTTTCTTAAATGCTTCAAGGCGACATTGTTGAATAAATAGTGTAAACTGCCACCAAACATGAGTTGAGTCAGGAGTAAGCTTGCTAAAATGAAGTCTCAGAACATGGTTAAGAAGGTGTGGTGGTGTTGCATGAATATCAGGTGCTGTGTATGTACGTATGTGATTACCACCTCATGATCGACTTTTTGGGGAACTCCTGGGGATTAAGCTCCTATCTCACATACACGATTTAAGAAATTGCGAACACGATTTAAGAAAAGTTGAAAAATCGTGTTGATTCGTGCTCGACCTTGTGGTTTATGCAAATTTCTTAACCAAACACGACCCTCATACGACCAAAACGACCCTCATACGACCCTCATACGACCTTCATACGACTGAACACGACACTCATACGACCGTCATAAGATATTCATACGATACAACACGATTTAACCTCATTTAACACGACCCCAATACGACTGTCATACGACCAAACACGACTGTCATACGACGCCCATACGACTTTACACGAATCAACACGACCGCCATACGATTAAACACGAATCATTACGATGTCCATACGACTACAAAAATAAACACGATCTCCATACGACTGAGCAAGACCTTCATACGACATATTTTTGTTTATTTTGGTCACGTGGGTCATCTATCTATCTATCTATAATAATATAAGCGAACGTGTGTGTGTCTGTCTGTCTGTCCGCGATAGGTGCCGCCCCCAGTGCCCCAATTCCATCATATGGCACAGTTTTGGAACCAGCTCGACCAGGGGAAGGTTTTAAGCCCACTTATGAGATAATCCGATCACTTTTTGTTTCTTTTTTTTTTAGCAGCCTATTAGCGAGAATTGTGAAAAAAATGTGGGTTGCGAGAATTGAGGAAACCTTGATGTAGGGTGATGGGTAATGGGTGAGTGAATGGGTGGAGTGATGGGTAATGGGTGTGGGGTGATGGGTGAGTGAATGGGTGGGGGGTGATGGGTGATGGGTGAGGGAATAGATGGGGGGTGATGGGAAATGGGTGAGTGAATGGGTGTGTGGTGATGGGTAATGGGTGAGTGAATGGGTGTGTGGTGATGGATAATGGGTGAGTGAATGAGTGGGGGGGGATGGGTAATGGGTGAGTGAATGGGTGGGGGTTGATGGGTAATGGGTGAGTGAATGGGTGGGGGGTGATGGGTAATGGGTGAGTGAATGGGTGGGGGGTGATGGGTAATGGGTGAGTGAATGGGTGGGGGGTGATGGGTAATGGGTGAGTGAATGGGTGGGGGGTGATGGGCAATGGGTGAGTGAATGGGTTGGGGGTGATGTGAATGGGTTGGCGTTAATACATACATTCATGATTTCAGGAAAGTTAGAAGGGGCTATCTGGAGAGTCTGTGTTTGGTGGGCCGAAGGCCCACCAAACACAGGTGGTGGGCCGAAGCCAATAGCCCTCCGCAGGAGCTAGCCAAAAAGTCCGCCCGGAGGGCGGCTTTGCGGCTAGTAATAATATAAGCGAAAGTGTGTCTGTCTGTCTGTCCGCGATAGGTGCCGCCCCCGTGGCGGAATCCCATCATATGTCACAGTTTTGGAACCAGCTCGACCAGAGGAAGGTTTTAAGCCCACTTATGAGATGATCCGATCACTTTTTTCTTTTTTAATTTTTAGCAGCCTATTAGCGAGAATTGTGAAAAAAAATGTGGGTTGCGAGAATTGAGGAAACCTTGATGTAGGGTGACGGGTAATGGGTGAGTGAATGGGTGGGGTGATGGGTAATGGGTGTGGGGTGATGGGTGAGTGAATGGGTGGGGGTGATGGGTTGGGGGTGATGGGTGATGGGTGAGGGAATAGGTGGGGGGTGATGGGTAATGGGTGAGTGAATGGGTGTGTGGTGATGGGTAATGGGTGAGTGAATGGGTGGGGGGTGATGGGTAATGGGTGAGTGAATGGGTGGGGGGAATACATACATTTCTACATCCATGATTTCAGGAAAGTTAGAAGGGGCTATCTGGAGAGTCTGTGTTTGGTGGGCCGAAGACCCGCCCACCAATAACCCTAATGGGTGAGTGAATGGGTGGGGGGTGATGGGCAATGGGTGAGTGAATGGGTTGGGGGTGATGTGAATGGGTTGGCGTTAATACATACATTTCTACATCCATGATTTCAGGAAAGCTAGAAGGGGCTATCTGGAGAGTCTGTGTTTGGTGGGCCGAAGGCCCACCAATAGCCCTCCGCAGGAGCTAGCCAAAAAGGCCGCCCGGAGGGCGGCTTTGCGGCTAGTAATAATATAAGCGAAAGTGTGTGTGTATGTCTGTGTGTGTGCGTGTGTGTGTGTGTGTGTGTGTGTGTGTGTGTATGTGTGTGCTATAGGTTCCGCCCCCCGTGGCGCAATCCCATCATATGGCACAGTTTTGGAACCAGGTTGACCAGGGGAAGGATTTAAGGCCATTTTGGGGATGATCCGATCACTTTTCTTTCTGTTTTGAACACGATCTTCATACGATTGAACACGACTGTCATACGACCTTCATACGACCTTCATACGACTGAACACGACTTTTCAGCTCGGCTTAAATCGTGTTATAAATTTTTGCAATGCAAAAATTTATAACACGATTTAAGCCGAGCTGCAACGTCCATACGACCGCGCGCGACCGACCACGACTTAACACGAATGAACACGAATGAGTGCGCGACCTTCATACGTTCTAACACGATTTAAGGAAAAACGTTAAATCGTGTTCATTCGTGTTCAGATTCGTGAATGTGAGATAGGGGCTTACCCTTGAGGTGCGGGCCTCCGAAACCGGTTATCATATGGCTGGACTAAGGTGCCCCCAGTTGGAAGGGATTAGCGAGCCAGATGATACTTGAGTGACTATTGTTTGACGCAGTAATCAGGCGTCTGTTATTGGATTACGTTTAACAAATAAATCGGAATATTGAAGTATAATTTTTCGATGAGCTAGCTATTATCTCACTTTGAATATCTATTTTTTCTGACTTCCTTATTGATATTGTTATTATTATAAGTATAATTATTATAATTATTATTATATTATTATTATTTTTATTATAATCATTATTGTCATCATCATTGTTGTCATTATTGTCACAAGTTTCCAATTGTTATTATCATTATCATTATTTTTATTATTATTATTGTTATGCTTATGACAATTACTACTATTATTATTGTTATTATTATTATTATTATTATTACTATTATTTTTATATTTCTCAAACAAATATTCTAAGCATATCGCGTCAATCTGTATAGCTTATCCTCACCTGCTTGTTGATTCTTTGCTTCATATCACCACATCCACGTTATCGACCATGTTTTATCCACGCGTGCACTCGGGTAAAGGTGATATGGCATCACCTTCAATGAGACAGGTGTTACGTGTGCCGCCCACGCCTGCCTTACTCAGGTTTCTTGTTACACCACGCACATCGCACAGTCTAGCTAGTCTCACGCAAGTCTCCATCATCGTAGCGGCGGGCAACTGATGTAATGACCATCCAATGATCCACCAACACTATACGGATATAGTGTGTAGCTGCCTCTACTACTGCCACAACCGCTACACTACAATTATCACCACAATAACTTAGAACAATAACGCCAGGAATACTAAACCTTCTATCTTTTTTCTCTCACACATCTTTCTACAATGAATTCTCTCCATCAACGCCATCACGTAGTTCCCACTCATCACCACACTCACCACCACTACACAACCATCACCGCCGCCGCCGCTACCTAGACTGACCATTGAAAGTTCATCCGGTGACTTTGCCTTCATACGATATTTCGTGCGGTAAGATGCTCAACAGGATATGAAATTAGGCGGTACCTAAGCAAAAGGTCAAATGTTAAGAAATGTCGCAGGATTACTACTCTGCGGGGAATTAAAGCAGGTTTCAATCTAGTTGAGTCTACAAGTTTATTTTGCCGTTTTCTCTGGCTGCGACCAGGATATGGTGATGGGTAACCAATATATGCTGCGGCTGTTAATGATTTTTTTTCCTTTCCTGTATTTTCACAACATACAAGAAATCCATGTACGGCAATAGATACAAAGTTTCTATATATCTACATCTATATCTATATATCTATATCTATATTATCTATCTATCTATCTATCTAGAGAGAGAGAGAGAGAGAGATCACGTTTTTTTTCTCCAGAAACAGGCATGCCAAAATCACCCTGCGTCTAATGCGGCCATATTACCGAATGAGAGAGGCACATAGTGCAGAACGGTCGGTGGTGTATGGCTACTAAGGTGGTCTGAGGTGATCAGTGTTGAGCAGTAGTCCGTTAAGATGGTAGTAGATGGTTAAGCTGGTACTCCCTCCTGCTACTGAGAGTTGGTGTTTGCAAACGTGTGTGTGTGTGTGTGTGTGTGTTTATGTATTTGTCTTATATGTATTTTTTAAATATGTCTTACATAATGTATATGCAGACATATGCACGGGCCCCTCTCGCCATATCAAAGCGGGGTGTATCTGACGTTTCGCGACGCGGGCTAGTCAGACTCCCCGCATTGGAGAGCGATAGGGATCTGAGAGTTTTTCACTTCAAAAACATGACGAACACTCATCTGTGGGCCGCCTCTATGGCAGTATGGCCCACGTCATCCATCCGTGGATGACAATCATAAAGAAGAAGTTAAGCGGGTCAACTAATGGTGGGATGGTAAGGAAATACAACTGAAAAATTGCAATAAATTGCTGTCCGTGGACCAAATCAGATTATGTCGTCGTCTGGTCTCATTTACACAGGTGTTTACTAGCTATGCTCGATCGGTAATTTTTACGGCGTACCAATACCATGGCCGTATTTTTTTTCAAGCAAACTCTATAGCACTCTTGCAAACACTTGACCAAAACTTTATGAAAATATATAATAAGGATTATAAACAGTTCCTCTATGAGGAGATTTGTGAAGAAAAAAAACTGATTAACATTATGGAAGGAATACGAAAGCGGAAACTTCCCGCCGCTTTTTGGCAGAAGACCAAGTGAAGCAGTTTGTATTTACAGTAAGTAATGAATGATACAGAAAAACACTGGCTGGGCATGGTACTGCAAAAACAGCAGCAGAGATACAAATTTTGTTTTCTATCGGTACCATAATTCTGACGAAAAGATATGTAAACAAATCACACACTCGCATAGCTGGTAAATAAAGTTGACAAAGCTTTTTGTGAGTCAGAGGTACTTTTGGATACCTTACAATATTACCTTAATAATTTTACTACAAATATTTCACAATGTTTAAACACATGGCAAAAAGGCAACAAAGATATACGTACATCATTAAATCTAAGCTAAATGGCATAGGTAACAAAATATTCTCGGTTTATGGAACTCGTCTACCGGACCTCTCGTCTCCGTCGGCCAGAGTTCAAACTTCTCACGTTGTCAAGTGTTCCTATTTTCTACGACTCAATATACATATCTATTAAGTTTATACCTGTGTTTCTGTATACCTAACCTAACCTAAAGCCTCGTCCACACTACCACTCACCACCGTCGGCACTTCCCGTCGAACAGTGTTCGTCACTCAAAAGTGGCAGTGTGGACACGATGCCGACGAGCAAAATGTAACCGTCGGCGCTGCCCGCCAACATTCAGCAGGTTTAATATTGGGCGGGCATGCCCGTCACTCACGGGTCAGCGCCGAACATATGCTTCAAGTTATCGGCAGTTTTCATCATCTAGATATTTTTGTATTGCTATGTACCGTATACCATCAGAACCAAGAAAGTCAGCTGATTACGAATATGTGATAAAAAAATTATATGGGAGAAATAGTTGAGAAATTGCATCGAGTTGAAAACAAAAAAGTGAGAAAAATGTGTGGACACAACACTGGCATCGGCGCTTGCCGTCGGCAAGCGCCGACGGTGGTGAGTGGTAGTGTGGACGGGGCTTAACGGCAACCTAACCGAACCCTTACCATCGGCGAGAGTACCCGGTTTGTGTCGGGACGAGAATTTCGGATGACGAGAGTAACAGGTACCATATTCTCGGTTCTATGTGTCATATGAGGTGCCTTCTACGCATACAAGACACTGTTGTATTGCTTTTCCGTCGGAAATCACTCGTTCCCGAGATATTAATTTCTTTGTTAGGGATAGTATTATATATAGTTAAATAAAGTATCTATAATAATATAAGCGAAAGTGTGTGTGTGTGTGTGTGTGTGTGTGTGTGTGTGTGTGTGTGTGTGTGTGTGTGTGTGTGTGTGTGTGTGTGTGTGTGTGTGTGTGTGTGTCCGCGATAGGTTCCGTCCCCAGTGGCACAATCCCATCATATGGCACAGTTTTCGAACCAGGTTGACCAGGGGAACATTTTAAGGTCACTTTGGGGATGATCCGATAATTTTTTTTTTTTTCTAGTAGCCTATTAGCGAGAATTGTGAAAAAAATAGTGGGTTGCGAGAATTGAGGAAACCTTGATGTAGGGTGATGGGTAATGGGTGAGTGAATGGGTGGGGTGATGGGTAATGGGTGTGGGGTGATGGGTGAGTGAATGGGTGGGGGGTGATGGGTTGGGGGTGATGGGTGAGGGAATAGGGGGGGGGTGATGGGTAATGGGTGAGTGAATGGGTGTGTGGTGATGGGTAATGGGTGAGTGAATGGGTGGGGGGTGACGGGTAATGGGTGAGTGAATGGGTGTGTGGTGATGGGTAATGGGTGAGTGAATGGGTGTGTGGTGATGGGTAATGGGTGAGTGAATGGGTGTGTGGTGATGGGTAATGGGTGAGTGAATGGGTGTGTGGTGATGGGTTAATACATACATTTCTACATCCATGATTTCAGGAAAGTTAGAAGGGGCTATCTGGAGAGTCTGTGTTTGGTGGGCCTTTGGCCCACCAAACACAGGTGGTGGGCCGAAGGCCCACCAATAGTCCTCCGCAGGAGCTAGCCAAAAAGTCTGCCCGGAGGGCGGCTTTTCGGCTAGTAGTTCGGTAAAATTCTAGAGTCCTTTCCCGCAGTTATTAGTAGGTTTTTTTTCAGACCTTCACAGATCCCTTCAGCTACCTCTGAAATGTAACTATAAAGTTGGGGAGAGATGCCTCCCCCCCAACGCCTTCCCCTCTTAGGGGAAGGCGTTGGCCTTCCCCGTTGAGGGGAAGTTAACGATGCCTTCCCCTCTTAGACGACCCCCGTTGGACCCCTTAAACAAAGTGGTTAATATTACTAATCTAACCTCACTATAACCTAACTTAACCTCACCATTAACCTCCTAGCGAGACCCCCTTAGAAATAACTACTAGCCTAACTATTAGTAGGGTTAACACAACAACGAGGACCTCTTCAGTTACTTACATCCCATTATTAGATTGTTTATGTTGGGCTGATAGGTTTATGAGTTCCTTAAAATAAAACATCAAATGTTGGGTTCAATATTTGCTTATTTTGCATGGAAAATTAGCCCCCATCACATTAGTACCATCTTATCATTCAAAACTCATCAAAATCTAGCAGATAAACAGTTTCATTACTTTTAAAACTAAACGGGGTGCCAGAGGGATACTATTACTATTTACCGAAAATCTACCGGTCATATACCAAACATTCATATAATAGTCTACAGTTTTTGCACTATGTTAACAATTTTCTTTAAGCTCCAAACTCAGAGCAAGTGCAGTATGTTTCTTGCTACATAACAAGAGTTTCATTAAGGTTAATATTCCGTAGGAGTTGGCGGCCTCCACAGGCCTTCCAACTTACTTTTTCTCTATTATTTTCGGTTCAGTATAAAAGTTCAGTCAGTGTTTATTCAATTCCGGAAACCAAAAATATAGCACTTATTTATATATAATAATAGTTAGGTTAGGTACCTGGAACTGTCGCCGATAGGAATTCTCGCCGACGTCGGCGAATGTTCCAATTTTTCATGTCGGCGGGATTTCCAATTTTCAGCGACAGTTTCAGTTCTTGATCTTGATATTACAGTGCCCAATGTATACATTTAATCAGTTATTCCGTGTTTATGCATTCAGGGATTAAATACCAGCAATAACTTGGACTATATAATGGCACAAATATGCATGTAAGGTTGGCAACACCCGCCTGTTGACCTCGCCTCCTTGGAGACTAGCAGAGTGGAAGACCTTTACCTCCCTCTCCTCTCCTTGCTTCTCTATATATAATAATAGCTAGGTTAAGTTACGTTTACGTTTGGTTAGGTTAGATTTAGGTTATGCTTAGGTTTGGTTTAGGCTAGGTTAGGCTTAGGATAGGTTTTGTAGAGTTATTTAGATTAAATAAGCAGAATCTGATGGTGTGTGATTAGTGATTGCCCGGCTGCCCCGGCTGGTTGGCGCCGCAAATTCCAGCGGAATTTACCCTGTGGTGTCCAACAATGAAATACTCTTTATTCTTCCTTTTCATATATTCCAAGTGGAACTGTTCTGCGTCGGCGATTGTTCCACCGTCGGCGACAGTTCTCAGTGGGTGATTCGGCGAGAATTCCTATCGGTGACAGTTCCATAAACCCTAGGTTAGGTTAGTTTTAGGTTATGTTTAGGTTGGGTTTAGATTATGTTTAGTATAGGTTTTGGTTAGGTTTTGTAGAGTTATTTGGGTTAAATAAGCGAATATGATTGTGTGCGATTTCCCGACGGCTGGTTGGGGCCGCCAACTCTTGCGGAATATTTACCTTCCTTAGGCATAGCAGTACATTTTTTCCAGCATATTTTGGTATACTCTACTTAATGAGGCCTATACACAACCTTTTTTTTTATCATATACAAACGTTAACTTCGTCAATAAACAGCTACAAAGTAACATTAAGCTAGGGAAATGTACTTACCTTATCAAATAATGGGATGAAATATACATAGTACGAAGCACTTCCCAGCATGTTTTAGACATACTCGACTTTAAGCAATGAGGCCTACAAACCACTCTTTTTATTACGCACAAAGGTTAATTTCGTCAATAAGCAGCTGTAAAGTAACATTAAGTCAGGGAAATGTGCTAATCTTATTTAATAATGGGATAAAAAGTACAGAGGAGATCTCAGCTCCAGCGAATGGAAGGGGGAAGAGGTGGCCTGTCTTGATCCTTCGTTGTTTACCTTCCCCGCGATGCGGCGAGATCCGTCGCGGCTCAAAACATTTTAACGGTACCAATTGCGTGACGACGTACCCTCCCAACCGAAGAGGACATTTAACAATCTGGGCCATGGGCCTCCATGGAGAAAAAGCCAACAGGCGCTATAAGCAAATGTGTAAAAAATATATATAATGATGGAAGACTGGCCCAAGGAGAAAAAAATAAACGCTTCTTTAAACGTCATTTCTCCAGAAAAATTACTTTGGTAAAGAAGAGAGGAAGCCAACATTTATACAGGTCCATCACACGATCTGCTCATCAGACTTTTTGTGCGCTGACACATTTACTTTTTTTTTGTCATCAATTGAGGACACTTTCCAAGTAAATTGTGCGGTGACACCAGTACATTCCTCTAGCTGTAGCTACTCTAGTTGTAGAGCGCTCAAGGCAGTCAGCACGTAGTGACCTATTTATCGCCTGCGTTACTGGAATGCAAAACTAGCTCTACCAAGAGTTTCACCCCCAACACTTAGGTTTACGCATGAGTAACAAATCCGAGATCTTCAATGAATCTCGACCTATGATGACAAACATGATAGCAACACCAGGAGTATATTGCATATCTTTATTTGATTATCTTTTTGTTGCAATTTGCGCATAGTTTTATATCAAATTCTTAGGAAACAAGAAATCTTTATCTATCTATATTTCTATCTATTTATCTCATATATACGCTCATCGGAATCCATGTTAACCTCAGTTTTTGTTTTGTTTTACCTGTGAGCTACTGGTGGTGGGCGTTGACCCTGTGCGCCGCTGTCTTCAATAGTCCAGCATAGGGCTACTTTTAATTTTTTTCTCTCGATGCCACAGCCTTGTATTGTCATTGTTGCTAGCCTCTTCCACCCATACCAGCTCAGGTGTACTGACGCCACCAGGTGCAACTATTTATTTTTATAGAAAAGCAAATTCACGTAATAAACCAGGAAAACAAAGTAATATATATATATTATATATATATATATATATATATATATATGTATATATATGTATATACACACACATATATATATATATATATATATATATATATATATATATATATATATATATATATATATATATATATATATATATATATATATATATATATATATATATATATATATATATATATATATATATATATATATATACATATATATATATATATATATATATATATATATGTATATAATAATTACATAAGTGTGTGTGGTTGTGTGTGTGTGTGTGTGTGTGTGTGTGTGTGTGTGTGTGTGTGTGTGTGTGTGCGCGCGCTTAACATCTGGTGAGTTTCAGGCCCACACCTGCTGGGTGGGAAAATAAGAACACGTGAAAGAAATGGACTCAAACCTTTGTCACTCCTCTTGCTCTGGAGTGCGAGGGAAACACATTACTGCCGGAGAAAATAAATGCACAACATAAAAGGAAGGAAAAGAAACACGCTCAAATATGATGCTTCTTGAATAAGTAATGGCAAAAAAAAAGTAAAAGATTTTCGTTGCTGAATAACGCTTGAAAGCGTTCGTGGAAAATATTTTCTAAGTTGGTCGTCGAAACATATTAAAAAAAATCAGAACGGCCTGAATACACGATACTTACATTCTGAATAACGCTGTTGAGAGAATATTGAAATAGATAAACTAGTTGTTGATGTACGTCAAGTCGTCAACCTTCCACCATGCAGTAAACTCACCAAAAAAAGTTGTTCAACACAACACGTCAAAGATTTCCATAACGTATATTTTTATCGTCAAGACAACGGAGACAAAAACGTTATCTTCTAAGTACCGAGTTACGTTGAGTACCAGATGGCGGCGCAGCTCAGGGACTTGAAGCACAGCACCTTCATTGCAACCTCGGCTGTGTGGAGTGCGGTGGCGTAAGGGTAAGAGGAGAACATGGTAACACTGAAATAATATTAACCCGTCCGTCACTGGTGTTGCCTTCCATTGTTGCCCCATCTACACCAAACTCCATAACTGTCCGTGCATGTGTGGCAGGTGTGCCACTTCGTTATTCACGGCACAGCGAATTCCCCTCCGGCGTATTCTTGCTGCATGCCTGAAGTGTTCCTTCCTGCTTCCCCTCATCCCTGCTGAATGGAGCGGCCAGCGTGCATGGTCTGCTTTTTCTTTCCGCTTTGTAGGTAACTCAGCTACGTTTGTTTCAGCTGCATAATTTGACATCAATACATGAACGTCTGAACCATGAAGAGAGAGAAAGAGAGAGAGAGCATCGTAGATTATATTTTATTAAACTGGAAATGGTTCAGAAAAAATCAATGGGTTATTATCTTTTCCTTCTGATTGCAAGACACTTTTTTGTCTTTGTTTTCTGACAAGTTCACTTTTGTATTATGCTAACTCTAAGTTTTTGGATAACAATGTTTTGACGTGAGTAGGTGATCACATAGGGCTATATTAATTTTTTTTTTGCGATCTGTTGCACCGCTCGGCAAAATACAAGAATCACCGCGTACACTCGACGGGTTGCGTTGTCCTCTGCCCTTATTTCCATCATATTTTTTCCAAGACCATTACAGGTGAGTTTTCAAAATAACTGAGTGTAACATGCAAACACTGTGAATGCACACATGTCATATTTAAGGTCAAATTAGGTGCAGGAGGGCTTATATAGGTGTGATAACTGTTGATGAGACCGGGCAGTGGTGGTGGTGGTGCACATGGTGGTCATCCATTGTCTGGTGCAGTGGTGGCGGGACGTTCAAATGTAGCAAATAAGCATCACTCAGGCCCATTTTTTCTACATCAATTCCTAAGACAAGTGACGAACACTAACAAAGCTATTATTTTAATGGCAGAAATGATAAATTAGGCTGGTAAAAGGAATTAGATCTGTGTTAGATAGTCAAAACACTGATTCCGCTTTGGACTCGTTTGTGTTGGTACGTCTGCACATCTCTCCACGCGCTGGATAGTTGACGACAATTCTTGTATATCTCACGCGTGAGGTCACGACGGTCGGCAAAATCCACCAGACGGGACTCGAGGAACATTCTTGAATTTAGCCCTTAGTGTAGGCTAATGGTAGCCGTTGTGGAAATCCCATGTTAGATAGTTCAGTATGCCTTGCGGTGATCTGTTTAGAAAATAAATATTTTTACTATGTAGGTCAAATTAACATTATTGTTGGGTAGGGAGATGTGTGGATGAAGTTCGACCCTCGTCTCACAAAAGAAAAAAGAAAAAAATTATATATATATATATACATTATATATATATATATATATATATATATATATATATATATATATATATATATATATATATATATATATTTATATATATATATATATATATATATATATATGTATATATACGTTTATATATATATATATATATATATATATATATATATATATATATATATATATATTATATATATATATACATATATATATATATATGTATATATATGTAAATATATATAATATATTATATATATATATATATATATTATATATATATATATATATATATTATATATATATATATATTAAATATATATATATATATATATATATATATATTATAATATAATATATTATATATATATTATATATATATATATATCTATATATATATATATATATACTAGCCGAAAAGCCGCCCATCGGGCGGACTTTTTGGCTAGCTCCTGCGGAGGGCTATTGATGGGCCCTCGGCCCACCACCTGTGTTTGGTGGGCCGAGGGCCCACCAAACACAGACTCTCCAGATAGCCCCTTCTAACTTTCCTGAAATCATGGATATAGAAATGTATGTATTAACGCCTTACCCATCACCACACACCCATTCACTCACCCATTACCCATCACCACACACCCATTCACTCACCCATTACCCGTCACCCCCCACCCATTCACTCACCCATTACCCATCACCACACACCCATTCACTCACCCATTACCCATCACCCCTCACCTACTCCCTCACCCATCACCCCCAACCCATCCCCCCCCACTCATTCACTCACCCATCACCCCACACCCATTACCCATCACCCTACCCATTCACTCACCCATTACCCATCACCCTACATTAAGGTTTCCTCAATTCTCGCAACCCTTTTTTTTTCACAATTCTCGCTAATAGGCTACAATTTTTTTTTTTAAAGTAATCGGGTCATCCCCAAAGGGGCATTAAAATGTTCCCCTGGTCAACCTGGTTCCAAAACTGTGCCATATGATGGAATTGTGCCACTGGGGACGGAACCTATCGCGGACACACAGACAGACACACACACACACACACACACACACACACACACACACACACACACACACTGTCACGACCGTGACGGCTGGGTTTCACATGATGTACCATATAAGGGATTTCCCATGTTTAATTTAGTATGTTTTAATTTTGTTCATGTCTAAGTTTCCCGTTTTCTTTGTTGTGAGGATCTGTGGTGTCTCGGATAATTTTTGTCTCGGATGAAAACGCCGCCGGGAAGGAAAACGAGAGTGAAATTTGTTCGTGTTCCCTGTCACGTAGGCCAGGATCCATTAAAATGGCTTTGTTTTATAGTATATAGTTATATAGGTTTATACCATGCTTTAGGGAAATAGCCAGAGGCCTAATTGTACCGCCCAAAGTCAGTATTACGTTTTTACCTCATAATTCCTTATTTCAATAATCATGAGGCCAAATACTTTCATACTAGGAAGTAGGGTTAGGTGGGATGTACGTTAGTGGTTAGATATAGGTTTTTGTTTCCCACAGTTCGGGAAGGAAGGTTTGGAATGCCATGTTGCACATGGAAGGTCGCCAGCGGCCTTGGTTCTCACATAAGCTTAGTTTTCACTTATACCATCGTTCTAGTATCTTTTCAAGTGTATTAAGTGTTTTTTTTCATAGGTTTCCCTTTTGTTTTAAAGAATACGGGCGGCCGTTTGGCCGCCCGGCTTTTGCCGGTCCAGGAAGCCGGCAGAGCCGAGGATATATATAGGAGGGTTGACCTTACCCCGACACACTTGACCTGAGCCGACTGACTTGACCAGAGACGCCGGGATGGACGTCATTGTTCACCCATAATTTTCGACGGTACGGGTGAACACGTAGTGGGTGCTTGGGCGATCCCAAAGTGGTTGTGAGGTAAGGTGTGTTTCGTTTTGTTTCCTCTGGCCAACATGATCAATTTTTAGGTGTTTTGTGCCTAAAGGGGAGTGATTGTTGGGTTGCTGTCGAGTCATGGGAATTTTAGTGGAGATAAGAGTTTAGGCGTGTGTTTTTCCTGTTAACTCAATTTTAGTGAAAGTGTTTTTTTTGTGATTGTATTTGTCGGAGTTCGGGAAAAATCAGATAAGTTTTCCCTTTTCCTTGTGTGGCGAATAGCAGTCGAACACTGTCCGTTTTATGTGTTAGACAGGAGCACTTTTGCCTTGTGTGTATTTTTGTTTCTTTAGAGTTCTAATGACTGGGTTATCAACGAGCTGTCTTGATAACAATTTCAAGAGTGAGCGTGTACATCTTAATTAGTTTTCTTTATCCATGCGGTGTGTTTCTTTTTATGGCCAACCATAATTAAATGAAGTAATAAAGTGTTAACGTTGTTCTGTTTGATAGAGCTTTCATTTCTCATTTTTCTTTTGTGATTAGTTCGTTATTTGGGTATTGTTTTTGACTCAAAGTATTACTTCACTGGTTACTGGTTTTTATTTTATGTTTTTTTTTTAATCGACTCCCCCACCGAACCTGAATTTCAATTTTTACTAAGCGTTCATTACTTTAGTCTTGACCGAGAGGGGGAGATTCGTGACAGTGGCGACCTTGCCAGGATGTACACGTTCTTATAGGTTTTATTGAGTTGTAGTTTTGCGTGGAAGGTACTAACACCCACGTTTTGGGTTGATTTAGATTTTTGTTTTCGCGTGTCGTTGTGTTACCAGTTCGCCATCATGGCTCTGATCTCTGACGCTGACGTGGCTGAATTTTTGCGTGGCCAGCCCACGCGCGATGACGTATCTAAATTAACCGTGCCTGAGTTACGTTTGATAGCTCAAAGCTTTGATCTGGCGGATGTTTCCCGCTATGTTAAGACTGAGCTCGTTAGCATAGTCTTGCAGCAGTTAGAGCTGGACCAAGATCTACTAGGAAGTGAGGCGAGTCCACCCCACCCCGTAGAGAACGTAAACGAGGTGCAGGAACCCATGAGCCCAGAAGGCCACAGGGGCGCTTCCGGACCCGATGGGGATACTAGACGTTTGGAGCTTCAGCTCAAGCTAGAGGAAGCTAAAACCCGCACCCTCCAGAACCAAATCCGATTAGCAGAACTAGGAACTGAGAGGAATGGCAATTCGGGTTTTAATCCCTCTCACTTCGATATGGGGAAAGCACTCAAGTTAATCCCACCTTTTCAAGAAAGTCAGGTGGATGATTTTTTCGCGAGTTTTGAGCGTTTGGCAACGCGTCTTTCTTGGCCTCGTGACTATTGGACGCTGCTCCTGCAACAAAATTTAAAGGGCAGGGGGGTTGAAAGCGTATATGTCTCTTCCAGACGAGGATGCTAAGGAGTATTTTCACGTAAAGAAGCAGGTACTTCAGGCGTATTCCTTAGTACCTGAAGCTTACCGGCAGAAGTTTAGGACGCTGAGGAAACTCCCAGAAGGGAGCCATTTAGAGCTGGCCCGTGCCCTGAGGGAAGCATTTGCAAACTGGAGAAGGGCATCAGAAGTGGGAACATTCGATCAGCTGGTGGAACTAATATTACTGGAGGAGTTTTCCAACGTATTTCCCTCGTGAAGTAGCTACTTATTTGTCGGAGAAGGACAGTAAAACAGTTGAGGCAGCAGCAACCCTAGCGGATAAATATATGTTGGCCAAGGGAGATAGACACACTTTTTCGTCTCGTCAGGGAAACTGGTCATCTAACTCTTTCCCTGCGAAGGGAAGAGGAGGATTTCATGGCCAGCCTGGACCACGCACCCCCACCCAGGGTATTTCGAAGCCCTCTTCAGATACTAACCCAGCAGTTCTTTACAGTTGTACCTCCTGCGGCAAAACAGGACACACCGTTGACTTCTGTTGGAGTCGGCTTCGTCGAAACGGTAAGAATAAACCTGTTCATACTATAAGTACTGTTCCTGATGATGCTGATGTTGAACCAAGTGAAAATGTTAAACCAGTGGGTTTGATTCGTCTTCGAGGAGAGATGGAGGAAGTAGAGTGCCCAGTTGTAGAGGCACCTCGCGCCAGCAAGCCCGAGGCTGGTTACGAAGCTTTTCTCTCCTCAGGCACAGTGTCGAGTGGCGGGGGAGCCAAACCCAGTCACTATTTTGCGCGACTCAGGGGCACTGCAAACCTGATCCGGGCGGGTATTATAGCCGTGAAGACACAGGGACGTTTGTGGTTTTGTCTTCTATAGGAGGACAGAGTTCAGCACCGTTAGTGCAAATAACCATAGATTCAAATTGTTTTGCAGGGATGGCTCAAGTAGCCGTGGTGAGTGAATTGCCCGTAAAGGGCGTGGACATGATTCTTGGGAATGATTTGGCCGGCGGAAGGATGGGTAATTTGTCCCCGCCGGTACTGCAGGCACAACCCAGTGCTTCGTCAGCTTTACTGCAATTAGAGTCTGAAATGCCACAAACTTTCCCTTTTTGCGCTGTCACGCGCTCGATAGCAGCAAAAGCCCATTCAGCTGAGTCGTTGCAGGTCCAAGATTTGGACGGGAACGTTGATGAAGGAGACTTAGACGTCTCTAGTTTATTTGTCGACCCCTCTTCTCTCTCTTCTCCTTTGTCCTCAGGTGAGCTGACCACCGGAAGACAGGCGTTGGTAGCGGCCCAGAAAGAGGACGAAGGTCTACGGCCGATGCTGGAACAGGCTCAGGAGTCGAGGAGAGACACCGGGCCCACGACCACGTACTACCTCAAAGAAGGGGTGTTGTGTAGGAGGTGGCTGCCCCCAACCTTTTCTCAGGCGGACGCTTCGTGGGCGGCCGTGGAACAAATTGTTGTGCCTACTCCATACCGGCACACTATTTTGGAACTGGCCCACGACGGACGGTTCGCCGGACACCTTGGCTCCCGCAAGACGCTGGCCAAAGTGAGCCGGTGTTTTTTTTGGCCGACCTTACGACGTGACGTCACTAGACACTGCGGGGAGTGTCACGTTTGTCAGAAGGTAGGCAGGCCGAACCAGAAAATTCCGCCTGCCCCCTTAGTGAAAATTCCCCACCTGCCTGAACCGTTTTCTAGTCTTCAGGTGGATGTGGTGGGTCCGTTGCCAAAGACTTCGAAAGGCAACGAATATATCTTGACCATAATCGACACAGCGTCACGTTATGTGCACGCCGCTGCTCTTAGGAAGCTCTCGGCGGCAGCTGTGACGAAAGTGTTGTTAGATGTTTTTTGCCACCTTTGGGCTTCCCAAATAGAGTCCAAACGGACGGAGCTTCCTATTTCAAGGGTAAAGTTTTCGGGAATTTGTGAGGGGGTTGGGAATTAAACATTCAGTTTCTAGTCCTTACCACCCAGAGAGTCAGGGAGCGGTGGAGCGTAGTCACCAAACCATGAAATGTATCCTCCGAAAATTTGCTGTAGAATCCTCGTCTCATTGGGATACGGACTTGCCGTACCTTTTGTTTGTTATGAGGGACATGCCATCGGAGAGTACAGGCTTTTAGCCCCTACGAGCTCGTTTTTGCTCACAGAGTAAGAGGTCCTTTGTATCACCTCAAGGAGAGAATGTGGGAAGCTGGTGACGAGGGTTGTAGCTTGTTGGAATGGGTTGGGGAATTTAGGCATAAATTACTTAGGTGCTGGCACATAGCTGCAGAACACCTGGCCGAGTCACAGTCCCGCGCGAAGTGCTGGTACGACAAGAGGGCGAGACAGCGGGAGTTTAACCCGGAAGACATGGTACTTGCTCTCCTTCCTTTCCGAGGTAACCCTTTTCAGGCCAAGTTTAGTGGCCCGTATCGTGTCCTTAAAAAAATTAGTGACACCAATTACGTGATAGCCCCCCCGGACCGTCGTCGTGCCCAAAGTTTATTCATGTGAACATGCTCAAAAGAGTATGTTGGGTTCTTCCTCTGGGGACCCTCTGGGGGCCTCTGTGTGTCTCTCCGGCCCGTACTCACCGGCCGTCGAAGAGGAGGAAGAAGAAAACCCTATGTGTGGGGCCAGCGCGATACCCTTGTTCCCGGGGGAGACTTGGTTAGGTAACGCAACGGCCAAGGACACCCTAAGGGACATAACTAGTCACTTGACGGACACTCAGCAGCAGGATCTGCTTGCCATTATGGGCCGTTACCCCCAGGTGTTCGGTGACAAGCCTGGCCGCACCTCCATAGTGGTCCATGACATCGAAGTGGGAGACGCGGCTCCGATTAAGCAATCACCTTATAGGGTTCACCCTCGCCGAGCTTCTTTAATTGAGAAGGAGATCGATAGCATGTTGGAAATGGGGCTCATTCGCCCTGGGGCGAGTGAGTGGTGCTCTCCCGTTGTGCTCGTCCCCAAAAGTGATGGTAGCCAGAGATTCTGCATAGATTTCAGAAAGGTAAATAATGTCACCAAGAAAGATTCTTTTCCTCTGCCCAGAATCGAAGAGTGTATTGAGAAAATTGGGCGATCCAAGTTCATTACAAAGATAGACCTTCTAAAAGGTTTTTGGCAGATTGGTTTGACCCCAAAGGCTCAGGAGATTTGCTGTTTTTCCACGTTAGGACAAACGTATCTTCCCCTTGTTCTACCCTTCGGGTTATGTAATTCGCCCTCCACCTTTCAACGGCTGATGAACTTGGTGCTGGCCGGCATACCTAAGATAGCAGTTTACTTGGATGACGTGCTTGTATACTCCGATACATGGGAGGAGCATAGGAACCAGCTAGAATCCTTGTTCACCGCTCTCCACAAGGCGAACCTAGTAGTCAACCTATCAAAGTGTTCTTTCGCTCATGCTCAAGTTCAATATCTGGGACATATGGTAGGACTCGGGGAATTGTCACCCCCTTCAGTCAAAGTGGAAGCTATCTTTCAGATGCCTGCTCCTCAAACAAGAAGGCAGGTCCGTAGATTCTTGGGTGCCGTGGGGTACTATCGGCGCTATGTTAAAAATTTTGCGGACTTGGCCTTACCTCTCACAGAGCTGCTTAAAAAGAACCGTCCCTTTAAATGGAGCAAAGAATGCGAGGAGGCGTTTCATGGTTTTCAGGGTGTTTTGTGTAGCTATCCTGTCCTCACCTCTCCCAGTTTTGACCAGGAATTTAAGTTGGCGTGTGATGCAAGTGACAGGCGGTGGGAGCTGTGTTACTCCAGGAAGACAGACAGGGTGTCGACCACCCGGTGGCATACTTCAGCAAGAAGTTGTCACCCGCTCAGCAGAATTACGCTGTAATCGAGAAGGAACTTCTGAGTCTTATCTTGGCTCTTAACCACTTTAACTTTTACCTCCTTCCTTCAGAACATATCACTGTTTTCTCAGACCACCGCCCTCTCAGTTATTTGGCCAATTTCAAGCTGAAGAATCAGCGCCTGACTCGTTGGAGTCTCTTCCTGCAGAACTAAATCTTTCTATTACCCATGTAAAAGGGATTGACAATGTGATCCCTGATCTGTTATCACGCCCTAATGACAACTGAGAAAATGGTAATCAGACATTTTGTCCTCTTACCATTTTCTTTTCTTTGTGGGGAGGTCTGTCACGACCGTGACGGCTGGGTTTCACATGATGTACCATATAAGGGATTTCCCATGTTTAATTTAGTATGTTTTAATTTTGTTCATGTCTAAGTTTCCCGTTTTCTTCGTTGTGAGGATCTGTGGTGTCTCGGATAATTTTGTCTCGGATGAAAACGCCGCCGGGAAGAAAACGAGAGTGAAATTTGTTCGTGTTCCCTGTCACGTAGGGCCCGGATCCATTAAAATGGCTTTGTTTTATAGTATATAGTTATATAGGTTTATACCATGCTTTAGGGAAATAGCCAGAGGCCTAATTGTACCGCCCAAAGTCAGTATTACGTTTTTACCTCATAATTCCTTATTTCAATAATCATGAGGCCAAATACTTTCATACTAGGAAGTAGGGTTAGGTGGGATGTACGTTAGTGGGTTTGATATAGGTTTTTGTTTCCCACAGTTTCGGGGAAAGGGAAAGGGTTTGGAATGCCATGTTGCACATGGAAGGTCGCCAGCGGCCTTGGTTTTTCACATAAGCTTAGTTTTCACTTATACCATCGTTCTAGTATCTTTTCAAGTGTATTAAGTGTTTTTTTTCATAGGTTTCCTTTGTTTAAAGAATACGGGCGGCCGTTGGCCGCCCGGCTTTGCCGGTCCAGGAAGCCGGCAGAGCCGAGGATATATATAGGAGGCGTTGACCTTACCCCGACACACTTGACCTGAGCCGACTGACTTGACCAGAGACGCCGGGATGGACGTCAGTTGTTCACCCATAATTTTCGACGGTACGGGTGAACACGTAGTGGGTGCTTGGGCGATCCCAAAGTGGTTGTGAGGTAAGGTGTGTTTCGTTTTGTTTCCTCTGGCCAACAGTGATCAATTTTTAGGTGTTTTGTGCCTAAAGGGGAGTGATTGTTGGGTTGCTGTCGAGTCATGGGAATTTTAGTGGAGATAAGAGTTTAGGCGTGTGTTTTTCCTGTTAACTCAATTTTAGTGAAAGTGTTTTTTTTGTGATTGTATTTGTCGGAGTTCGGGAAAAATCAGTTAAGTTTTCCCTTTCCTTGTGTGGCGAATAGAAGTCGAACACTGTCCGTTTTATGTGTTAGACAGGAGCACTTTGCCTCATGGGAATATTAGTGGAGATAAGAGTGTAGGCGTGTGTTTTTCCTGTTAACTCAATTTTAGTGAAAGTGTTTTTTTTGTGATTGTATTTGTCGGAGTTCGGGAAAAATCAGATAAGTTTTCCCTTTTCCTTGTGTGGCGAATAGCAGTCGAACACTGTCCGTTTTATGTGTTAGACAGAGCACTTTTGCCTTGTGTATTTTGTTTCTTTAGAGTTCTAATGACTGGGTTATCAACGAGCTGTCTTGATAACAATTTCAAGAGTGAGCGTGTACATCTTAATTAGTTTTCTTTATCCATGCGGTGTGTTTCTTTTTATGGCCAACCATAATTAAATGAAGTAATAAAGTGTTAACGTTGTTCTGTTTGATAGAGCTTTCATTTCTCATTTTTCTTTTGTGATTAGTTCGTTATTTGGGTATTGTTTTTGACTCAAAGTATTACTTCACTGGTTACTGGTTTTTATTTTATGTTTTTTTTTTAATCGACTCCCCCACCGAACCTGAATTTCAATTTTTACTAAGCGTTTTATTACTTTAGTCTTGACCGAGAGGGGGAGATTCGTGACAACACACACACACACCTTCGCTTATATTATTATTTATATATATATATATATATATATATATATATATATATATATATCTTCTATAATAATATAAGCGAAAGTGTGTGTGTCTGTCTGTCTGTCTGTCTGTCTGTCCGCGATAGGGCCGCCCCCGTGGCGGAATCCCATCATATGTCACAGTTTTCTTGGCATTCAGACAGCTCGACCAGGGAAGGTTTTTAAGCCCACTATGAGATGATCCGATTCACTTTTTTTGTATCTTTTTTTTATCAGCCTATTAGCGAGAATTGTGAAAAAAAAATGTGGGTTGCGAGGAATTGAGGTGAAACCTTGATGTAGGTGATGGGTACGGGTGATGTGAAATGGGTGGGGTTTGGATGGGTAATGGGTGTGGGATGATGGGTGAGTGAATGGGTAGGAGGTGATGGGTTGGGGTGCTGGGTGATGGGTGAGGGAATAGGTGGGGGGGGATGGGTAATGGGCGAAGTGAATGGGTGTGTGTGATGGGTAATGGCCGTGAGTGAATGGTGGGGGCTGATGGGTAATGGGGGGAGTTGAATGGGTGGGGGGATAAATACATTTCTACATCCATGATTTTCAGGAAAGTTAGAAGGGCATCTGGAGAGTCTGTGTTGGTGGGCCTTCGCCCACCAAACAAGGTGGTGGCAGAAGGCCCACCAATAGCCCTAATATAGGTGAGTGAAGGGTGGGGGGTGATAGGATATGGGTGATTGAATGGGTTGGGGGTGATGTGAATGGTTGGGCTTAATACATACATTTCTACATCCATGATTTCAGAAAGCTACGAAGGCTATTGGAGAGTCTGTGTTGGTGGGCCGAGGCCACCATTGCCCTCCGCAGGAGCTACCGTAGATAACAGTGAAGTCGCCACCTACAGTGAAGTCGCCAGGCGCCAAATATTACAAATTATAGCATCACTACTGAATTTTTGTATGTGCCATGAAGATGTTACACAATAGTTTATATCATGGGCTGTATAATCTAACCTGTTTCAGCGTTGTTTTATGCTTTTTATCTGCAAATATAAACTGTTGGCATTGTGTTTCCTCCGTTTTTCGCGCGATGACAGACAGTAAACCAAGTAGCTTTGCGGGCGACAGGACACAAACTTGCCAGATCTTTCAACTTGAATAGAATTTATTGTCACGTTGGCAGAAGGAAATTTTATATTCGAAGCATCTTCCGCAGCAATATATATATAGACTGTTTTACTTTACCTCTAATTTCCCTGCATTCCCAGAGTGGCGACTCAACTGTTGGGTAAATACTAGCTGGCGACTTACTGTAGTAGTATTAGTGAGGTCGACACTCGGTTTTATTTTTGTAATGTGTCATTTATAGCCCTTTATAGCTGGGTCATTAATATGGGACACAGATGAAAACACAAAATTACACAGACTTTATAGATAGACCCTTCTAACTTTCCTGAATCATGGGATGTACAAATGTAAGAAGTAAAGCCACCACACGTCTGTAAATAACCAAAGAAACGTAGAACTGGCTGACTTCACTGTTATCTACGGTAGCCAAAAAGGGCAGTACGGAGGGCGCTTGCGGCTAGTATATAACGTATATAATTAGGGTACGGCCTCGTATAACAAATTTTTTTTTCCAACTTTGACATGCCAAGTTTCTTATGTAAAAATGGAATTCTCTAAGACGATTTCTATCTATTTCCATTTTGCATTTGAGCAATTTTACTATGCAAAATCGCACTTTTATATTGCACCCTTATCGTAATGCTTAAATGAGTACGGAGTGTCCGTTGGTCCTGTATATTGCATCATGCACCAATATGAGTCCAAATGACTAGCGTGGTAAGCTCTTTCGATCAGTTGGTTCCATCAGGCACTACATCACAGTGTCACAGCCTCTACGTTGGCCTAGAACGTGTCCTCAGTCCTTATTAGGACCTGAAGCAGGGCATGGTCCCCGGTGGTGCGGGCCCGAGTCCGGATGAAAACCGTCTCTGGCCTGTCTGCTTCCACCAGTTGCTGTCGCAGCCTCTGTAACCTGCTTCACGTACTCTTGCGGCTACTGAGTGTGGATAGAGAACTCCGGAACCCTCGTACGATTGACCAGCTCTCCTGGATCTGATCCCCGGACACGTGAACAGGTGTGAATGCCGGCTCTGTGCACCTCGCAGGCTGCAGCTGATCAGTGTCTGCAAGTGGTTGGCTGACAAGTTCCAGCTTGGGTGTGATGCGTGGTCTTACACTGGTGTCCCCACATACTCTCTCGTCAGCCCTTCAGCTTCAAAATCTGGGTCCACAGCGAACCTGCGGTTCGTCCTCACTCTGACTCGCCCATCAGCGATCGAGGAGGAAACACTCTGAGTGTGCGAAAACCATGCTCCTGTCCGCACGTAGAAGGTCACAAGCTGTTTGACCTTCTTGGGCTGCGACCTCAATCACTCTGAGCTGCGTGAGGATGTGCTTTTGGGGCCGGTCCTCTAGTCTGTGGTGAACCTTGATGGTCGTATAGTAGAGTTTGAAGTAAACCTGCAGGCCAGTTACTTGACTAGGGATTTCCAGGGTGTTCAGTTCTTTGCCAGTCAGTCCCCATGCTTTCGGGTCCACATGTACACGAGCGACTGGGCTGGCGTGAGCCCTTGGAGGGGACACCTTGCCACACTTGATCTCCTGCAGCTCGGGACGGCGGGGAGGGGACGCCCCGATCACAGCCTGCCTGGACCAGCTGGGTATGGAGACCTGCTGAGTCAGTGGGACATGTTGACCAGGATATACTCCGGTATCTCAGTGAGATTCTTCACCGCCTGGCCACTCCTCTGAACTCTGCGTTTGCACTGCATCTCATTCACGCTGGACCAGCCGACTGAACACGGAACGTGAAGGCAAGTCAGGATGAGTAGGGCGTCGAGCTGTGATAAGGTGGAGCCGGGGCAACTCGTTTGGGGCAAACACGCCATATACTCCAGAAGAGCTGCGTCCCAGCATTCTACTCCAAATGGCGTGAGCACCTCCCTTCCACCCCGTGTTGGCCTAGTTGAGTCACATTGCAGTTACGACAGTGAGTCGGTGGAGTTCGTAGTCACCAAGCAGATCATAGAGAGCCTGAGCCACTTGCAAAACACGCAGGCTTTTCAGGTGGCACCGGGTATCCTCCTCGGTACAAAAGTGCCAAAGTTACCTCCCAGATGGCTCCTCTGTCACGACACATGCTCTCCCTGATCAACCTTGGGTGCAGTTTCCCATAGCTGCGGGCGCCATCGCCCTGGTCTTTCCTTCCTCCCATCGTAACCCATCCAAACTATTTTGGTACCATGGTTAGAGTACGCCGTATAACAAAAAATTCTTTTTCTCAAGTTTGGCATGCCATTTTCCTATGTAAAAGAGAATTCTAAGACGTTTTTATCTAGTTCCATTCTTTGCATTTGAGCAATCTTACTATGCCAAAATCGCACTTTAAGCTTGTTTGCATATAAAATAAAAGTCCATTTTTGCACAGCAAGAATGATCAAACAAAAGTTGAAGATGATAAACCACCCTTAAAATTCAATTTACAAAGAAAACAATCTGCCAAATTCGAAATAATCTATATTCACTTTCATTTGACCTACGGCGTACCCTAAATAATATTAATATAGATATATATATATATATATATATAAAATATATTTTAATATATAATAATATATATATATATATAATATATATATATAATAATATTTATATATATAAATTTATATAATATTAACGATATATATGAATATACGTATATTAGGATATATATATGTAATTATATAATATATATAAAAATGAAAATATATATATATATATATAATATATAATAATATATATATATATATATATAAATATATATAAAATATATATGTATATATATATATATAATTATATATATACTATATATAAATATTATATATATATATACATAATATATATATAATAATATATAATATTTTAAATATAATAATTTATATATTAATATAATATAATATATATATATATATATATATATATATATATATATATATAATATATAAATATATATATATATATATATATATAAAATATATATATATATATACTAGCCGAAACCCGGCCCTCCGGGCGGCCTTTTTGGCTAGCTCCTGCGGGGCATTGGTGGCCTGCGGCCCACCACCTGTGTTTGGGGGGCCCTTTCGGCCACCAAACACAGACTTTTCCAGATAGCCCCTTCTAATTTTCCTGAAATCATGGATGTAGAAATGATGTATTCCCCCCACCCTTTGGACTCACCCATACCATCACCCCCCACCCATCACTGACCCATTCCCTATCACCAACACACCCATTCACTCACCATATACCATCACCCCCACCTATCCCTCACCCATCACCCATCCCCCCCAACCCATCACCCCCACCCATTCACTCACCCATCACCCCACACCCATTAAACCCATCACCCCACCCATTCACTCACCATTACCCATCACCATCACCCACATCAAGGTTTCCTCAATTCTCGCAAACCACATTTTTTTTTCACAATTCTCGCAAATAGGCTGCTACAAAAACGAGAAAAAAAAAAGTGATCGGATCATATCATAAGTGGGCTTAAAAAACCTTCCCCTGGCGAAACTGGTTCCAAAACTGTGGACATATGCATTGGGATTCCGCCACGGGGGGCGGCACCTATCGCGGACAGAAGACAGACGACAGACAAGACACACACACTTAGCCATATATATAATATCTATATCATATTATCATATCTATATATATATATCTTATCATTTATATATATATATATTATATTTAGCGGAAAGTGTGTGTGTCGTCTGTCTGTCCGCGATAAGGTGCCGCCCCCAGGGCCCCAAAATCCCCTCATATGGCACAGTTTTGGAACCAGCTCGACCAGGGGAAGGTTTAACGCCCACTTATGAGATGATCGATCACTTGCTTCTCTTTTTTTTAGCAGCCTATAGGTAGAATGTGAAAAAAGAGGGTTGCGAGAATTGAGAAACCTTGATGTAGGGTTGATGGGTACTGGGTGAGTGAAAGGGGTGGGGTGATGGGTAGGGTGTGGGGTGATGGGTGAGTGAATGGGTGGGGGGTATGGGTGAGGGGAGGGAATAGAAGGGGGTGGTGATGGAAAAGGGTGAGTGAATGGGCTGTGTGGTGATGGGTAATGGGTGAGTGAATGAGTGGGGGGTGATGGGTAATTGGGTGAGTGAAGTGGTGGGGGGTGATGGGATAATGGGTTGAGTGAAATGGGTGGCGTTATACATTCAATCATGTTTCCGGAAAGCTAGAAGGGGCGATCTGGAGCGTCTGTGTTTGGTGGGCATTCGGCACCCCAAACACAGGTGGTGGGCCAAAGGCCCACCAAAAGCCTCCGCAGGAGCTAGCCCAAAAAGTCAGCCGGAGGCGGCTTTGCGGCAGTATATATATATAGGACATATATAAGATATATATATATATTATATTATATATAGATATAATATAAGTATATATAATATACAGATATATAATATTAACTTATTATATATAATAATATATATATATATTATATGCATATATGTATATTATATATATATATATATATATTATTAAATATATATATAAT
>JACEEZ010019629.1:297699-307699 GCA_016584305.1 Chionoecetes opilio
GTGTCTGTTGTGCCAGGGAAGTAGGGGGGCTGGTTGTGCCGGGAAGTAGTGTTGTTTTTGGGGTGAAACCGGGGAAGTAGGTTTGTGTTGTCCAGGGAAGTAGGGTGTGTTGCCAGGGAATAGTGTTGTGTTGTCATGGAAATAGTCTGTGTGGTGCCAGGGAAGTGGTGTTGTGTGGTGCCAGGGAAGTGGTGTTGTGTGGTGCCAGGGAAGTAGTGCTGTGTGGTGCCAGGGAAGTAGTGTTGTGTGGTGCCAGGGAAGTAGTGTTGTGTGGTGCCAGGGAAGTAGTGTTGTGTGGTGCCGGGAAGTATGTTGGTTGTGCCATGGGAATTTGGGCTTGGGGGGCCAGGAAGTAGTGTTGTGTTGTGCCAGGGAAGTAGTGCTGTGTGGTGCCAGGGAAGTAGTGTTGTGTGGTGCTAGCAGTGGCGTACCAGGTATCTATCAATAGGGGGGCACATGGGGGGGGCACAGCTAAGTAAGGGGGGAGGCACTAGGCAAACGGAGCGCTGGGACATTCTGATGCCCCTGGCCAGTGGGGGGCAATTGATTTTCATGGGGGGCACATGCCCCCCGTAGCTACGGCACTGCACACACACACACACACACACACACACACACACACACACACACACACACACACACACACACACACACACACACACATACATACACACACATACAAACGCACAAGCACACAAAATTAAATTAAACTTCGACTCGGGAGTTTGATTTAATCTTCTTATTTTTCTATCTCCAAAATAAACAACATTAACAATTTGAACATGATATATACATTTCTCTCTCTCTCTCTCTCTCTCTCATCTCGTCTCTTCCTCCTCTTCTCTCATCTCTCTCCTCTCTCCTCTCTTCTCCTCTCCTCCTCTCTCTCCCCTCGCTCTCTCTCTCCCCCCTCTCTCTCTCTTTCTTTTCTCTCTCTCTCTCTCTCTCTCTTTCTTTCATACATCTCAGAGACACTTCGAAATAATTGAAGCAGTTAATTAGCGAAGTTATTGTGGTCATAATTATTGCAACAATCACGATATACATATATCTGGCACGATTACTATCATCAAATAGAACCATGAAGCTCACGATAGACACAAGTTAAGCAAGTCACAGTACAACAATCAAAGAGAAAACTGTGATATGAAACTAAAGTGTCGAGGCTTTGCGAGTCGTTTGGTACTTGCCTGGTGAACTTCAGCGGGAGGCTAGAGGCTTGGTCACTTGGTGGTGGTGGCGGCGCCGGTGTGCAGGACTAGTGGTCTATCGTTTACTCATATTTGTTTGTTGTGTAACGCATTTAACGGATTCGCGTATCAAACTATAGCGTTACCGTTTGTGTTGTGTGTGTTAAGGTACTATGGCTGCCTGCAAGCATCGGGCAGGCCGGGTGAAGGCAGGAAGCAGGCCGGAAGCAAGGTGCAGAAGACCCACTCAGCTGCTTGTTGCCGTGAGTAGCCAGCCATCTTGTGTGTCGTCATGTTTTCCTTGTGGTATTTATTTCGTTCATCGTGTGTGTAGGACTGAGTGAGGTTATTTATGTTTGTTCATGGCACTTTGTACGGTATATGGAGAACCACGATATGATGAAGGAAAGGCTATGAGGTTACTGAGTTGTGACTTTCTTAATGCCATAACCACTCCTCTCTCTCGTTTCTTGAGGCTTAATCTCCCAATTCTCCGCCTCATCCCCTCTCTCCCCTTCCCTCCTCGATGACGGCGTCTCTTACTTACAGTTTGAGATATTTAGGCGGTATAAAAAAAAAAAAAAAAAAAAAAACCCACTATGACATGAATATGTAAATAGGAAGTTAACCCATATATGCCTGACTTCGGTAAATCTTAAGAACAAAGGCTCCATTCCCTATCTTCTTCTTATAGCCAACAAGCTTGAGGACATGGTGGGAAACCGGGGTTTTTGGGTGGGGGAGCACACACATAAGGGAAATATGGCCCAACACAAAAAAATCCCTATACTAGGGAAATTTCCCTAGTTCATAGACTTTATAGGGGCCATATTTCCCTTATATAAATATGTGTGCTCCCCACCCAAAAAAATCCCTAAACTAGGGAAATCTCCCTAGTTCATAGACTTTATCGGGGCTATATTTCCCTTATATGTGTGCTCCCGCACCCAAAAACCCCGGTTTCCACCATGTCCCCAAGCTTGTTGGCTATAAGAAGATAGGAGGTTGAGCCTATATTCTAAAGATGACTCTACAGACTAATTTAGCACCCCTCCTCGAGCCCCTCGTGCTGTGCACTGACCTTACCTAACCTGCCCTAACCTAACCTAGCGGGGGGGGGGGGGGGGGCTCCGTCACCCCTCGACCCCCTCATGCTGTGCACTAACCTAACCTAACCTGACCTAGCCTACTCTAACCTAACCTAACCTAGTGGACGGGGGCGCACTTCTCAAAACTTGGGAAAAATATCCTAAAAGTAGACCAATTTTCAAACTCGTCGTCCATTGCGCATCTCGCTGGACTTAGTTTTTCTCAAGAACCTGAAATTTAATATCGGCCATGTAGGCAAAGTAAGGATCTGCACTCACTAAAATCTAAACAGATGTGTTAAGGACAGTAAGTATAATACGTAGAGCCAACATTTGGGTCAGCTTAGCGTGGAGCCCTTGTTCTTAAGATTTTCCCTGACTTCCTATATACTGTATAGTCAACCAATAAACTTATTCATTAAAGAAAAGGTTGCAATAGGAAACTAATTTGGTTTGGTTGGTTGGATATGAAGTGGACTTACCTCAAACAGAAAATAAAGGATTTGAGATGTGGCGTATAACTGCAACCACCAACCATTCGCGTTAGTAACAAGAATTCTGACGCTTACTTAACGAGTAATTATCCCATAGAGTACCTGTAACAAGACGTCACGGCGAGTCACGACCAGTGGCGGAACAAGGGGTGTATAAATGGGGGTCACCCAGGGGGTCACCACCCTAAAATGGGGGGGTACATGGCCCCCCAGGCCCCCCCGCAGTTCCGCCACTGGGTGTCCAGGGAAGTTGTGTTGTGTGGTGTCAGGGAAATAGTGTTGTGTGGTGCCAGGGAAGTGGTGTTGTATGGTGCCGAAGTAGTGATGATGTGTGTGGTGTGTCAGGGTTGTGGTACGTGGTGCCGGGATAACTGTTGCATGATGGTGCTGTTAATTCTTCTTTATTGCGTATGTGCTGGTTTAGTAATGATGTTGTTCAATTTTGTGTATAATCTGGTATGGACACGATCTCAGGAAGTGTATTGCCAATAGCCATGTATCTTCATTAACGGAATAATCAGTTTCCATCAAATTTAAAAGGCTTGTTGATACATAATTATGATACATGTATATTAAAAGAGCATACTTTTTACATTGCAAGACAGAATTACACAGCAGAACATGCCATACTATTCACGGAAACTTTGTGTACATCATGTATCGCATTAATTGCAGTAACAACATATACTGTATTTTTAAAGCAGAATAACGGTATGATTACGAGCGAAGCGCTCGTGAGTCCTCACTCACTCGGATTTTTCCGGGATAAGCGGCCGACCCGACCGACCGTCATGCTTTTCAGGAGCTATATCTTTGGAATTCCGCTTCCGATTGACAAGCGGTCTTTGCCATCTGATAGCCCCATTCAATCCCTATTTGTGCTTGACATGTTTTATCTCACGTGAGGGGTCAGCATGGCGCGTGCCGCGTGAGGGGTGTCAGACAACGTTATCTTGCTATAGCTGAGAAACGGCTGTACCGACTAAGTTGAAATTTGGTGTGTGTTTTGAGACGATACACCTAGCAATGTCACACAGGTCAAACTCCGGGTGACGCCGCACGTGCGCACGTGCGGCGGGTTTCTAGAGGCTCGCTCGTCCTTCGCCGATTAAGGCGTCTTACTGGTTAATACATTAGTTCCAGCAGCAATTACTGATGTACCAAGCCTCCACTATTATGTGTGCGTGTGTGTGAGTGTCATTCAACTACGATCTGAACCACACGAGCTGGCCTCGCGATAGCTAGCTGTTACCCTCCCGGAAAGAGCTTAAAGAGTTCATAATGACCGATCTGTGTTGCAATGTTGGGACTTCACACAGCACACACACCCAATCCCCTTGCTCAAGGCAAACAGCAACAAACTGTTGTCAGTGGATTTTACACTGAGCGGGGCTTGATTGGCCGACCTTCTTAACAGCTGGCGGAGACGCATTCGGACCACACATATTGTGTGTGTGTGTGTGTGTGTGTGTGTGTGTGTGTGTGTGTGTGTGTGTGTGTGTGTGTGTGTGTGTGTGTGTGTGAGAGAGTTGTGTGTGGTGTGTGTGTGTGTGTGTGTGTGTGTGTGTGTGTGTTCAAATAACAAAGAAACCCAAACGGCCTGCTATTATCAGAGTTGTTTTCGTGACCTCATGGCCAGAGCCTTGTCGTCCAGCAGCATCAAAACACACATTTCATGAAAAGGTGGCCAGTAATGAGGGAGGAAGCATCCTTTTTGATAACTGTTTTATATTTTAATGAGAAATATACATAACGAGTCCACTGTTAGGTTGGAAAGGAAATTGTGATATTTTCTTCATTGTTGAATCATACATTGAGTTTTAGGATTCATGCTAATTGATCTCTCTCTCTCTCTCTCTCTCTCTCTCTCTCTCTCTCTCTCTCTCCTCTCTCTCTCTCGTCTTCTCTCTCTCTCTCTCTCTCTCTCTCTCTCTCTTCTCCTCTCTCTCTCTCTCTCTCCCTCTCGACTCCTCGTCTCTCTCTCTCTCTCTCTCTCTCTCTCATCTCTCTCTCTCTCGTCTCTCTTCTCTCTCTCTGTCTCTCTTCTCTCTCTATCTCTCCTTTTTTTTTCTCTGTCTCTCTCTCTCTCTCTCTTTTTCTCTCTCTCTGTTAAAGGACAGTCATTAGAAAGAACTGATCGTTTTTCTTCTTTACCTAAGGTCTTTCCTGTTTCTTTCTGGTAATCGATAGTTAATTGAGTAAACGAAGCACAAAGCATGGAAAACCCCTACTAACTATAACTCATATATTCTCTTGAACCACAAATTTGTATTGATATTATTAGTGATGATAAGGTTTAATTAAAGCGGCCATCCCTAGAAAGGTTTCTAGGTTGCTACGTTTTTTTAGTATATATTTTAGGGATGAGTTGGATGCGCTGGACGTTTTTTGGGGAGGGAGGAAGGAAGGGAGAGGAGTTTTACAGAGGAGTTTTTTTCGTTTATTTTTTTCTGTTTCAAATAAAAAGATTGGAGCGGAATTTTTTTTTTGTCAGGTCGGAACCGATATGTCTTTCCTAGGTCATCTGTAGGCAACGTATATGTTGAGTGAAAGTCAGTCTCTCTCTCTCTCTCTCTCTCTCTCTCTCTCTCTCTCTCTCTCTCTCTCTCTCTCTCTCTCTCTCTCTCTCTCTCTCTCTCTCTCTCTCTCTCTCTCTCTCTCTCTCTCTCTCTCTCTCTCTCTTTGGTACTTGCAAAGTGTCTAGATAGAATCAAAGTATCTTATCTCTCTCTCTCTCTCTCTCTTCTCTCTCTCTCTCTCTCTCTCTCTCTCTCTCTCTCTCTCTCTCTCTCTCTCTCTCTCTCTCTCTCTCCTCTCTCCTCTGTCTCTCCTCTCTCTCTTTATTTTTTATATTTATATATATTAGGGTGTCTCTTATTTGGCAATTTTCAAATTTCAACTGGGACGGGCAGTCATATTGATACTCTAAAAACGACGTGTGCAAATTATTTTTGAAAAATATTTATATTTAGGGGTCGCGCAATGAGTCTAAAATCTGACATATTTCACAATAATTTTACTACGGTTCTTGGTTTATTATAATAATACATGCATGACATTTTGGCTTGTATGTCACAGCTTTGAATCTAAGAAGCCCTTTCAAACATGTTTGTACTGGTTGTGTGGTGAAAGTATCCCTCTCTATGTCACGTTTCGGTCTGGATTTCGTCAATAAGTTAAAACATGTCAGCCGGGCAGGCATAACTGCTGGAGCTGTCGCTGATCGTCCTGGGCGGACAGCCGCTGCGTGGGATCAGGATATTGCGTCCTGGTGCCCTCCACCGTGCCCGCTGTATGGCGAAAATAATTTGCGCCATTAAGATCTACCTGTTCCGTGATCCAGAGCAGTTCCGCCTCACTGCAGGAGAGAAATCTGGAATTTGACGCCTCGTCGCTTTCACTGTCTCGACGTACCGTTTCGATTTCACTGTACCTCGACGACGTCGAGGAACACCGGAGGAAATACCCGACGCCCGAAAGTCCACAGTGACTGTGAACTAGGCGACAATGAGTGAGAGATGGGCGCCCATGAGAACCCTCCTAGAGGGGCTAGTACTCGAGAGTGGGACCTAGAATCAACGCTGTGAAATGAAACGTGCTAACAACTACGTTTATTACCTCAAATAATGTAACATTAAAATCTGTTAGTGACAAATAATTTTGAAAATTACCTATATCGGCACATAGAAAATGTCCAATTCATACAGAAAATAATCAACTTCAACCTCATTGCGCGACCCCTAAATATTAATATTTCTAGACAGATCTCTACATACGTTGTTCTTCGAGCAAATGAAACACTTCGAACGCCCGTCCCGGGTAAAAAACCGGAAAATCAAAATTCCCATCAAATAAGAGGCACCCTAATATATATACTAGGTAACATAGTTTACAGAAAAGTTACATTCAACATTACATTGGAGAGTAGTAACTTACAGACTAAGAGTTACATTCTTAATGCTTAATGCTTAATGCATTCTCTATGCATTCTTAAAGCCTTATACTAGTCACTAATCATTATCACTCAGCTCTGTCCAGCAACCAGTTATTTACCATCACTTTAAATTCCTGGACACTCGTTCCGTCAAATTATGTTTGTGATGAATCAGGGTGTTCCACCAACTGATATAAGTGTTTGTGAACTGGCGCTGGTGGTGCTACGTACGGCAGCGGGGCTGTAATAACTCACAAAGAGCCAGGGCGACAGCACGGGGGGTGACCGGGGCCAGGCGGTATGGCTGCCACAACGCCTGAAGGTGACTCACACGCTTCAACTGCACCTTGAACACCACGGTGACTCCCGCCACCTCACGTCGGTGTTGGAGGGTGGTGAGATGTGGCTCCTGTCCGGCATTGCTGTCCTTGATTATCCTCACCGCTCGGCCTGTACCTTGTCCACGAGGGCGAGGTGTTTATTGGCCGCGCGAGGCACACGTACTCCAGGGTGGAGTAAACCTGCTTCTTGTAGATAATTTCTAGCCCGCTACCGTCGAGAAGCCACGACATCCTCCTCAGAGATGCCAACTTACCTGAGGCCACTCTGGCGAGCCGCTCGATGTAGATTTTGAAGGTCAACCTACGGTCGTAGGTGACCCCCACAACCTCCACCTCGTCCTGCGGTGCCAGTGTGTCCCCGTTGAATTTAAGGCGCAGAGCTGCACTCGACCTGGAGACGTTGAGAAGCTGCGATTTGTGGGAAGCAAACTTCACTTGCCACATGCTGCCCCAGGCTGCGATGCGGTTCAGCCTATCGTTGAGCTGGGATGTGGTGGCAGTTTCCTTATCTGAGCTGCAGCTCTGGTTCAGGGTGATGTCATCGCAAAGGCTTTCGCCCTTGGGATGAGGTGCAGCAAGTCATTGATGTAAATGTTGCAGAGCAGGGGGCCGAGGCAGCTTCCCTGAGGCACACCTGCTCTGATGGCTGCACCTCGGACTCCTGACCACTGACAGTCACCCGCAGGTGTGTGTCTGTCCTTCAGATAGTCTCTGAGGAGAGGCAGGAGTGCCCCGTCTATGCCAGCGGCGCGGAGCTTTGTGACCAAGGCATCACACCACACCCGGTCAAAGGCGCCTTCGATGTCCAGCGCCACGACGGCAGTGCCCTTGCCTTGGTCCAGGGCTGCTCTCAGGTCAGAAGCCATCAGTAGGTGTAGGTCTGCCGCTGACCTCCCCTGCTGAAACCCAAACTGCCATGTGCAGAGCAGGTGGTGCCTCTCGAGCTGCTCCGTGACTCTCGAGGCCACGACGGTCTCCATCACTTCGCTGAGCACCGGCAGCAGAGACACTGGACGGTAATTTTTTGCCTCAGACTTTCCACCCTCCTTGTAGACTGGAACCACATTACTTATTTTCCAGGACTTAGGCAATGTGCTGGTCTGAAGGCAATGATTGAAAAGTGAGGCGAGTGGACGCGCCAGCTCATTGGCACACTGGTGAAGCAGACGGGGATTGATGTTGTCCGGCCTCACCGCTTTTTATTCGTCCTCTTTTAACTAAATAACTTTCACTTCACTTTTAGTTATTTTCACTGACACTAGTTTCACTGATTATGTCCGGCAGTATTAGTGGTGACCTCTCAAGGTCGGGGCTGCACATTTTCCCCGCGAAGTGGCTGGCCAGGAGTTTCGCCCTGTCTTGAGCAGTGCGAGCCACGCTGCCATCCTCCCGCAGAGCCACCAGGGTGGCGCGATTGGCAGAATCACGGACTGGTGTTGCAGAGTCCCTGCGCCATTCGGTCAGCGGTTCGAGTCCACCAAATTCGTCCTGGCGTGGTGGCGCTTTGTATAGTCAATAACCTTGTAGTTGGTACTTGCAAAGTGTCTAGATAGGATCAAAGTATCTTATCTTATCTTATCCTCCCGCAGGAAAGAGGGGCTGGTGGTTTTTTTTTATCGCTCTGCTGTTCCTTTACAAGGCTCCACCAGCGCTTGGTCCCCACCTGGCCACCCCGCATTTTTCCCTTGAGGTTTGCCTTCCAGTGCTTTGAGGCCCACTACTGAGTGTTACTCATTCGCTGGGCTGCCTCTCTATGTCTATGCCTGGTTCATGTCGTTGGGTGCCTCTTGTAGGCACTCCAGGCGCGATACTTGGTGTCAGAGGCAGCGCGGCACTCGGGTCCAAACCAGGACTGGTCCGATGGCTTGGTTTTGTGTGAGGCGTGTGGGACACAGCGCCCTTGTAGGGCGTGGAGCAGCTCAGTGAGCCGCCTCACCTGCTGGTCAGTGTTGCCACACAGCACGTCCTCCCAATCCGACCTCCTCAGGGCCTGTTCACACGAGGCGCTTTCAACCGCGCGGTAGCAAACGTGCGGTAGCAAAGTCAATGGTAGCCTATGGGATCGTTCACACATAACCGCGGCGGTTTGACAACCGCGTCGTTACCGCTATATACCGCTCGCAAACGCACGGTTCGAGATACATTAATCACAAAGATAGCGCAGCCACCGCGTCATTGGCTGCGACTTACCAATGAGGAGAGAGAATGTGCCATGGCATGGCAACCCCTGGGAGTCCACGTGGAGTCCTCGCTTTCTCTCTCTCTTTCTCTATCTTCGCTTTTACTCACTCACTCTCTCACTCTTTCTCTCACTCACTCACTCACATACTCTCTCTAGCTCTATCCCCCACTCACTCTCTCTCTCTCTCTCTCTCCTCTCTCCCTCTCCTCCTCTCTCACTCTCTCTCCTCTTCTCTCTTCTCCTCTCTCCTCTCTCTCTCTCTCTCTCTCTCTCTCTCTTCTCCTCTCTCGTCTCTCTCTCTCTCTCGTCTCTCGCTTCTCTCGTCTCTCTCTCTCTCTCTCTCTCTCTCTCTCTCTCTCTCTCTCTCTCTCTCTCTCTCTCCTCTCTCTCTCTCTCTCTCTCTCTCTCTCTCAAAAAAGAGGAGGCTGAAGAGGAATAAGAAGGATTAGAAAAAAAGAGAAGAAGAGGAAAGGAAATAAGGAAAGGAAAAAAAGAAGAGGAAGAAGAGGAGGATGAAGAAGGATTAGAGAGAAAAATAGGAGGAAAAGAGGAGAATAAATAAGGAAAGAACAAAAGAGCCTCTCTTCTTCTCTTCTTTCTTGTTTACAGTGTCACACTAAATCATTCCAAAGAGGACAAGGCCAACACACGCGCACAATACATACACAAACGCCGCGGTGGCCGCCGCGGTGGAACGTCGTGTGACGATACAACGTTGAGGCCGGTGGCTCCCGCGTTGACAACGCTCGTGGGAACAGGCCCTCAGTGTGG
>JACEEZ010019629.1:312699-322699 GCA_016584305.1 Chionoecetes opilio
TGCCTTGGAAAAACGTAATGAATAAAGAATCCTGATACGGCTTATCTGCATGATACAAATTGAGAACGTTCTTTTTTCGGGAGTGTCGGTGAGATTTGGCGGTTGAATCAAATTGATTTACGTCGAAATTGCACTTTAGTATCTATCGATTGATACGGAAAAACAGGACCAACCTGATTAATGACTGCCAGTAAGAACTTCTAAACATCGTTATGCAATATTCATCGAGTTACATTTACTCGTCCAATTCTTGCAACCTACTTGGTTTTGTTTCATACAAGTTCTTACTAATAAGGCTGTCTAACAATATACATAGAAAAAACGTCTTAATAATATGTGTGGTATCATTATACAGTGGATAACCAATATCTTTCCTGCAAGCGACCAGCTTCCACAAAATTGTGATTAGAATTACGCAGCGACACTGGCATTTACGAGTTCATTCTCTCACATTCTCGCAACCCACTTTTTTTCACACATTCTCGCTAATAGGCTCTATTAAAAAAAAAAAAAAAGTGATCGGATCATCTCATAAGTGACTAAAACCTTCCCCTGCATCGACCGTTCCAAAATGTCATATGAATGGAATACCGCCACGGGGGCGGAACCTTACCACAACACACAACACGCACACACACACACTTTCGCTTATATATTATTATAATATATATTATATATATATATATTATATATATATATATATATATAAAATATTTATATATATATATAAATATATAAAATATATATATATATATATATAAAATATATATTATAATATATATATAATATATATATATATATATAATATATATATATATATATATATATATATATAATATATATAATAATTATATATATATATATATATTTATATATATATATATATATATTTATATATATAACTAGCCGCAAAGCCGTCCTCCGGGCGGACTTTTTGGCTAGCTCCTGCGGAGGGCTATTGGTGGGCCTTTGGCCCACCACCTGTGTTTGGTGGGCTCAAGGCCCACCAAACACAGACTCTCCAGATAGCCCCTTCTAACTTTCCTGAAGTCATGGATGTAGAAATGTACGGTATGTATTAACGCCAACCCATTCACATCACACCAACCCATTCACTCACCCATTACCCATCACCCCCCACCCATTCACTCACCCATTACCCATCACCCCCCACCCATTCACTCACCCATTACCCATCACCACACACCCATGCACTCACCCATTACCCATCACCCCCCACCTATTCCCTCACCCATCACCCATCACCCCAACCCATCACCCCATACCCATTCACTCACCCATCACCCCACACCCATTACCCATCACCCCACCATCACCCTACATCAAGGTTTCCTCGATTCTCGCAACCCACTTTTTTTTCACAATTCTCGCTAATAGGCTGCTAAAAAAAGAAAAGAAGAAAAGTGATCGGATCATCCCCAAAATGGCCTTAAAACCTTCCCCTGGTCAACCTGGTTCCAAAACTGTGGGGGATATGATGGGATTGCGCCACGGGGGGTGGAAACCTATAGCACACACACACACACACACACACACACACACACACACACACACACACACACACACACACAAAACACACACACACACACAGACATACACACACACTTTCGCTTATATTATTGTAGATATATATATATATATAATATATATATATATATATATATATATATATATATATATATATATATATATATATATATATTATATATACTAGCCGGAAAGCCGCCCTCCAGGCGGACTTTTTGGCTAGCTCCTGCGGAGGGCTATTGGTGGGCCTTCGGCCCACCACCTGTGTTTGGTGGGCCTTCGGGGGGCCCACAAAACATGGACTCTCCAGATAGCCCTGCTAACTTTCCTGAAATCATGGATGTAGAAATGTATGTATTCCCCCCACCCATTCAATCACCCATACCATCACTCCACACCCATTCACTCACCCATTTATCCCTCACCCCCCCCATTTACTCACCATTTACCCATCACCCCCCACCCATTCACTCAAACCCCTACCATCACCCCACACATTCACTCACCCATTACCCAACACCACACACCCATTCACTCACCAATACCCATACCCCCACCCATTCATCACCATTACCCATCACCCCCACCCATTCACTCACATACCTCACCACACACCCATTCACTCACCCATTACCATCACCCCCCACCTATTCCCTCAACCATCACCATACCCCCAACCTTCACCCCCACCCATTCACTCACCCATCACCCCACACCCATTATCCATCACCCCACCATTCACTCACCCTTACCCATCACCCTAACCTAATCAAGTCCTCAATTCCGCAACCATTGTTTCACATTCTCGCTAATAGGCTGCTAAAAAAAAGAAAAAAAAGTGATCGGATCATCTCATAAGTGGGCTTATGACTGCCCTGGTCAACCGGTTCCAAAAATGTGCCATATAGTGTTTGCGCACGGGGGGCGGAACTATACCACACACACACAAGACAGACAACAGCAGACAGACACACTTCGCTTATATATTGTTTTTTCATATTGTACTTACCTCAGCGCCACAATGTTATAGCCAAATTCACCTTCCCCGCATTGTGACACTCACTAATATATCACTTAAGGCACACTAAGGGTAATAATATAAAGTAAATACAATCCAATTATATTCATGATAAGATATCAACCTTACTCAGACTCCTCTTCAGTGTCTTTGTGATAATTCATCTTGAGCAGGTCCATGTTCCCTTCATGAGCAATCTCTCAAAATTATCGAGCAACGCTCATGCCTTCATGAGCCTGACCTGGAAGAACAGTCTCTCAAAGCTGCAGAGCGGTATGCCATTGTACTTTACAACACATCACCAGGCGCACGAAAAGGCGGGGACAGGCCTGCTCCAGCAGTTTGTCCTCTGCTTCTCTAAACCTTTTCTCAAGCTCTTTCCCCTGTTGGGAGGCGGTAGGTTCGCCCCTGTAGCTGTGGGTCCTGGGTCATCCAAGCATGGAAAAATAGATACATTGTAAATATATTAGTAAAATTTTAAGTAATCGGTCAGAAAAAAAATTATACTGTTACTTAGAAAAAAAAAAGTTGATGTTTGAAGTATATTTCACTAATCATGAATATTACATTTACAGATGACACCATATTTCAATATAATGACTTGGAGTAATGAACTGTCACAACTGAACTGAAAATGCAGTAGATCTTGATAAAATTAACAAGTCTCACCTTGTAAAATTCATCCTCTTCGTCTTCATCTGGGCTGTTGCCTTCTGAGGTACCCAAGACAGCCTGCTCCGTGTCCTCGAAAAGCAGTCTTGATAGGCATCTACATTATCAGGGTTAAGAAGGCGGACCACATGCAGCTTGAAGGTTGGTTGATTGCTGTAAATCAATCATTGGGGGCATAACGCCGGGGGGCGCGTTGCCTCGCCCACCCTACGACAACACTCCCGGGCGTCCCGGGGGTCACCACGCGCGAGTCCCCATGCAGGTTCCCTTCCCATACCAAACAAATCTCAACAAGAAACATCAACTTGACCCAGCCACGAGCCTTGTGGGCGCCCTATTGGCCTCCTCTACGCCGGATGGTCTCTTACAGATACAACCCGATGGAAAGGATCGTTTTCAGAGAAGCGTGTCACATGCCCATATAGCCGAAGTTGGCGCTGACGGATTATGCACGTAAAATGCCTCGATTCAGTCTTACGGTGCAATCGCTGATTTGACACGTAATCATCCCAGCAATAACCCATTATTCTGCGAAGACACTTAGTACCAAAGGCATCGATTCGCCTCTTCAAGTCGCTATTTAGTGTCCATGTCTCACAACCATAGAGTAAGACAGGGATTACAAGCGACTTGAAGATCCTGATCTTTGTCCCCCTGCACAGGTACCGACAAAATCAAATACTCGTGCTGAGCGAGTCCATAAAACCGTGGGCTATGCCAATACGCCGTAAGACTTCTTGACGTGACCCGCCATCATTATGGACTGCACTACCAAGGTATGTAGTTTGGGCCTGTGAAAACACGGGCCCAAAAGGGGAAAAGGAGAAAATCCAGTTCTGTCACTTGGCATCGTTACCTTGTCCCTACTTTGTTTGCTCTCCGGGAGATGCCAAGTGACAGAACTGGATTTTCTCCTTTTGATTTATTGTATGGTAGGACAGTGAGAGGGCCTTTACAAGTGGCGACCTTGCCAGGATCTTACGGCTGATGACATTCCGTGATTACATAGAAATTTAAATTAACATGAATCTGTTTAAGTCGTTGACGACATGGTGTCTCGCGCTGCTTGCTATCCTTGGGGCCCGGAAGTAAGTGTCTTTTGTAAGGGGGGACCCTCATGGGTATAGTGGGTCTATATAACTGTCTTCTGTCTAGTGAAGCGTTATCCACATCCTAGGGGGTCTCTTGCCGTTTTTTGTTTATGTAAGGGGGGATCCTCATGTCTAGGTATAGTGGGTCTATATAACTGTCTTCTGTCAAGTGAAGAGTTATACCACATCCTAGGGGGTCTCTTGCTGTCTTTTGTTTATGTAAGGGGGGGATCCTCATGTCTAGGTATAGTGGGTCTATATAACTGTCAAGTGAAGAGTTATACCACATCCTAGGGGGTCTCTTGCTGTCGCTGCTCATTTTAGGTGCGAGGTAAGTCTCCTCTAGTTGAGTAGTTGTCTAGGTACGAACAGTGTTCTTCTAGATTTAATTAGGTGCTAGCTATGATCCTAGTTTAATGTTTCTAGGTGCGAGATATTCTCCTCTAGAGATTAGTTGAGATAATATTTTCTTTTGTCCTGGAAGTTATTTATATGATTTTTGAGGGGTTTTAAAACTCTACATAAAACTTTTGGACTATTATATTTTTCTATATTTTGTCTAAACTATTTAATCATGTGTTTTGATACTTTCAAGGCTCAGGCTGAAGCTTTAGCTCTACAGGTAGTCTTATTTCATCTAACTTTGGTTAGATACTTGTTGGGGGAGATGTGTGAATATTTGGGTAATTTAGGTAACACTGTTTATCAACACTGTTTGAGTTTGGGTAATTATATATTATATAGGGTACTTAAGTATTTGTTCGAGCAGGTACTCATGTTGGATTCGGGAGTCGCGAAGCTTCGGTTGGGAGTAACGTGAGTTTACTACGGTTCGGACTCGCCAAGGTGTGTCAGTTCATTCTCGTCTCTCAACCGAGGTGGACTCGACTCCCCTACAACTACTGCCATAAGGTATTGTACCAGTGTTTTCTACTGTGTTGTGATATGTTGTCCATACAAATGTTGAAAAATGAGGGGGCAAGGACGCACCTTGCCTCACTCCTGTATTCACAGGAAAGAAGCTGGGTACACCTCCTCCATATTTGACAGCACTCTCAGTCCCAGAGTGCAGGATTGCTGTGACCATCAAAAAATCCATTTGATCAAAGAAGGAGAGTCACTGGTGGGCAAGCAGCGTTCTCTGGACTGTGCGCGTAGCCGCGCAGGAATCATGCTCAAAATTGAAAGTTTGCGGACATATTTGCGTTTCCGGAAGTGCTTCCGTAAACGCAAACATTTACACTTCCGCAAATCCGCAAACTAATTCGGACTTCCGCAATTTACGGAAGTTGCGGTTTGCGGAAGTGTTTGCGGAAGTGCCCACCTCTGGTGTGTGTGTGTGTGTGTGTGTGTGTGTGTGTGTGTGTGTGTGTGTGTGTGTGTGTGTGTGTGTGTGTGTGTGTGTGTGTGTGTGTGTGTGTGTGTGTGTGTGTGTGTGTGTGTGTGTGTGTGTTTTTTGTGTGTGGTATATGTGTGTATGTATGTATGTGTATGTATGTATGTATGTGTGTGTATGTATGTGTTTGTATGTATGTATGCATGTGTGTGTGTGGTGTGTATGTGTGTATGTTTGTATCAGAGGTGGGCACCGCAAACGAAAATCCACTTCCGCAAGCGCAAATCCGCAAACCCCAATCCTTAAGTTCCGCAACCGCAAGTCCGCAAATTTCTTGAAGTTCACACTTCCGCAACCGCAAACCGCAAACCAATTAGGTGATATTATCTCTGCATATATTGCAAAAATAGAGGTAAAGCACTTTGTGGTAGTAAATTTATATATTATTTACTAAATCACTTCTGACAATAATTATTGATATATATATATATATATATATATATATATATATATATATATATATATATATATATATATATATATATATATAATGAGAGAGAGAGAGGAGAGAGAGAGAGAGGAGAGAGAGAGAGAGAGAGAAAAAAAATGCTTAGATTTAAAAAAATATATATTATTGCACTTAAATCATAAATATTACAATAATTTATCAGCATGACGCTCAAGATTTCTAATATAATGACTTGGAGTAATGAACTGTCACGTTTGAACTGAAGATGCAGTGGATCTCGACAAAATTAATAAATCTCACCTTGAAAAAATCATCCTCTTCGTCTTCATCTGGGCCGCTGCCTTCTGAGGTATCCAAGACGGCCTGCTCCGTGACCTTGAACAACAGTCTTGATTTCACGGCATCTACCTTCTCAAGGTTAAGAAGGCAGACCACATTCAGCTTGAAGAGGGGGTGGATTGCTGTCAATCAATCATTGGGGACATACGCCGCGGGGCGCGTTGACTCGCCCACCCTACGACGACACTCCCGGGGTCACCTCGCGCGAGTCCCCATGCAGGCTCCCTTCCCATACCAAGCAACTATCGACAGGAAACATCAACTTGCCCCAGCCACGAGCCTTGTGGACGTCCTCTTGGCCTCCTCCACGACGGATTGTCTCTTACAGATACAACCCGATGGGAAGGATAGTTTTCAGGGTAGCGTACCACATGCCCATATAGCTGAAGTTGGCGCTGACGGACTATGCACGCAATAGGCCTCGATTCAGTCTCACAGTGCAATCGCTGATTTAACACGTAATCATCTCAGCGATACCCCATGATACTGTGAAGACACTTATTACTAAGGGCATCGCTTCGCCTCTTCAAGTCGCTATTTAGTGTCTCACAACCATAGAGTAAGACAGGGATTACAATTACAAGCGACTTGAAGATCCGGATCCTTGTCTTCCTGCACAGGTACCGACAAAGCTAAATACTCGTGCTGAGCGATTCCATAACACCATCAATCAATCAATCATTGGGGGCATACGCCGGGGGGCGCGTCGCCTCGCCCACCCTACGACGCCACTCCCAGGGGTCACCACGCGCGAGTTCCCATGCAGGCTCCTTTCCCATACCAAGCAGCTCTCGACAAGAAACATCAACTTGCCCCAGCCACGAGCCTTGTGGGCGCCCCCTTGGCCTCCTCCACGCCGGATTGTCTCTTACAGATACAATACATACATAACATATACGATATGATACGATACTTACATAACACCATGGGCTATGCCAATCCACCGGAAGACGTGACTCTCCATCTTGACGTGACCCTCCATCATTATGGACTGCGTTACCAAGGTATGTAAACATTTTCAAGATCTCAATATCCTCGCCGCACGCATGAATAGACTGTACTGTTTCATCTAGTAAAGGCGGCGTCACACTAGCACTTTTTCCGTCTAGTTAGTCGAACTTCGTCGCTCTGACTAGTTTTTTCTCGCTCTGACTAGTTAGTCCGTCTGCATCAGTCAAGTCTGAGGCAGTCGCTCGTGATCGTCTTGTCTGATCAAAGTTGGATCAACTTTCTTAGTCAAATCAAAAATCCATAGTGATTACTTTAAGATATTCGATATAAATCAGTAAGTTTTGCAATTATAATTCAATACGTTTTAGAAGTATTATAATATTCAAGTGAACTATTGTACATGTAGATACCTTTAAAACCGGTCTAATAACAGCCAACAGTCTCTCGCATGACTCGATTGAAAAGATTTACTACAAAGAGTCAACTCACCGAACACACCCTGACACACAGTGGTGTTAAGAATTATGAATGTTTAGAGTGTGGGACAAGATTTGCTAGAAAGAGTCAGCTCACCAAACACACCCTGACACACAGTGGTGTTAAGAATCATGAATGCCTAGAGTGTGGGAAAAATTTACTACAAAGAGTGACCTCACCTCACACACCCTGACACACAGTGGTGTTAAAAATTATGAATGTTTAGAGTGTGGGAAAAGATTTACTACAAGGTGACCTCACCACACACACCCTGACACAGAGTGGTGTTAAGAATTATGAATGTTTAGAGTGTGGGAAAAGATTTACTACAAAGAGTGACCTCACCACACACCCTGACACACAGTGGTGTTAAGAATATGAATGTTTAGAGTGTGGGAAAAGATTTACTACAAAGGGTGACCTCACCAGACACACCCTGACACACAGTGGTGTTAAGAACTCATGAATGCCTAGAGTGTGGGAAAAGGTTTATACCCGTTCTGATCACCTCACAGACACACCCTGACACACAGTGGTGTTAAGAATTATGAATTTTAGAGTGTGGGAAAAGATTTACTACAAAGAGTCAACTCACCGAACACACCCTGACACACAGTGGTGTTAAGAATTATGAATGTTTAGAGTGTGGGAAAAGATTTGCTACAATGGGTCACCTCACCAACACACACCCTGACACACAGTGGTGTTAAGAATATGAATTTTAGAGTGTGGGAAAAGATTTACTACAAAGAGTCAACTCACCGAACACACCCTGACACACAGTGGTGTTAAGAATTATGAATGTTTAGAGTGTGGGAAAAGATTTGCTACAATGGGTCACCTCACCATACACACCCTGACACACAGTGGTGTTAAGAATTATGAATGTTTAGAGTGTGGGAAAAGATTTACTAAAAAGAGTGACCTCACCAGACACCCTGACACACAGTGGTGTTAAGAACCATGAATGCCTAGAGTGTGGGAAAAGGTTTTATACCCCATTCTGAACTCATCAGACACACCCTGACACACAGTGGTGTTAAGAATCATGAATGCCTCCTAACCTAACCAAAACTTAACCTCACTTATCTGAATTTAGAAAATTCATTGCACAAAAAACAAACATACAGACACAGGAAAGCACAGCTAAAGAAACGGCAATAGAAGTAATATGTACCTACATTTCCTATTTCGGTAACTATGTTTTTGGGTGCATAATACGCAGAAGTTGGCGGGCTCCACAAGCCTTTCAGCTTACTTTTTTTTACGATGTCATGAAAGAAAATGTTCTACTACAACTTAATGCATTACAAGGCACGTAATTATAGCCGTCGGTAATAATGGACGAGAGATTCGCGGTCGTTTTCAGAGACTAAGACTATTTTTTCTTGGCCTACAATAGGTGCGTGTTGTAATGGAGATAGTTTTATTTTGCGCAAATAAAAAAAACAAATAAAATAAAAAAAAAATAAACCTAACCTTACCTTATATATTTTAATGAAACCTAACCTAACCTTATAGGTTTTAATGAAACATAACCTAAACTTATAGGTTTTAATGAAACATAATCTTAACCACAAAGTGGTTAAACCACAAACCACAAAGAACCATGTTTGTTTACAGTCGAACAGCTGACTGGTGATGCAGGCGAACGATTCTGTGTGTGTGACGGCTTGCTGACTTTGCAGTCAGAAAATTGTTAGTTTGTAGAAAGTCGCTGAAAAAAACTAGACGGAAAAAGTGCTACTGTGACGCCGCCTTAAGTCTCCAAACACGTGGACCTTTGTTTTGAGCCAGGATACCAAGTACCAAAGGCTTTGCCTCCTCGTGCAGTGCCACGAGAACCATCAACAGGACCTCCAGCGACTCATCAAAGATTACTGCATCATCGGAAAAAACAAGATCAGTGATCTTGGTGTTGCCGAGGGATGCTCCACAATCACTTTGATCTATAACTTTGCCCAATACCCAGTCCATACAAGTGTTGAAAAGTGATGGGGCAAGGACGCACCGTTGCCTAACTCCTGTATTAACAGGAAAGAAGCTGGATACACCTTTCCCACACTTCACAGCACTCTCAGTCCCAGAGTACAGGATTG
>JACEEZ010019629.1:327699-355199 GCA_016584305.1 Chionoecetes opilio
TCTTCATGACGAATAATAACAAAGTTGAATTTGAGTATGATTATCACTGAAGTGGATCGTGAACAGTTGCTAACATTTGTACTCCAAGTTGGCCACGGAAACTTTTTGATTATACTTGTCGGCACATCAACTATTGAGCTGCCCAATGAAGGCCGGAAGGTTACAATGAAATATTAAGTCCAGTAAAGTTACAGAGTATACATAGGACTACTCGCTGCTTATTCTTACAGGCTTCTTCGATAAAACCAGATCAAGAATGTACATAGATAATAGTAGGTAGAGAAAGAGGGTTTTAAAGGTGGAGTTTGGAAGAAGGGAGTGATTGATGGAGGAATAGACGTTAGGGAAGAACGTGGGAGGAGTTTAAGGTAAAATAATGGAGAAATTTTGTTCCGTTTTGAAGAGAACCAAATGCGAACATATTTTTGAGGTATTCATTTGATGTCAGTCATTTTCCTCATACTCTACTGTATGTATGAGGGGGCTTGGATGGGTGCGTGTTTTTCTATCTCTCTTCTCTCTCTCTCTCACTCTCTCTCTCTCTCTCTCTCTCTCTCTCTCTCTCTCTCTCTCTCTCTCTTCTCTCCTCTCTCTCTCTCTCTCTCTCTCTCTCTCTCTCTCTCTCTCTCTCACACACTAACACACACACAGACACACACGCGCGCGCACACGTGTTACCCTTGTTAGTATGGTTATTTTACGGGTAACCGGTTCACTCCATGTTGATACTGGTGACTAACCTGTAAGGGTGATTGCCGGATGATGCCCTCTTGACGGGCTGGTAACTTGCTTCGTTGCCCAGAGGTACACATCAAATAAAGTGGTATGTATGGGCTAAACGTGGTCGAGCGGTTCTTACGTAGTTTATAAGTATTCTTAGTACCAAAGGGTTCGAGTAAGACAATATACTACAAAAGATATATATATTATATATATATATATATATATATATATATATATATATATATATATATATATATATATATATATATATATATATATATATATATGTACACTTGTGAAGGTTTATACATTAATAATGTCACGCAGTTCGTTAAGTAACGGCCAATGAAACTAATGTCTAATAGACAGAGCCAGAACAGTTAGTTTCGTGACAAAGTACTCTCACACCTCCTGGGTGTGGAGTACAAACAGACACTCTGAAAGGTGTCGTGAGTAGGAACGCCCTGTAACGCGTCTCCTCGTAATCTGTGTTCTGTCCCCTCTCCGGCCAGTTGCAGCATATAAGGAAAGGAGGCCGGAACTGACAGGTTCTGGTGGACATGTCTCTCAGGCCTGTTGCACTCTCGTCAGCGTCATCATCCTTGGGCAGAGCGCTGAGATGACACACACACAACTTGTGTGTGCCTTCTGGAGCCAGGGGCGAGGTGTGTCTACGTGTTGCTTCAAGACACCAGGTTGACTGTCCACGTCATCCTTATGGGCCATGGCGTGATACTTCGTCAACATAACCTCATCAAAAGGTGTCAGCACTCAGCATCCGCTAGGCGCCAGTACAAGACACACAGACACTCAGACATACTGTATTAGTATCGATTAACACATACATATAATATAACCAGTACGCTAATACACACACACACACACACACACACACACACACACACACACACACACCACACACACACAGGTATCGTACCACAGGTAGGGTACTCCGTGGTGTAGGGGAAGCACGCTCGGTTCACAACCGAGAAGTCTCGGGTTCGATCCCCGGGCGGAGCGGAAACAGATGGGTTGTTTCCTTAAAACCCGAGCCCCTGTCCACCCAGCAGTGAATGGGTACCGGGTGTTAGCCGGGGTTTGTGACCTGCTCTCCGGGGTGCTGGCTTCGGCCAACACAAAGCACTAAGGATGAATGATAAAAATGTTGATATGGAGACGGGGCCAAACGAGCATTGCTCTGGCCCTATAAACTACAACTAGATGAATACAACTAGATGAATACACAGAATTTCCTGCAGTTTTTCGGGACACCTCCTTCCTCCCTCTCTTTCCCCCTCATCTCCTTTCGTCCTGTCACCTCCCCTTCTCCTCCCCATCCCCCACCCGTGCTCTCCCTACCCCTCCCTCATCCACCCCTACCCTGGGTCGTAAAGAAGGGACATTCATCACATTTTCTTATTAACAGTAAGAAATATTTCCTCGTTTCCCCTCCTTGTAATGTCGATATTTCCCCCCCTCACTCCACCCCCCTTCTTTCCTAGTCCATACCCTCCCCTCCTCTCACCCTTCCATACTCCACCCAACCCAAGCTTCCTTTCCCTTCTCTTTCCCTTGCCAGTCCTTTACGATTGTTATAGTTTCCCGTTATTTTTTCTTTTTCCCTTCTTTCTCCTTCCTCGACGTCCTCTTTCTCTTTTTTATTAATATTCCTACTTTTATCTGTATTCCAGTTTTACCTTTTTTCCAATATTTGTTCTCTTCATGCTGCTATTACTTTATTTACTTGTTTTTTTCATGTCCAATTCTGCTCTCCCTCTTTCCTTTTATTTCTTTGTTGTGTTATTTGCTTTTCAGAATTCCTATTATTTATATTTTTCGCAGTTGTGATTTATTTTTATTCAAATGTTCATGCTGTTAATTCTCTATTTATCTTTCTCAGTCAGTCAGTCAGTCAGTCAGTCAGTCAGTCAGTCAGTCAGTCAGTCAGTCAGTCAGTCAGTCAGTCAGTCAGTCAGTCAGTCAGTCAGTCAGTCAGTCAGTCAGTCAGTCAGGTCAGTCAGTCAGTCAGTTTAGTCAGTCAGTTCCCGTCAGTCAGTCAGTCAGTCAGTCAGTCAGTCAGTCAGTCAGTCAGTCAGTCAGTCAGTCAGTCAGTCAGTCAGTCCAGTCAGTCAGTCAGTCAGTCAGTCAGTCAGTCATCAGTTCAGTCAGTCAGTCAGTCAGTCGTCAGGCAGTCAGTCAGTCAGTCAGTCAGTCAGTCAGTTTAGCAGTCAGTCAGCATGTCAGTCAGTCCCGTCAGTCAGTCAAATCAGTCAGTCCCGTCCAGTCAGTCAGCAGTCAGTCAGTAGTCAGTCAGTCCAGTCAGTCAGTCAGTCAGTCAGTCAGTCAGTCAGTCAGTCATTTAGTCAGTCAGTCAGTCAGTCAGTCAGTCAGTCAGTCAGTCAGTCAGTCAGCGTCAGTCTCAGTCGTCAGTCAGTCAGTCAGTCAGATCATCAGTCAGTCAGTCCAGTCAGCAGTCGTGTCAGTCATCAGTCAGTCAGTCATCAGTCAGTCAGTCAGTCAGTCAGTCAGTCAGTCAGTCAGTCAGTCTCAGTCAGCGTCAGTCAGTCAGTTCAGTGTCAGTCAGTCAGTCAGTCAGTCATCAGCTCAGTCAGTCAGTCAGTCAGTCAGTCAGTCAGTCATTCAGTCAGTCAGTCAGTCAGTCCAGTCAGTCAGTCAGTCAGTCGTCAGTCAGTCAGTCAGTCAGTCCAGTCAGTCAGTCATCAGTCAGTCAGTCTCAGTCAGTCAGTCAGTCAGTCAGTCAGTCAGTCAGTCAGTCAGTCAGTCAGTCAGTCAGTCAGTCAGTCAGTCAGTCAGTCAGTCAGTCAGTCAGTCATCAGTCAGTCAGTCGTCAGTCAGTCAGTCAGTCAGTCAGTCATCGTCCAGTCAGCATCAGTCAGTTCAGTCAGTCCAGTCAGTATCAGTCAGTCAGTCAGTCAGTCAGTAGTCAGTCAGTCAGTCAGTCTCAGTCAGTCAGTCAGTCAGTCAGTCAGTCAGTCAGTCTCAGTCAGTCAGTCAGTCAGTCAGTCAGTCAGTCGTTCAGTCAGTCAGTCAGTCAGTCAGTCAGTCAGTCAGTCAGTCAGTCTCAGTCAGTCAGTCAGTCAGTCAGTCAGTCAGTCAGTCAGTCAGTCAGTCAGTCAGTCAGTCAGTCAGTCAGTCGTCCAGTCAGTCAGTTCAGTCAGTCAGTCAGTCAGTCAGTCAGTCAGTCAGTCAGTCAGTCAGTCAGTCAGTCAGTCAGTCAGTCAGTCAGTCAGTCAGTCAGTCAGTCAGTCAGTCAGTCAGTCAGTTCAGTCAGTCAGTCAGTCAGTCAGTCGCAGTCAGTCTCAGTCAGTCAGTCGTCAGTCAGTCAGTCAGTCAGAAGTCAGTCAGTCAGTCAGTCCAGTCAGTCAGTCAGTCAGTCTCAGTTCAGTCAGTAGTCAGGGTCAGTCAGTCATCAGTCAGGCTCAGTCAGCGTCAGTCAGTCAGTCAGTCAGTCAGTCAGTCAGTCAGTCAGTCAGGTCAGTCAGTCAGTCTCCCCAGTCAGTCAGTCAGTCAGTCAGTCAGTCAGTCAGTCATCGTCATGTCAGTCAGTCAGTCAGTCAGTCAGTCAGTCATCAGTCAGTCTCAGTCAGTCAGTCAGTCAGTCCAGTCAGTCAGTCAGTCAGTCAGTCAGGTCAGTCAGTCGCAGTCAGTCAGTCAGTCAGTCAGTCAGAGTCAGTCAGTCAGTCAGTCAGTCAGTCAGTCAGTCAGTCAGTCAGTCAGTCAGTCAGTCAGTCAAGTCAGTTCTCAGTCAGTCAGTCAGTCAGTCATCAGTCAGTCAGTCAGTCAGTCAGGTCAGTCAGGTCAGTATCAGTCAGTCAGTCAGTCAGTCAGTCAGTCAGTCAGTCATCAGTCAGCGTCAGTCAGTCAGTCAGTCAGTCAGTCGTCACGTCAGTCAGTCGCAGTTCAGTCAGTCAGTCAGTCAGTCAGTCAGTCAGTCAGTCAGTCAAGTCAGTCAGTCCAGTCAGTCAGTCAGTCAGTCAGTCGTCAGTCAGTCTCAGTCAGTCAGTCAGTCAGTCAGTCAGTCAGTCAGTCGTCAGTCAGTCGTCAGTCATCAGTCAGTCAGTCAGTCAGTCAGTCAGTCAGTCAGTCAGTCATCAGTCAGTCAGTCAGTCAGTCAGTCAGTCAGTCAGTCCAGTCAGTCAGTCAGTCGTCAGTCAGTCAGTCAGTCAGTGTCAGTCAGTCAGTCAGTCAGTCAGTCAGTCAGTCAGTCAGTCAGTCAGGTCAGTCAGTCAGCAGTCAGTCAGTCAGTCAGTCAGTCAGTCAAGTCAGTCAGCGTCAGTCAGTCAGTAGTCAGTCAGTCAGTCAGTCAGTCAGTCAGTCATATCAGTCAGTCAGTCAGTCAGTCGTCGTCAGTCAGTCAGTCAGTCAGTCAGTCAGTCAGTCCAGTCAGTCAGTCAGTCAGTCATCAGTCAGCATCAGTCAGTCAGTCAGTCAGTCAGTCAGTCAGTCAGTCAGTCAGTCAGTCAGTCAGTCAGTCAGTCATCAGTCAGTCAGTCAGTCTCAGTCAGTCATCAGTCAGTCAGTCAGTCAGTCAGTCAGTCAGTCAGTCGTCATTCAGTCACGTCAGTCCAGTGTCAGTCATCAGTCAGTCAGTCAGTCAGTCATCGTCAGTCAGTCAGTCCATCGTCAGTCAGTCAGTCATCAGTCAGCAGTCAGTCAGTCAGAGTCAGTCAGTCAGTCAGTCACTCACTCAGTCAGTCAGTCAGTCAGAGTCAGTCAGTCAGTCAGTCAGTCAGTCAGCAGTCAGTCAGTCAGTCAGTCAGTCATCAGTCAGTCAGTCCAGTCAGTCAGTCAGTCAGTCAGTAGTCAGTCAGTCAGTCAGTCAGTCAGTCAGTCAGTCAGTCGTCGAGTCAGTGCAGTCGTCAGTCGCAGTCAGTCAGTCAGTCAGTCAGTCAGTCAGTCAGTCAGTCAGTCATCAGTCAGTTCAGTCAGTCAGTCAGTCAGTCAGTCAGTCAGTCAGTCAGTCAGTCAGTCAGTCAGTCAGTCAGTCAGTCAGTCAGTCAGTCAGTCATCAGTCAGTCGCAGTCAGTCAGTCAGTCAGTCAGTCAGTCAGTCAGTCAGTCAGTCAGTCAGTTCAGTCAGTCAGTCAGTCAGTCAGTCAGTCAGTCAGTCAGTCAGTCAGTCAGTCAGTCAGTTCAGTCAGTCAGTCATCAGTTCAGTCATCAGTCATCAGTCAGTCCAGTCATCAGTCCAGTCAGTCAGTCAGTCAGTCAGTCAGTCAGTCAGTCATCAGTCAGTCAGTCAGTCTCAGTCAGTCAGTCAGTCAGTCAGTCAGTCAGTCAGTCATGTCAGGTCAGTCAGCGTCAGTCAGTCAGTCAGTCAGTCAGTCAGTCAGTCAGTCAGTCAGTCAGTCAGTCAGTCAGTCAGTCAGTCAGTCAGTCAGTCAGTCAGTCAGTCAGTCAGTCATCAGTCAGTCAGTCAGTCAGTCAGCAGTCAGTCAGTCAGTCAGTCACAGTCAGTCTCAGTCAGTCAGTCAGTCAGTCAGTCAGTCAGTCAGTCAGTCAGTCAGCAGTCAGTCTCAGTCAGTCGTCAGTCAGTCATCAGTCAGTCGTGCAGTCAGTCAGGTCAGTCAGTCAGCAGTCAGTCAAGTCAGTCAGTCAGGTCAGTCAGTCAGTCAGTCAGTCAGTCAGTCGTCAGTCAGTCAGTCAGTCAGTCAGTCAGTCAGTCAGTCAGTCAGTCAGTCAGTCATCTCAGTCAGTCAGTCAGTCAGCATCGTCCAGTCAGATCCAGTCAGTCAGTCAGTCAGTCAGTTCAGTCAGTCAGTCAGTCGAGTCAGGTCAGTCAGTCATGTAGTCAGTCAGTCAGTCATGTAGTCAGTCAGTCAGTCATGTAGTCAGTCAGTCAGTCATCAAGTCAGTCAGTCAGGTCAGTCATGCAGTCAGTCAGTCAGTCAGTCAGTCAGTCAGTCAGTCAGTCAGTCAGTCAGTCAGTCATCAGTCAGTCAGTCAGTCAGTCAGTCAGTCTCAGTCAGTCAGTCAGTCAGTCATCAGTCAGTCAGTCAGAGTCAGTCAGTCAGTCAGTCAGTCAGTCAGTCAGTCAGTCAGCAGTCAGCAGTTCAGTCAGTCAGTCAGTCAGTCAGTCATCCAGTCAGTCAGTCAGTCAGTCATCAGTCAGTCAGGCTCAGTCAGCAGTCAGTAGTCAGTCAGTCAGTCAGTCAGTCACAGTCAGTCAGTCAGTCAGTCCAGTCAGGTGCAGTCAGTCAGTCAGTCAGTCAAGTCAGTCAGTCAGTCCCGTCAGTCATCAGTCAGTCAGTCGTCAGTCAGTCAGTCAGTCAGTTCTGAGTCAGTCAGTCATGTCAGTCAGGTCAGTCAGTTCAGTCAGCAGTCAGTCAGTCAGTCAGTCAGTCAGTCAGTCAGTCAGTCAGTCATCAGCGTCAGTCAGTCAGTCAGTCAGTCAGTCAGTCAGTCAGTCAGTCTCAGTCAGTCAGTCAGTCAGTCAGTCAGTCAGTCAGTCAGTCAGTCACGTCAGTCAGTGTCAGTCAGTCAGTCAGTCAGTCAGTCAGTCAGTCAGTCCATCAACCAACCAACCAGTCAGTCAGTCAGTCAGTCAGTCAGTCAGTCAGTCAGTCAGTCAGTCAGTCAGTCAGTCAGTCAGTCAGTCAGTCAGTCAGTTCAGTCAGTCAGTCAGTCAGTCAGTCAGTCAGTCAGTCAGTCTCAGTCAGTCAGTCAGTCAGTCAGTCAGTCAGTCAGTCAGTCAGTCAGTCTCAGTCAGTCAGTCAGTCAGTCATCATCAGTCGTCAGTCAGTCAGTCAGTCAGTCAGTCAGTCACGTCAGTCAGTCAGTCTCTCAGTCAGTCGTCAGTCATCATCGTCTCTCGTCAGTCATCGTCTCTCTCTCGCTCTCTCTCTCTCTCTCTCTCTCTCTCTCTCTCTCTCTCTCTTCTCTCTTCTCTCTCTCTCTCTCTCTCTCTCTCTCTCTCTCCCCTCTCTCTCTCTCTCTCTCTCTCTCTCTCTCTCTCTCTCTCTCTCTCCTCTCATTCAGGGTTTTATAGCTCCAGTATTACCCCTTCCACATGTTGCGCCACCACTAGTTCCCCCTCATCGAATTTTTATCACAAGGGACATACACACAGACACACACACACGCACACGCACACACACGCACACATACGCACACATACGCACACACACACACACACACACACACACACACACACACACACGCACACACACACACACAGTCACACACACACACACACACACACACACACTCAGAAATCAGGGAGTATTTACTGTAATTATTATTCGTGATGTAATTATCGTCATGTTTTAATGCGTGACGTAAGGGCAAATAAAATAACAAAAACAGTACTCTATAAATTATAAGAACCATATTAAAAAAATTATCATTAAGCTATTATATCTACAACAAACAACAAAATCAAATAAGCCTCGTTCGTATTTAACTATTTCTTCATTTATTGGATTATCTTTTTTTTATCTATGTATTTCGTTTACTTGTTAATCTAATGGATGTCGCTTTGCAGTAGGATGAATTTATTGTTGTTGTTGTTTTTATCTCTTGCCGCGTTTTGTTTGTTAATGTTCATGATATTTGTATAGTCTTTGTTTCTTATTCATTTACCCCCTTTCTTCTTCTCTTCAAATTCTGCCTTTCCTCCTGAGATGTTGTTAAGTGCACAAAGTTAGGAAGTAAGAGGGTGCAGCGCTCCTAATGGGACAGGAACACCCGTACCCCTAAGGACACACTGTTAGCAAGGCGATAGATGGGCTACTGGTGAGCCACGTGCCGCCCTGGTGTGTGTGTGTGTGTGTGTGGCTGTGTGTGTGCGTGTGCGTGTATGTGTAAGTGTGTTTTTTCAAGAGGATTCAATTGCGTAGTCTTTTTTTCTCCCACTTTTCTGTTAAATATTTATTTTTTTATTTTTTTCATCTCGTATCATTCGTCTGGCTGGGTATCTTTTTTCTATTTCATTTTTCGCATTCTCGTTTTTTGTATTACAACAAGAATAATAATTACTACTGTCACTACTACTACTACTACTACTACTACTACTACTACTACCACTACCACTATTACTGCTACCACCTCTATTATTGCTGCTACAGTCACTGATGTGCCGCTGTCTCCTTTTATCCCCCTTCACCACCAGCTGTCTCCCTTCCCACTACTCCTTCTCCACCACCTCCTCCTCTTCTTCCTCTTCCTCCTCCTCCTCCTCCTCCCCCTCACTATGGTAATGGAGGCAATAAAAGTGAACATTACCGAAAGACCTTCTCTATAAGACCCTCATTCTCCCCCCCACCCATTCATCCCTCCTCCTCCTCCTCCTCCTCCTCCTCCTCCTCCTACTCCTCCTCGTCGTCGTCTCCACCCAACCCCTTAACAACAGCCTGGACATTTTCATCCTTCCCCCCTCCATTCCTTTCCCCTTCTTTCTCATTTTTTTCTTCAAAAAAATTGGTTTTGATCTTCATTTACATTTTTTGTCTTTTTCAATGATGTTTTCTCTCTCTCTCCTCCTCTTTCTCCTCCTCTTCCTCCTCCTCTTCTGCCCGTCAGGGTGGCAAGGTTGGTAGAGACGTGAGCTCGCAATGTGCAGCGTCCCTGTGCATTCGGTCAGCGGTTCGAGTCCGCCTAGTTCGTGCTGACGTGGCGGCGCTTTGTATAGTCAATAACCTTGTAGTTGGTACTTGCAAAGTGTCTAGATAGGATGAAAATCTTATCTTATCTTCCTCCTCTTCTTCTTCCACGTCCATGAATCTTACTTTCCTGTTCAAATTTCCGTAAAAAGTTTTGTGAAATTTTATCTCTGTATTTTTGCTCTCTCTCTCTCTCTCTCTCTCTCTCTCTCTCTCTCTCTCTCTCTCTCTCTCTCTCTCTCTCTCTCTCTCTCTCTCTCTCTCTCTCTCTCACACACACACTGATAGGAAATTGCGAGTGTATTTGAAGAGGAAAGGTCGATTTGCGAAAAAAAAGAAAGATAAACAGTAATGAACCACTAAAGTAACAAAATGGCATGAAGAAAAGAGAAAGACAGAGAGATAACAAGCTCGGAGGAAAAAGAATGTGAGAAAAAAGCTGCATGGAGAAAATGAAAAAAACTGAGACGCCGTTCGGAGCTGGATTGAAAGTGTATGAATAATGGAAATAATAAAATAGAGATTGAGAGGAAAGAGTAAAGGAAGAGAGATAAGAAATTGACGTAATTGCGTGTCAGATTTTATGGAGCAGTGAGTTTGGACAGCCATATCTCTCTCTCTCTCTCTCTCTCTCTCTCTCTCTCTCTCTCTCTCTCTCTCTCTCTCTCTCTCTCTCTCTCTCTCTCTCTCTCTCTCTCTCTCTCTCTCTCTCTCTCTCTCTCTCTCTCTCTCTCTCTCTCCCTGTGATAGAACAATTTGCTGACTTGGAAGGAAGGGAGGAACGAAAATAATATCTCCTTTTCTCTCCGCTGAAGGCCGAGCAAATTCGTCTCTGAATACATTTTGCATAACAAAACATTTCCTCCTCGCCGAGCCGCGCCCCTAACCAACTCGTGCCAGGATTCGCCCACTTCTGCATAGTGGAATTTTCTATAAAGTATCTATTTTTTATTGCGTTGTAGTCAGAAGCGGTCAGTGTAGGTGGTAGGAATAGTAGTAGGAGGTAGTGTTGGTAATAGTATCGGCATTTACGAAGGTAGTTTTGGTGATGGCGGTAATTGTCGTGATGGTAATGGCTGTGATATACGTCGTTGGTGTAGCAGGTAAACAAAACTGTAATTCACCTGTCCACAAATCGGAAAAAACAACCAGATAAAGGGAAGAAAAGAAAATAGACTATGTAAATATCTTGCTAAAATATGAAAGTGAGGATCCTCAACACTACATCAATTTTAAATCCTGGTGGGTGGCCGTTAATGCTCGTTTAGCGGATGTAACGGTTTTAACGGCTTCGGAAATACAAAGCTGCTTCACGCGCCCCGTAAAGAAAGGAACTTTAGGTGGGGTCTTTACGGGGTCATTTTGGCCAGTTTTAAAGCGGCGACCACTGTAACTCAGGCCAACTCGGGCGATAATTCGGGAAGGGAGGAGGTACGAGAGACTGAGGTAAAGGAAGAAGGGATAGAAAGAAGAGGAGAATGGAGGAGGAGGAGGAGGAGGAGCTGTAGATAAGGTGATGGTTTACTGCGGACTTTTTTGTATTTTTTTCTCTGTTTCACTGCCTTATTTATTTGTTCCCTTAAAGTCTTTTCTTTCTAGTTTTCTTTCTCTGCTTATCCGTTTGTATATTCAATGTCATATAATGGCGTGGGTAATTACCTAGGAGGGCGTGAGCCTACATAGAAAAAGGAAGAACTGTAAAATATTTAACTTTAAGATCGCCCAAAGACTACTCTTTACTGGACTAGCTAGCTACTCGTGCCCCGCGCCAACCCGCCCATGACCAGTGGAGGTCAGTTTTGCGATTCCTGACATTTCCGAACATCACCCCCATATCCCTTCCTGTGGTTTATCAGTATAAATGATTTACTGTTATCTTCGTAAATGTTTGTTCTATAATATTATCAAATAAAAAACAGTAAAATACACTAAAGAAATGCCATTATAAGAGAGTGAAGAAATGTGCATGAACAAACTCTTCGCCATTTAATATTTTGCGAGAAAACATTTTAGATGAAACATATCAATAGAAGCGGATTTTCATTAGCTTTCCATTGATATATTTCGTTTTCTGATAAATGAATTACCACCATGCATAAATTAGCGTTAACTAAAACAAAAAAATCATCAATCGTATCGGCAAGTAAAAAAGTGTTCCATGAATACAGTAGACTATGGTTTATCAGTATAAATGATACACTATTATCTTCGTAAATGATTGTTCTATAATATTATCAAATAAAAAACTGTAAAATACACTAAAGAAAGGCCATTATGAGACTGAAGAAATATGCATGAACTTAATATTCACTTAAACTCTTCGCCATTTAATATTTTGCGCGAAGACTTTTTACATGCAACATATCAATATAAGCGGAATTTTATTAGCTTTTCATTGATATATTTCGTTTTCTGATAAATTAATTAGAACCATAAATTAGCGTTAACTAAATAAATAACATCATCAATCGGGTAATTTTCCCGATTGTTGAGGTTATTTATTTAGTTAACGCTAATTTATGTATGATTGTAATTCATTGATTAGAAAACGAAATATATCAATGGAAAGCTAATAAAATTCCGCTTCTATTGATATGTTTCATGTAAAATATTTTCTTGCAAAATATTAAATGTCGAAGACTTTATGTGAATATTAAGTTCATGCATATTTCTTAACTCTCACAAAATGGCATTTCTTTAGTGTATTTTACATTTTTTTATTTGATAATATTATAGAACAAACATTTACGAAGATAACGTTACATCATTTATACTGATAAACCATAAGAAGGGAAATGGGAGCGATGTTCGAAAAGGTCAGGAATCGCAAAACAGGCCTCCACTGGAAATAGCCCAAAATGAGTAGCAAGTCGAGTATACAGTAGTCTTTGGATCGGCCTTCGCTTTAACATAATGCTCGCTCGAGAGGGTGGGCGAAGAAAGTCTGTACAGGGAAGCATGTATGGCTGAAAAACTCTGCGGTAACGTTTGTAAGGCTTCACTAATTCTATATACTTTTATACAATATTATTTTTTGTGATTATTACTATTGTTATTATTATTATTATTATTATTATCATTATTATTATCATCATTATCATTAACGTTACAATTATTATTATTGTTGTTATTATTGTTATTATCAATATTATTATTATTGTTATTATTAAAAATATTATTATCATTATTATTACTCTTATTATTTTATCAAAATTACTATTATTACAATTGTCATTATTATTATCATTATTATCATTATTATGTTATTGTTATTTCTTCTTCTTATCATTATTATTATTACTAATATTATTGATATTATTAATATCATTATCAGTTATTATAATTATTCTATATATATATTATTATTATTATTATTATTATTATACGGCTTGAGCGTTATTTATTTTTGATAAAGGTTTTGCTCCCTTTCTCGCGCCCAGTGCGGTCGCACCCTAATTATTATTAATGCTTGCCCAAATTATTATTTTACATACGTAGCGTAGCGCGCGAAGCTTCTGGTGTGCGGCGGGCTTCAAACGTGATTTCTCTATCCTCTATATTATAGATTTCTCAATCCTCTATACTATAGAAATCTATATATAGATATCTCTATAATATAATAATAATAATAATTTTATTCTCGCCCGGAAGCATACAGACAAAAACAAAGCAACAAGAACAAGCCAAGGAGTTAACTTAAGTACTAGAGCAAAAACAAAAACAAGAACATAGTATAGGCACATTAGGGGACATAGTATCAAAGTACATAGGGTATACATACATGGACACCTGTGCTACCCCACATTCTGCACAAACAGCAGACCCAGCCACCGCTGTTGTATAGGTTCACATACATAGGCCGAACTCTGCCTGACAGAGGTGATGATGGAGTTCGTAGAGAGCTCCACCCTACTCCTTAAGCTTTTTTTTTTTTTTTTTTTTTTCACATTTGTGCCTATAGCGCCTGTAGGCAGTGGTGACCCAGGGCTCGAATGGTAGGCTCTGGAGGTTCACTTGAGGGCTGTTATGGTTGGTCCTCGCCCGTGGTGGCGCAGGCAGGATTCTTATAGTGACGCCTGTGATTAGAGGCTCATGCCGCCCCCCTGTGTCCTCCGGTGCACTCGCAATCGAAGGTAGAGTTGATGGGCAGGGCATGTGGGTGTTTTTAGGCCACTCGACGGTGCAGAAAGGTTTTGGGTTTCTTCGGGGATCGAACTCGGGTCACCGAGAACGCCAGTCGGAGACGCTAACCACTCCGCTACCGCCTCCCCATGAACATGGAGTGTCGACGGATCACATCCAGATTGTTCACCCCGTTCCTAGCGAAAGCCAAGGACGAGCTGCACCACCTGGGCAGTCCCAGAAGCCTCTTAAGGATGTCGTTGTGACAGACCTTAAGGGGACACCACACATCGGAGGACCAGAATCACCCAATTTTGAAATTTTTCATTTATTGTGCTAAAATTGTTCTTTTGGCCTAGAACCACAACGTAGTATTTTTTGTTTTTCCAATGCTACCCCCCCCCCCCCACACGCGTCCCATCCTGGATTCCGCATCACCATCGTAATTATTTGTAAAATTGTTCTTTTGGCCTAGAACTACAACGTAGTAGCTCTGAAACGTAAATATGAGCCATATTACCCATTCCCTGGCCCCCCCAATGCTACCCCCCCCCCCCCCCCCCGCGTCCCATCCTGGCGACCGCATCACCATCATAGTTATTTGTATAGATTGAAGAAAAAATATTTTTCCATGAAAAAGGAATGTATACGAACGTTTTCTATAACATCAATACATTAGACAATGGATAAATAAAAAGTTAGACTAAAGTAACTTGATATTCAATAAGATAAGGTATATTCATTGTTTTCTCAAAACACTGTTTTTTTTTTACTTTAACAGCCTACTCCTCCTGCCATTTTTGTAATACAGATCTCAAATTTTGCACACTTCATACTTGTATACATATGTGTAAAATGACGCAGCGGATTTTGATTACAATAACAGGCGGAATTTCTGGAATTTTTCTTATTCTAGATTTTTCTTATTCTAGATTTTTCTTATTCTAGATATTACATTATTTTCAGAGTGGCATTTTCAACCTTTTTCGGAGTGATATGAGAATTTCCCTTCGTGACTTTATTGTTGAATGCTTACAGAATACTCTAAGCTAAATATCTCATCAAACAAAGAATTTTTCGATTTTAAGTAGATTTCCATATGACAGCATAAAAAAGAAATAAAAAAAATCCAATAGTAATGAAACTTGGTCAGATAATGTAAAGTTGTAAACGCTCACAAAAAACACAATGGAGATAAGATTTTGGCTCTAGGAGCAGCCTGGGAAATGTTGGCATCACCTGTGTGGTGTCCCCTTAAGGCGGCTCAGAATGGCCACCTTGTACCGCGACCACAGCGAGTTGTAGTATATAGAGTAGCAGTGACTCCTGAATAACTCCCTCTTCACCTCTCTGCTACAGTTGGAGAATTTCCTCTGTAGAGTATTACCCACGACAAGAAGCTTGGTGGTCTGCTTGATGAAATCATCATCAGTCATGTCGTGCGATATAACATGGCCTAAGTATGCGAATCTATCCACAAAAGTGAGGGCAGACCCACCGAGCCATGCTGTTTTCAGGTAATTCACCTGAGTGCGTGCCGGTAATACTACCATGCACTCTGTCTTAGTGGTGTTGTAGACAATGTCATGCTTGGCAGCATACACCCGACACACATTGATAAGGTCCTGCAACGCATCCACCGTAGGTGCGAGCAGTACCATATCATCAGCATAGCTCAGTGAGTTGATGCATCCATCATGTATGTGGCAACCGATACCTGTATCACGAAGGTTGGCACTGAGATCATCCGTGTACACATTGTACAGGTAGGAGATAAAATCCCCCCCTGCCAAATACCTTGGCAGTACTAAGGACAGCGAGAAGGAATTGCCCCACTTAACAGTAAATTCCTGGGTAGTGTACCAGTACATTAATAAATTAACAATGTACCCAGGTGTACCCTTGACGAGAAGTTTATGAAAGAGCTTCTAGTAATTCACTCTGTCAAACGCCTTTCTGGCATCCAGGAAACACAGATAAAAGGTGAATTTCGGGAAAGTGTAGTAATGAATAATATTCTTCATGTCCACACACACATCTCAGTGCCAAGGCCTTTCTTATAGCTGAACTGATTGCCCAGTGTATACAAGTAGGCCTCAAGACGATGGAGCACCACTTTCTCCAGCACCTTGGACAGGGCGGTCGCTATGGCAATGGGCCTGTAATTGCCAGAGTTAGCAGGGTCCTTCACTTTGCTCTTAAGTAAAGGCACTATAAGCACTGCCAAGACCTGACTGGGTATGTACTGATGGCAGACACAGGCATTGATGAAGAGACAGAGCCATGTAACCGTTGGGGGGCGCATACTTAAATGCCCCAGAAGGGAGTCCATCCATACTGTAATCTGGCTCTTGTTACCACCGTAGGGTGTTTGCTTGTGTTGCACTAAGGCGGGAAATGAACAGTTCTCTGGTCCTTTCTTCTTTTATTTAACAACGGTTATAGCTAACAACAGTCTTTCAAACACACTCGCTTTCACTCGTAGTCGCTTGCTACAGGGGGCACGTCTTACTGGCCCGAGAGCCGTTTCGAGTCTGCCACAGAAAATGAGAAGATATCCTTTCCGAACCTCTGAATGTGACGTCACTTAAACGTCACCTCTAGTCCTACCAATGGTAAGGAGCTTCGCTCTGCTTTTGTTCCTTCTCTGACCAATCAGGTAAAAGCTCTAAGTTGCTGACTGTATACACTTCCTATCTGAGACCTATCTCATGTTTTGAGTTTGGTTAAGATTTAAGATTTTTCTGGTTTCATTTAGTCGATGTAAGCATTATATTTTTTTTCTCTCTCTCTCTCGCCTATCCATCTTCCTTCTAGACTTATTCTAAGTTAATCTAGACTTAATCCAGGCTAGACCTATTACAATACCCAAAGCCTCACTGGAGGAGAGGCTTTGCAATACCCCTCTCATTTCCTCGTGGTCCACGCTGCAGAAACCCTGCAGCGACACACCACGCATCCCATCACGCAGGGCATTCTCACTCTCCTCGTCCCTCACACAGTTGAGAATGCCCTTGAAATGGTCTCCCCACATGGAGGCGATGCCCTCCTCCCCCACAGCGTGATCGATCCGTAGGGGAAGCGTGTGAGAGCCCGGGTTTATGCTGCGCACGCCACGCCAAAAGTTAGAGGAGTCACCAGCGGCCAGCTTGTCAGCCAGGGACTGGGCACGAAGCTGGTGCCATGTGACTTACACCACCTGAGACACAGCTTGAATCTGGCCCTGGTGCTCCTCATCCTCTCAGCCGTGGCCCCCAACGCGGACCACACACCCGCTCTCCACTCAAAGGGAAGGGCTCCCGGGGCGGCACTGTGCGCCTCAAAGAACCAAAATCATTCCAGCCTGGTACCTACCTCCATCTCTTCCTGCAAAAACCAAACACAGTCTAGCCAGCACGCACTATGCACTCTATCAACGCCTCGTGGAAGGCGTTGATGTCGTCATGGTGCCCACGGTCCAGACATGCATTCTGGAAGCAACATACCCTGACAGGATCTATGGCAATGCCACTCAGCAACTCTGTCAGTACACGACCATACTCCTCTCTCTTCCGCTTGTCCCGAAAATCCCACTTAATCCTTGCCGCATTATCCTGCCTGACCTGTGTCAGAGCAGGGAGCCCATTAAATTTGAAATCCACCAAGAGAGTAAAATGGCCTGAAGAGACACTGTTGTACAGAATGGAGCACTCATCCATCACATCAAACAGGCATGGAGACATCACATGATCCAGTAGGGCGGGTCATACTTGGGTGCCATCATGAATCTGAATGAAATCCTCTCATGAGGGGTGTCTAAATTATGTATCTTTATACAAGGAATTCAAATATGAGCTTATTTTTTGGATAGACCATCTCTAACCTACATCAATTTGAATTTCAAATTTTTCAATTTTACCCTTTACAACCCCTTTATATAATATTAGAAGACATAAGGCAAATCATGTATAATGTATATTGATAAAGCCAAATCAAATTTTCATGTTTATTAACATGTCAATCGCATGTATATCACTGAATACAATTCCAAAGATTATTCTCCTGACTTCTTGAACTTTGCCAGGTTGCACAAGTCCTGTTTTGACTCATTTTTGGACATCAGCCTCCTGCTGGTTTCCTGAGCCCTGATCCCTCCATCCCTCTTTTCATGTGAAAAGTACTTAGCAGAAGCCTCAGTCACCATTTTAATAACCCTCTCAATGCTTTGTGTGTGGCAAGGCCAGTTGAGCATTTCCATGGATGTGCTGACGAAGTTTTTCACCTCGGACGTTCTTAGAGAGCAGGTGAGAGGTGGCTCTGACACATCTTCTGACCAGCTGATTAGGTCACCTATGCTGGAAGCATCACAATTAATGTCAGGTGTCCTTCTGGTCCTAACAGAGGAGTCTCCTAGCTGAGCATCTGGGTCCCCATCTCCCCTGATGGCCAGGATTCTCTCCACCCCCAAATCCTCTCCTTCTGATCCTCAGAGCACAGCATTGTTTGGAGGATGGCTTCACTGTGGGCATACCAAACAGATCTTTTCACAGTTGGCATCACAATGTCCAGCACCTCCTTCCTCTGTGACTTAAGGCAGTCCAGTTGAAAGAGAATGTGCCTAGGCCCTTCAATCCAGGAGTGTTTGACTTTCACGTTGAACCACCATGGATAATACACTCCAATGATGAATTCCACAATGCAGTGCAGATTCTTCAGGTTCTTCCCTTTAAGTCCATGTTTTGACACCCAAAGCATGAAAAGTCTATTAGCTGTTGTGAGCCAGCGGCTGTGGTTTACTGGTCCTATCTCCAACAGAGCCAGCCCTGCAGGAAGCACTCCATCCCTGACTGCACAGACAATTTTATAGCCATAGTGTTGATCAGTTGAGAGATCTTGAATGACCTTGTCAGGCAGCTTGATCAGTGGAGGGCCAACGGAGATACGGGTGAAGTTTGTATTGATCTCAAAATCTGTAGCAGAATCAAGGAGCTTTCCTATTGGCCCGGATAATTGTTTGTCTGACAGATTAGGGCCATCAAGGCCAACAATCAAATGGCGCAGGGGAAGTTCACCAGTGTGTAAGTTGCACACCAACCAGACCAGCTTTCTCCCCAGGTGTAGTTCCAGCTTCCGCATTACTCCAGCTTTCACACCAGTGTTGACATTTGTAGAATCTCCTCCAATGGCCAACAAGGTTTTATCAAAACCCCTCTCTTTCAGCCAAGCAAACATGCTCTTAGCAATCTTCTCCGCATGTGACTCCTCTTTAGTTGCTTTCTCTGGGATAAAGTAAAGCAGATAGTAGCTCCCAGGTTCACTAACAGCACTGTAGTGTTCTTCCTTGATCATAGCAGGAAAAGATTGGTCACTTCCCTCAGCTTCCATCATCACATTGGTCAGGTCAATCCGCCCATCAAAGAGGATGCAGGAGATGCCCCCGTCCTCCCTGCACTTTTCTTCAAACTTTTGCCCCAGCTCTCTCATCAACTTCTCCTGTGCTCTCTTGCCCTTTTGCTCTTATCATCACTTTACTTGTGTTGTCTTCTGTGATAATTCCTGCATCAATCAGAGCTGCTGTTGCTATTGCTGCAGTTGGCCTTAGCCCTATGCCATATCTTACACTAGCAAGGGCAATGTTTGAAATCTCATCATAGTTTTTCTGTACCTTAGTCGAAGCTGCAGGCTTATGTCAATTTCTGGAAAAAACTCAACTTCTGGAACAAACTCATCTTCAGCACCACTTCTCTCCAATTCCAGATCCTCATCACCATCAGCCAAAAATATCTTCACATGCTCCCTGACTGCCTTCTCTGCTGCTGCAGCAGTTTCTTCCTTGCTCATTTTGATTATCTTTGCCTTCTTTTCCATCACCTGCCTTTCTAATGTTCTCAACTGTCTCTTGTGCTCTGGCAAATCAGGGCCACTTATTTGATGGGGTCCTTTACTTCCAACCTTCACTCTCTGTCCCATGATGTAGGCTAGATCTTTCAAAAGAATCTTTTTCTCTCTGCTGCAGGAACAATTAATGTGGGCTTGGATCTCACAGCCCTCACAGCCTCCCACCTCACAATTGCTAGTCTGACACTTGCAAGTCAAAATATTAAATAATTTGTCTAACTTGACAATGAACCTCTCTTTGGCTTCAAGTTTGCCCTTCCCAAGAGAAACCTTCACTGCCTGATTCCAGACCTCCTTGAGCTTGGATATGATGGTCACCTTGTCATTGATGACAGGTGGCTTGAAAAGAGCATTAGCTTTGCTCCACTGACAAATCAGACTAGGGTAGATGTCCTTCACCAGCTTGCCCAATTGGTAGTTCCTCCTGTCATCTTCACTTTGCTCCCTCAAGTCGATGCCATACCTCACGATATCCCGCACATTTGGCAGTTCAGACACCAACAGCTCCCGCCCAGTGCCAACAAGATTACTCAAATGAGAATTTGATTTCGTCCTTGTTCTGACTTAGAGCCATTTTCTTAAGCAATTCACACTGAAATATAAACAATTATACATCAGGTAAGTAGTTTATCCACTACAGACATGTATTATAGTAATGCACAGGTAAATATTAGGGAAAACGGCCAAAATATTCCCTTCATAGGTATTTATTTTGCTTCACAGGAAACTTGGGCTAGCAATAGGTATTTGGTAAGTACACAAAGCTTACCGCCTCTGCAAGGAGCGGTTGGTGTTTACAAGACGCTTATGCTGTCTGCAACAGTGCAACAAGGTGATGCTTTGCTTACATGCGTCTTTCATTATTCCTTACTTCTATGCGTATTATTATCTATGGCAGCATATGCCAAACTGTATGCTAATTTTAATTCAGTTGAATGAGACTTATTTTTCTTTAAACATTTAGATGTCTTATATATTTTATGTAGTTAGAACAATACTGTATGACAGAAAATAATGTGAACAGCCATGACAGGAAAATTGAAGAGGCATATGCTGGGGTAACTGCAATAACAAATTGATCACCCATTTAATAATAACCAACTGTAAATTGATGTAGGTTAGGGTTATCAGAATTATACTTTTTCTTCAAATTTGTGTTCTACACACCAAAATACGTTATTTAAACACCCCTCTCCATTAATTGAAGAAAAAAAATAGTATGACCCTCCCTAAATTGATCCAGCCACGTACGTGAGAGACACCCCTGGTTGACATGAGTGAAGCTCGTTGGGGGGAGCGCCCTCACGTCAGCTATCACCATGTCGTGGTCTCCACACATGCGCTGAATGTCTGTGAAGAAGGCAGTGCTCGGGGCAGCATTAAAGTCACCGAGAATGCAAACATTCTGCTCCTCGGCATCCTCTATTATGGAGGCGAGTCTTCCTAAATACATCTGCTGTTGTTTATTACCCTATGTATTATATGCACTTCTGATACTGATATGTCCCCTAATGTGCCTATATTATGTATTTTTTGCTTTGCTCTAGTACTTAAGTTAACTCCTTGTCTTGTTATTGCTGCTTTTTTTGTCTGTATGCCTCCGGGCGATAATAACATTATTATTATTATTATTATACTTGAACTGTGAAGGTGATAATCGAAAATATTGTTTGATGTTTTCTTTATCACACCAAATTTCCTTGTAAACTATCTTGGTTGAAGTGAAAGGGGAGGCAAGGAGGGAGGGAGGGAGGTACGGAGGCAAGGATCAACTACTAAAAGGGGCGTGGTGGTAAAAAAAAAAAGAAACATTGCAGTCTAGCACCACTTATTTAGCCTGCTGCCTGGGTGGTAGCAGTAGTGATTTTTTCTTCATCACATTCCTACAAAAATATTTGTGCAGGTTCTCCATGTTGCATATTTTTTCCTTTTGTCAGCCACAGCTATAAGAAATGGAAAGTGGGGAAGAGCTTTCTCCTTTACTATCCTAAGCCTCTCATTTTTAATTAAATAGAGTAGTTTATCACAAATAGCTTCGCAAGACCAACAGGTCTGTTTTTTTGTCTTCCTTTGTGTGCTTCCTCCTCCTCATCTAATAATGAAAACTTATTATGTTGTTTTTAAGAATATTTATATTTTACTTAAAGAATCGTAGAATCCATGAGGATTTGATAGAAACTTTTTGAGATCCTTAAATTATTCGAAATCATCAATCAAGAGAACCTATTCGAGCTCTCTTCTCAAAGGACAACAAGGGACAATGGTTTAAAACTGAATGGACACCGTCTCATCAAAGATTTTCGAAATAATGATTTCAATGTCCGACTTGTCAGTCGGGGGAAAAAAATACCAGCTAATATTGCCGAAGCCAGCACAATAACTACATTTATAAATAGACTAGACGCGTACTTCAAAGTAAATGGGTTTTGATATTGCCCCGCGAGGTATTTTATTTACTGTACATCCCCCGAATTATATTTCTGCCCGTAATCATGCCAAATCCTTTCTTCAACACGCCAAAAACTCCTTCATTCATAGAAAAAGTCAAAATCTTTCTGAATTAAACTCCTCTCCTAACTTCTGGCATCTTGCTAATAACATCTCTTAACAATTTTCTTCTTCATCTTTCCCTGCTTTGCTTCACCCAGCTGCTGTGGGTCCTATGGTTTTGACTTCCTACCTTTTCAAAGCTATTGAATCTATACTTAAAAAGAAGATTCTAAGGCATCTATCTGCTCACAATCTTCTATCTGATCGTCAATACGGTTTCCGTAAAGGGCGATCTACTCGCGATCTTCTAGCTTTCCAAACTGAATCTTGGTCATCCTCCTAAGGGATTTCGGTAAAATTTTTGCTGTTGCCCTTGACATATCAAAAGCTTTTGATAGAGTCTGGCACAAATCTTTAATTTTCAAACTACCATCATTTAGTTTCTATCATTCTCTCTGCACCTTCATCTTAAGTTTCCTTTCAAACCGTTCTTTTGCAGCTACTGTAGACGGTCATTGTTTTTCTCCTAAGTCTATCAATGGTGGTGTTCCTCAGGGTTCTGTCCTATCACCCACTCTCTTTCTATTATTCATTAATGATCTTTTGAGTTTAACTCAAAGCCCTATCCATTCCTACAATTGATGATTTTACCCTGTATTTTTCAACGTCGTTCATTAGATGTCCAACTCAACAGGAACTAAGTGATTCACGGAGAGATGCCACAGAGCGCCTAACTTTTGACCTTTCTATAATTTATGATTGGGGCAAAAGCACATCTTGTCTTGTCAATGCCTCAAAAAACTTGACCTTTCTATAATCTATGATTAGGGCAAAGCAAATCTTGTTTTGTCAATCGGCCGCTTTTTTAAACTTGGACTAGGGAGAGTCTAACGTGGAGCTTCCATGTTAGACTCTAGTGGTACCAATGCCACGAACGCGTTCTTTAGACACCATCTTGGAGAGCTAACATAGTCTTATGTTGATCCACGACTGCGCTTGGGTTGGCAGCCCTGAACCAGGGAGATCATATATTGGGGGACGGAGAGCGGAAGAGTCATTTGTCTCCGCGCCCTGCTACCGAGAACAACGAAACACACCATACCATATATGAACCTATATTCTTCATTTATTCACTTTTTTACCCACATTTTCCTTGATCTTCATAGCTCTTCCCATTATTGGGAGTAAAGATTGTCATGGTCATGTTATAGTTATTATTTAGTTGCACAACTAATGATGCCTTAATCACTAGTTGATAGTTGAAATTCATATCAGGGCAAACCTATATATTAAATATATATATCGGTCGACTTCTTGAATCAGTACGTATAGTTCATCATACAAGTTTGGCCGCTATAATGATCCGGTGGTGGTGGTGGTATCAAATGTCTGACGTACTAGTACACACGCACGTATACACACAAGCAAGGATATTATAAAGTTATACTATCCTTGCACACGTGTGTCACAGTGAGGTGTTAGCCCCCCGTGTGTCTTGTCTGACCTAAAGAGCGAACGCGCAGTTCTCGTCCACTACAATAGAGTACCGCCAGGGCCACGGATACGGCATACGTACGGCGAGGGCCAGCAGTGGTCTATAGATACTAATTTCGGGCACGCAAGACTCGAACCTATGATCAGCGCATCAAGGTATACCCTGGGTACGTCTCTGTAGTAATCAGTGGGAGAATATTACGCTGAAAGGCTAATGTGGCAGCTATGTATTATCATAACATTCTGGCGATAGTGAGCTAAAATCGGCCCTATTTCGGAAATCAGCCGATCTTAGCTCAACACCGGCAAACATAGTTTTTAGGTTTAGGTTAAGTTATGTTTAGGTCTGGTTTAGGTTAGGTAAGGTTTATGATAGGTTTGTGTTAAGTTTTGTAGAGTTATTTAGGTTAAATAAGCGTCCGCGGGACGATTTCCGAAAGAGGCCGGTGACGGCTCGGTACGGGCATCTCCCTCAGCCCACCCTCGTAAGGTTATTGTAGCCATAATACACAAGTAAGTTGTCCCTTACGAGGGATTTTCGAGCATCCCTGCCGAGGTGGATAGATGTGTGGAAATGGGAGACTTCTGCCGTGGCCTCCCCGTAGAGGGATGTAAGGAACCGCTGTTAGCGTAGACTAGACTATTATGACCAAAAAGAGAATAATGTCTCCTCTGTTTCCATTAATTAAATGCAAGTGCTGCTGTATAGTCGTATAAGTGAGTGACTATTATATTGCTGATAGTCTGGACTCGGCGGGCGAGGAGAGATAAACAAACCCAGATTTCGTAGGGCGCCAAACGCGGTCTTTAAAAAAATATTTCAGATGCTTCATAATCTGCAGTAGACGCATGTATACACTCATATTTTGCCAAACAGAATATTGACAATACCGCTAATTTGTCTTAGCATGGGCATTTGCATAGTATCGTAAATATCATTAGACTCAAGTGTTGGACAGGGTCCTGGGTGTCTAACATTTCCAATACTATTCTCGTTAGTTTTAGACCAACTTAAGACTAATCCCCCCCGGAAAAATTTTAGAAAACGGAAATGCCTGTCTAAAGCCACGGTTAGTCTTAGGTTAGCCGAAGTCCACGTTTAAAGAATCGGCCGTATGCCTCAAAAAACAAATTTCTTTACCTATGGTCTCGACGAAACTTTCCAGACAACTTTTATTTTTTTTACGTTTGTGCATATAGCGCCTGTAGGCAGTGACCTACAGGGCTCGGATGGTAGGCCCTGGAGATTCACTTGAAGGTTGTGATGGTTGGCCCTCGCCCGTGATGGCGCAGGCAGGATTTTTATAGTGGCGCCTGTTATTAGAGGCTCATGCCGCCCTCCTGTGTCCTCCGATGCACTTGCAATCGAAGGTAGAATGAATGGGCAGCATGTGGGTGTTCTTAGGCCACTCGATTTTAAATGGATTTTGGTTCTCATCGGGGATTGAACTCGGGTCACCGAGAACGCCACTCGGAGACGCTAACCACTCCACTCTGCTACCGCCTCCCCGAACTATACCCTCTTCTTCAATGAACATTCTTGGACTCTCCTTTACTAAAAATCTGAACTGGAAATCTCACATCTCATCTCTTGCTAAAACAGCTTATAAAAGTTATGTGTCCTGTGGCGTCTGCGTCATTTATTTATCGCTCCCAGTTGCTTACTCTGTACTGGGGCCTTATCTGCCCATATATGGAATATGTCTCACATATTTGGGGGAGATCCACTCATACAGTTCTCCTAAACAGGGTTGAGTCAAAAGCTTTACGTCTCATCAACTCCTCTCCTCTGACTGGCTGTCTGCAATCTTTGAATCACCGCTACAATGTTGCTTCTCTTACTATCTTCTACCGTAATTTTCATGCTCACTGCTCTTCTGAACTTGCTAACTGCATGCCTCCCCCCCTTCCCGCGGCCTCGCTGCACAAGACTTTATTATACTCATGTTCATCCCTATTCTGTCCATCTTTCTAATGCAAAAATTAATCAGTATTTTTACACTTTCATCTCTTTCACTGTTCACTGGTCACTCTCTTCCTGTTTTATTTTTCACCTCCCCATGACTTAAAGTAATCGTCCAGACCATTTCATCATTCCTGATTTAATACAATAAAATTATAGCCATTATCGAGTATATCAACAATATGTTGTCACTTTTTGCATCCAGTCACCCGTTTTTAAATAATCCGCAATCAAAATTTGCAAATTCCTTGAGCTTCGAAAACGCTCCTCAAGGCTTGCAGACGACGCATCACGGCTCGGTAACGTCACAGGAGTAAGCCTCCCAGCCCCATGGCTATACAAAAGCACGTAAACACAAGAGATAAATATAGTACTTTAAGATTTTTGGGTGTTTCTGATAGATTTTTTTTGCGATATGTCATATGCATGCATCCTTTATGGGTGCAGCAAGACAGCTGTGGCTTTCCAGAGAAGTTTACACACGTTTCAGACCGATACGACAACGTTAAATGTGTTGAAAAGATTAGTGCGGCGGACAGGAGGAATAGGAGGGGAAGGAAGAAGAGGAGGAGGGGGAGGAAGACTCAGGACAATAATGACCTCGTGATGTTAGTAGACGATTTAGCAAAGAGAGAAGGAAGGAGAGAAGAATGGAGGGAGGGAAGGAGATAATTTGAGGGTTCCTCTAAATTAAGTCCCTGTCGGAGAGAGAGAAGAGGCCTCCTCTCCATTTCCTTATTTCTAGTCGATTGTTTCTCTCTCTCTCTCTCTCTCTCTCTCTCTCTCTCTCTCTCTCTCTCTCTCTCTCTCTCTCTCTCTCTCTCTCTCTCTCTCTCTCTCTCTCTCTCTCTCTCTCTCTCTCTCTCTCTCTCTCTCTCTCTCTCTCTCTCTCTCTTTCCTTACCCTTTCGTCCGACAATCAGAGATGTGTGTGTGTGTGTGTTTCAAAACTAACCTTAGGATTTTCTCGAAAGTACCTTCATTGTGATTCCCACACAAACATTATTGTTTCCCTTACTTACCAATCCATGTTTTGGAGAGGTGCCAGGTCCTCCTGATTCTCAGGTTCCGCTAACACCTGTTCGCCAGTCGGCTCCCTCCCTCCTTCCCTCTCTCCTCTTTGCTAAATCGTCTACTAACATCACGAGGTCATTATTGTCCTGAGTCTTCCTCCCCCTCCTCCTCTTCCCCTTCTTCTTTCTCACCCTCCTCTTCCTCCTTCAAACATGCATTTTTATTGGTTTCTTAGTGTTTTTGTTTATTTATCATCGTATATCTCACCTTGCTTGCTCTCTCTCTCTCTCTCTCTCTCCTCTCTCTCTCTCTCTCTCTCTCTCTCTCTCTCTCTCTCTCTCTCTCTCTCCTCTCCTCTTCTCTCTCTCTCTCTCTCTCTCTCTCTCTCTCTCTCTCTCTCTCTCTTCTCTCTCTCTCTCTTTCTCTCTCCTCTCCTCTCTCTTCTCTCTCTCTCTCTCTCTCTTCTCTCTCTCTCTCTCTCTCTCTCTCTCTCTCTCTCTCTCTCTCTCTCTCTCTCTCTCTCTCTCTCTCTCTCTCTCTCTCTCTCTCTCTCTCTTTCTGTCACACACCATAGCGGGCTTTGTATTCTGGCTCGAACATCCTATCACATTCGGCGGCTAGTTTTCCACATATACGCGACCAGCATCATCTACTTCAGTCTCAGATTGAGCATCATACTCTACATCTGTCACAGCGACAGATTCACTGTCTGCCACCGAACTACAATCGCTCATCATTTACATTTCCTGGTCGATACGACGGGTGTCACAAATGCAGACGACTCTTGTTTACATTTGAGCACCTCTTGTGACGTCATCAATAATTATTCGTGGCCCTGTCGGAGGGAAGAAAGTTTTTTTCGCGCGCTTTTTACAAAAGTCGTGTTTTTACGGAAATAAGGCCTGGAAATCAATTATTTTTGGTGAATTAGGTGTTTCAAAGCCTCGCCGGAGACCGGACATAGGTTGTTCTTGCATCTATAAACTTATGTTTTGTCCACATACACAAGAGCTCCACTTAGGTGAGAATTGTGGGGGGATTGTGGGAGGCTTGAAAAGGTCATGGAAAGAAAGAAAAGGTCATAGAAAGTTGTAATAGGTCTTTTAGTCTAAATAAGGATAGGAATAAGTTAGTTAGAATGATGGATTAGCGAGAAAGAGAGAGAGAGAGAGAAGTTAGCGCATCATTCAACATGATT
>JACEEZ010019629.1:360199-377699 GCA_016584305.1 Chionoecetes opilio
TTTTCAACACTTGTATGGACTGGGTATTGGGCAAAGTTGTAGATCAAAGTGATTGTGGAGCATCCGTCGGCAACACCAAGATCACTGATCTTGTTTTTGCCGATGATGCAGTAATCTTTGCTGAGTGGCTAGAGGTCCTGGTGATGGCTCTCGAGGCGCTGCACGAGGAGCCAAAACCTTTGGGACTTGAGGTCACCTGGCTTAAGACCAAGGTCCAGGTGTTTGGAGGCTTACTAGATGAAACAGTCTGTTCATGCGTGCGGCGAGGACATTGAGATCTTGGAAAGTTTTACATACCTTGGTAGCGCAGTCCATAATGACGGCGGGTCACGTCAAGAAGTCTTACGGCGAATTGGCATAGCCCACGGTGTTATGGACTCGCTCGACAAGATCCACGAATCAAAAAATATATCTCACCTAAATTAGGTATAGCTCCACCTCTGGGACAGTTTCCATGCACATCCGTCCGTAATGTTTTGCATAATTCTGTTAACAAACAAACAAACAAACTGACTAACTGAACCGATCACATATTTTCCTTGGTGGAGGTAACGATGCTGCTCTCAAAAGTGTTAGAAAGAGAGAAGACATGGAACACCTTGAAAAGATAGCAATCAAGCCACGACCCAAGTCAAGAAATGCAGATGTTGGAAGATAGCAGAGTGCCGTATGTATGAAGGATAGGTGGTGTCCTTCCTTGACGTGGCAGGCAAATAAAAGATAGTTGGTCCTGCTATTTATTTTATTTAGTTGAGAGTAACACAGAGCGCGAACCGAGTCCTAAAAGAGTTGAAGGAGGACTAACTGTGGCGGAATTATCTAAGTGCACGTCGCAGCGCTTCTCCTTCAATATATCTTCCTTCAATATATTTGAAATATATATCTTCTATAATAATATAAGCGAAAGTGTGTCTGTCTCTGTCTGTCTGTCTGTCTGTCTGTCTGTCTGTCTGTCTCTGTCTGTCCGCGATAGGTGCCGCCCCCCGTGGCGGAATCCCATCACATGTCACAGTTTTGGAACCAGCTCGACCAGGGGAAGGTTTTAAGCCCACTTATGAGATGATCCGATCACTTTTTTTTTTTTTTTTAGCAGCCTATTAGCGAGAATTGTGAAAAAAAATGTGGGTTGCGAGAATTGAGGAAACCTTGATGTAGGGTGACGGGTAATGGGTGAGTGAATGGGTGGGGTGATGGGTAATGGGTGTGGGGTGATGGGTGAGTGAATGGGTGGGGGGTGATGGGTTGGGGGTGATGGGTGATGGGTGAGGGAATAGGTGGGGGGTGATGGGTAATGGGTGAGTGAATGGGTGTGTGGTGATGGGTAATGGATGAGTGAATGGGTGGGGGGTGATGGGTAATGGGTGAGTGAATGGGTGGGGGGAATACATACATTTCTACATCCATGATTTCAGGAAAGTTAGAAGGGGCTATCTGGAGAATCTGTGTTTGGTGGGCCGAAGTCCCACCAAACACAGGTGGTGGGCCGAAGGCCCACCAATAGCCCTAATGGGTAAGTGAATGGGTGGGGGGTGATGGGTAATGGGTGAGTGAATGGGTTGGGGGTGATGTGAATGGGTTGGCGTTAATACATACATTTCTACATCCATGATTTCAGGAAAGCTAGAAGGGGCTATCTGGAGAGTCTAGGTGGGCCTTCGGCCCACCAAACACAGGTGGTGGGCCGAAGGCCCACCAATAACCCTCCGCAGGAGCTAGCCAAAAAGGCCGCCCGGAGGGCGGCTTTGCGGCTAGTCTCACATAAAGCTCGGTCACGCACTCAAAATGCCCCCATTTCGACAAGGAAAAAAACACAAACAAAACAAGTGGAGATGGAATCATCCCAAGGTGCCTTGTTAAAAAAAAGAGAAACAAAGCTATGACTATACAATCCTGAATTGGTATACGAAGTTTAAATGGGAAATAAATAAATATGGACTTGAGAATTATGAGAATACATAGATTTATTTTTTGTATTATACAAAATTAATATTAATGAACAGGACTACGAAGGTTATAATGATGGTCAGAGGGCTGATGTAGAGGCAGAGGAGGCTGTAGTGGAATCCGAGGAGGCCGTAATGAAGGTTGAGTTGGAGGCCATGTTGGAGGCCGAGGTTGGAAACTGAGTTGAGAGGCCGAGGTGGAAGGCCGTGTTGAAGGCCGTGTGGGGGCGGGTTGGAGGCTAAAGTGGAAGGCCGTGTTAAAGGCGGCCCCATGGAAGGCCCCAGTGGAAGACTTAAGTGGAAAGCCAAGTAGAAGGCCCAGTGGAAGGCTTGGCTTAGTGGAAGGTTCAGTGGAAGGCCAAATGGAAGAACAAGTGGAAGGCCAAGTGGAAGGCCAGAGTTGGACGTCCTTGGACGAAGGAGGCATTGACGAAGGCCGAAGTTGCACGTCCTTGGACGAAGGAGGCATTGACGGAGGCCGATGTTGCACGTCCTTTGACGAAGGAGGCATTGACGGAGGTCGGAGTTGCACGTCCTTGGACGAAGGAGACACTGGCGGAGGCCGGAGTTGGACGTCCTTGGACGAAGGAGGCACTAACGGAGGCCTGAGTTGGACGTCCTTGGACGAAAGAGGCACTGACTGAGGCTGGAGTTGCACGTCCTTGGACGAAGAAGACACTGGCGGAGGCCGGAGTTGGACGTACTTGGACGAAAGAGGCACTGGCTGAGGCTGGAGTTGCACGTCCTTGGACGAAGGAGGCACTGACGGAGGCCGGAATTAACGTTCCCGGGGCGCCACGCGATGAAGGGGAGGGTAGCCACGGAGCACAGCATCACCATTAGGGTGGAGTGAAATTTTCAGATTTTATTTTCTTCTTTGGGTAGTTATAAAAACTTGCTAAGGGGTCTAAACAACATGTTGACATGAAATAGAAAAATTACAAAAATTTTGTTTGGCTAGCACATTCAGCTTGAAAATCACGCCGATTTTTTTTTTTTTTTTTTTTTTTTCCCAGGCAGAATGGCGTTTTGCTGTATCTAAATGTGCTTAGACTGCAATACCATTATTTGTATTGTACAATTTTAACAAGTAACTGATTGAGTTTACACAAACAAACAAAGAACACTAATATGGGAACATAGTTCACTTAATTTCTTTTCATAGTTTTTCAAATTTTATGTTGAATTTTGGTTTCAAATTTGGGCATTTTAGCCTGCGACTCCAACCGGACCCGTATAAACCCATCGCGGCTTTCCTTCCCACAGACCGCCGCCGAAGCTTCCGTAACAAGCTTGATATGTCTCTCGACTGCTTGCGTGTGACAGGGGTAGCGTGAAAAGCCGACGATTGGCGTGACATCCTCGTGGATGAAGCGTAGAAGAGTCTCGTCATCAATCTTCATGGTCACCGGTGGTTCCGTGAGTGGTTCCTTGCGCCAGTCAATCATAGAAGTGTAGTCTTCGGCTTCAAAGTTCAGAGTTGGCACCTTAAAGACCCTGACCGTGACCGGTTCCGCTTCTTTTCTTGCTTTCATGATGCGACGTACAGCGAGTTCGCGTATATGGGGTCGAGCGTCGGTTATCATACTGAGAAGAAGATTCTCGGGATGTCCGAAATAACAATTTCTTTGTATAACGGGGTCGACGACACGATGAAGATCTTTCTTCATGTAGCGAGATTTGTTGATCGTTTCAAACACGTGCCTTCCTCCATCTTTGCACGAGGGTTTCATCTTTATCGCAAACCACATGGGTGCATAAACTCTGACAATGAAGAGAACAAGCTCTTTGAGTTGATCTGAGGGGTTCGCTGTAGACACATACAGACGTAGAATGCGATTGCCTGTAGTTAATCATCTCGAATGATTCATTAGACCGGGATTTCGTAGAGAAAGGTCAACAGGACACACACCGACTGATATGGCATTACACATGTCGTGAAGGTACTTCTGATCTGTTGATAAATCATCAGGGAGTGTCGAAGGCATTTCACACTGAATGTGTGAAAATAACACTAGCGGTAAAGCTTCACAGGTTGGTAGTTGTTTACCGATCGGTCCTGAGAAGCCTTTTGGTCCTGTGGTCTTCCCGTCGAGATGAGCGAAGAGATGCCTCAATGGAAGCTCATTCGCGTGAAGTTGGCAGATGAACCAATTAACTGGTCTCTAAAGAGACAGTTCAAACAATCGAACGATGCCGCCTTTTACTCCAGTGTTGACTACTGTGCCGTCGCATCCCAGAGCCATTATTTCTGTTTTATTTACACCTCTCTCGTCTAAATATGTTATCAGTTCAACTGTTATAACTTTGCTAGAGCCGCCGGTTGGAGTTATGTGTCCAAAATAAGACGACCCCGGTTCAGATATGATTACTATATGTTCTTCGCTCGTGACCCGCAAAATATTTGTGATGATATGTTTTCAGCATATCCTGTATGCGCCTGTGGCTGAGCCGTGGAAGTGATGATTTCTCCCATATCATAACAACATCCACTATAATAATTTCAGCGATGTCGTGCTGCGAAGGTTCTTTGTTGGATTGTTCTTTTAGGGTGCGCTTGATCAGGTTATACAACTTCATTACGTCTCTGTATGTTGGTAGCCGGTTCTTCGGGAGCGCACTTGGTGCTCCAAACAAGGTGCATGATACGCTTTCTCTTGTCTTGACAGGAGTAGTCATTGTGTGCCTGAAAAAAAAGCATTAAATTAAGCTAGGTAGGTAGATAGGTAGGTAGGTAGATATGTACATTTTTTGGCGCGACGACTAAAATTGTGGACCTTTTTCGCCGATTTTTACGTCATTTTTTCTGATAAATAGGCGTGATTTTCAAGCTGAATGTGCTAGCCAAAAAAAATATTTTAATTTTTTTATTTAACGCCATCTTGTTTATAATAACAGTTAGCAAGTTTTTAATGCTACCCGAAAAAAAAAAATATATATCATAATTAAAATTGCCACTTTCACTCCACCCTAATCACCATGGAGTAGGTGCGTCACAGGACGTGTGAGTATGTGGGCGTGAAGTGTGTAGCACAGGACGTGTGTTATTGTTTACATATTATCAGCTGACATGATGGCGGCGCACAATGGCGGACATGATAGTTGCCAAGATGGTGGACAAGGTGGCTTCCAAGATGTCTACCGACCAGCTGGTTCTGGTTATGAAGGAAGGAGGACAATATGGCGACCAAATATGGCGAGCGCGGTACACCCATAAAAAATAATAACTAGAAAATTACTGACATGCCGCGTAGGCAAGGGCGCCTATACCTTACGAAGTGACACAGCAAGGATACACAGGTCACTAAATCGGTGATGCGCAGTCAGTACTTACGGAAGTACAAAGCGATGATGATCGGAGGTGTGACCACGAGGCACAGTGCGTCACAGTGTGGCCCAGAGACGAGTTCAGCGGAAGCACAGCTTGAAGTGGAAGCTGGAGTGGAGTTGAAGTGAAGTGGAGAGGAGTGGAGTCCAGTGAGTCCAGTGGACTTACGCAGGTGGTTGAGCTGTGACGCGGTGATGTGGCAGTAGGAGTGGCCTTTGTTGAGCGGCGACGGCTGGGATATGGCGCGGTGTTGCATCGGCTGTGTTGGGGACACCACATACTTGGAGGAGGTAGTGAGCTTCAGAGACCATGTGAGGTGGAGCAGCTTGGCATTGAGTGTTGCGGTGAGTAGTTGAGGTGGAGCTGCTTGGCGTGGAGTGTTGGGGCTGGAAGCGGCCATGTGTGTAGGTTGGCGCCAAGTAAAGCACCGTTCACACTGTGCCTACTCGGGGCCACGACAAGCCACGACTCTAGGGTACACGGGCTTGCATGCAGAGTGACGAAGGCAGAGGTCTTGGTCCGACCCTCGACCATGTAGGTCGAGGGAGACCCTTCGCCCCTCGCCCTTACCCAAACACGCCGGGAGCATACCCTGCTAAAACTGTTCCGATGCGTGAGCAGCATCATTTAAAATATATAAAACTCGTCAACAGCAACCTCAATAACAGCAATCAACAACACAGTCATTGATAAATTTACAAATAGCAACATAGCCAACAGTCAATAGTAAAAAAAAAATACTGAAAGCCAACGACAAAGCTATACCCACGCCTTTTACTGGGTGGTTGGTAGGCATGAGTTAAGCTGATAAGCCTGGAGAGGAGCGCGCTTATGCCTGATTCGCCAGAAAACACAACATTGTCCTGACCGCTAAGATGCTGTGTAGCAAGCAATAACCATGAATATTTCTGTTCTCACTAGTCTCTTCAAGTTCACACAAAGCAATAGATCACTTCGTAAAATACTGAAAATTTCCCATAAAAAGGTGATTGAGTTATGCGGTTGGCAGCACTGTTGACGTCTGAGACGGTCACAGGCCACCTCCACCTTTATCCTCCACCTTTATTCTCTACATATACCGAGATATGAGAACAGTTTTCGGAGAAAATAACCTCTTATGCTAACTCTATTATGTATTTCTTGCAATTTTCCTTCATCTTATGCATTATTTCATACATATACAGCGCAAACAAAAGCAAGAAATAAAACTAATTTCCCACGAAAACATGGGGCGACCCGTGTCTTCGTCCTCGCCCTTCGACCTTCGTTCCGCCCGCCCCTCTCGCTCTCTGGGCACCTACAAGCCCTTCCGAGGAAGGCTTGTAGACGCTCTTCTCCGCTCTGCATACCAGCCCCGAGGTCTTGGCCATTGATGTGAAATGATCGCGCGTGGTCCGAAAGAGGTTTAGAAACGATCGCCGGATGCTGAGCGGACGTCGGGGCAGGATGCGGAGTCGTGAGGGGCGCGCGAAAGAGTCTTCCTTGGAATACTTTCACGACGTGGGTCGGCAAGGGTCTGAACCAAAGGTCATTTCCGGTTTAGGTCTGAGGGAGGTCGGCGACAGTGGTCAAGACTGTTGGGGTAATTTTTTAAATTTTGACAGTTTCCTGTCGGCACAGTCGTCGGTGCCGACTACCTAAGACTAATCATGGACTGTCGTGACGACAGTCTTCGTCTAATGAAGGACGTTCGTGATGACTGTCGGCTCGGAAATATCGGCTAACGCTTTGTCGAGATGTTGGCCAAAATATCCTTTTGAAGAAAAACCTGAGTTAATTGAAATTGGCGACAGTACCCAAATGCTGGGCAGATGTCTGCAGCCAAAATATCCTTTTGAAGAAAAATATGGGTAACTCGGCGACAGTTGGCAAGGCTGCCACCAAGACAGTCGGGAAGACCGTAGGGAAGTCTGTCGGCCAACTCCTTGGCAACTGTTGGCCAACTGGTCGGCCAACCACTTTACAGACAGTCTTGCCGACAGTCGGTGACCGTCTGCATGACTGTCGCCTAGACCGTCTGCAAATGTCGGCCAATCGATCGGCAGAGTCGTGGTTGCCGTAGACATGGCGCCAGTCCAAAAAATGACCATTGAGACTCTTCTTGAGACTAGTTGCCAGCATGTCGCCGACATGCTGGCAACTAGTTGGACGAATGTCCCAGACAGGCAATGACTGTCGGCAATCATACTCGCCGACACCAAGACACCTAAAAAAACATTGCCCCATTCTTGGAACGTGGGAGCAGACATGTCACATCCAAAAGACGCTGGGTGGTCGTGATCCAGAGTAGGCACAGCGTGAATAGGATTTAAGTCGTCTGCCGGCTGATTCCCGCTCTGTGTTATCCCAACTCCTTCATGGAGTCATTGGAGATCCCACCGGCTGCAACCATGATGTGGAATGATAGGGGGTATTTTCCTTAATGTGACAGGCAAATACAAAGGTTGTTGGTCCTGCTATTGGGTATATTTAGTTGAGAATAACACAAGAGTGCGAACCGAACCCTACGACAGTTGAAGGTGGACTGACGAGCCTTGCGATAAAATCAAGTGACATAAGTGACGCGCACCACGCCATACGTTGCCAACATCTCCCATAATATAAAATACATATCTCATGCGTATGCATGAAAAGAAATTCACTTTTGAACTAGGTTTTGGAGGTGTAAGGGTATCAATAATGCAAGTAATATTGTCATATTCTAATTTACTCGTTCAGCCTTGGTGGAGATATACGCTCTCGGAATGCTAATATTAACATTATTACTAATATTTTTGTTGTTACCTGTTTTTATTATTGTTCTTATAATGGTGAGTGAGTGGCTGGCAATATGTTTTCTGTTCTGTTTTGTTAGTCAGCAGTTGTATTTGCACTTGTATATTTATGTATATATACTTTTTGCATTTCAGAAGTGATACGTGAAGAAGAAAAGAAAGAGAAAAAAAGAATTGAGAGTGATGATACTGGAAGAATGTAATTGAAAATAGAGGTAGAACATCAAAAGCGAGAGAAAGGCAGAAGATAGAGAAAAACGGGGACGACACACATTTACAAAAAACATGTTAAAAAGGAGTAAAGAGAACGGCAATGAGACAAATAACGTTATATAAGAGAATACAAGAAACAGATAGACGTTGTTTAATCTACCATAGCCAGCAATGACAACTGATCCATTTAAGTGTAAGAAAAACAGGAACTCAAGTCTGGCATTATCAGTACAACGCCTAAGGACTCCTGAAGGCGATGATCCTAGCGTCTAGGGGGACACAACCGGGCGTTACATTGAGGTCTGTCGCAAGTAAGACGTCGAGACACCCTCAGGGCCGACGAGGCAAGGCGGGGGATCCTGCAGGCTGAGGGAAGGCCCGCCGCGATGGCCCTGTTGGGTGTTTGAAGCTCTAAACCCCCACTTGCCCTCAACACGACGCTCCGTCACTGTGCACCTCAGCCACGCATTAGGAACGTGCGGGGAACAGATAAGGAATTACCTATCACTATCATTACCTCATATACCACCACCTGTCACCATTACCACTGCCGCCACGTCTGCATCTACTTTCGCTTCTTCCTCAAGTCAGCCGCGGTTCCCCGGTGAAGGGTATCAAGGTTTGTTTTGATCTATTTTTGTAGTAGTATGCTATGTATTAAGTAGACTGGTGTTATCACTATCATTAATAATGATAATGATGATGATAATGATAATGACAATTTTAATATTATTATTATTATTATTTATTATTATTATTATCATTAATTTGTTTGTTTGCTACCGTAGATAACAGTGAAGTCGCCAGTTCTACGTTTCTTTGTTATTTACAGACGTGTGGTGGCGTTAATAGTTACATTTCTACATCCATGATTTCAGGAAAGTTAGAAGGGCAATCTGGAGAGTCTGTGTCATGTTGTGTCTTCATCTGTGTCATATTAGGGCTATAAATGAACAAATGACAAAAATAAAACCGAGTGGCGACCTCACTATACCTACTACAGTAAAGTCGCCAGCTAGTATTTTAACCCAACAGTTGAGTCGCCACTCTGGGGAATTCAGGGAAATTAGAGGTAAAGTAAAACAAGTCTATGTATATTAGGTGCGGAAGATGCTTGGATATATAAAAATTCCTCTGCCAACGTGAAAATAAATTCTATTTAAGTTTGAGAGACCTGGCAAGTCTGCGTCCTGTCGCTCGAAAAGCTACTGTTTACTCTCTGTCATCGCGCGAAGAAAAACGTGAGAAGCAAAATGCGCAACAGTTATATTTGCAGATACAAAGCATAAAACAACGCTGAAACAGGGTAGATTATACAATCATGATATAAACTACTGTGCAACATCTTCAGTGGCACATAAAAATCAGTAGTGATGCTATAATTCGTAATATTTGGCGCCTGGCGACTTCACTGCAGGTGGCGACTTCACTGTTATCTACGGTAGCAAGATTAGACAAAAAAGTTACGGACGGATGTGCATGAACATTTTACCAGAGGTCGGGCTTGGCCTAATTTAGAAGCGATACTTTTTTGGAATCAATCTAGTTACAGATTGATTAATCTTTTAATTAATTAAATAACTATTACAATAAAAAACAATTAAAGCTGTGAAGAAGTCGAAACGTTCGCTGAGTTTTCAATGATGAGTTATGCAAACTATACTGAATGAAAGCGTTGTTAAGTATTTAATATCCAAGGGGAGAATTTAATTAACAAAAACCAATAGTTTATTTGGTTCACTCGCTGCCTCGTTGCATTGCATGAAAATAAAAAAATATGATTTAGCGGAGTATCAGCGAGGCTTGTAAACTACAGCATTTTTTTTGTTGTGTTTTTTGTTTACATCTCAAAGGACTGGTCAAGGACACAACAAAAAAAGGTAACACAAAGCCCGCTTAGTTGCCAGTCCCTATAAAGAAGACAGTAAGAGAATAAAAAAAGGGGGGTGGGCCAATTTAGTTCGGGAGCTGTCTTGTCACTCTTCTCTTGAAAATATTTAAGTCATAGGAAGGTGAAAAAATAGAAACAGGAAGAGAGTTCCTGAGTTTACCAGTGAAAGGGATGAAAGAGTAAAGATACTGATTAACTCATGCATTAGGAAGATGGACAGAATAGGGATGATAATGAGTAGAAAGTCTTGTACAGCGAGGCCGCGGAAGGGGGGGAGACATGCAGTTAACAAGTTCAGAAGAGCAGTGAGCATGAAAATAACGGTAGCAGATAGCAAGAGAGGCAACATTGCGGCGGTGATTTAAAGACTGAAGACAGTCAGTCAGAGGAGGGGAGTTGATGAGACGAAAAGCTTTTGACTCAACCCTGTTTAGGAGAGCTGTATCCTCCCCCTGGATCCTCCCCAAACATGTGAGACATTCTCCATACATGGGCGGATAAGGCCCCTGTAGAGAGCAAGCAACTGGGAGGGAGAAAAAAAAGGACGCAGACGCCACAGGACACCTAACTTCTTAGAAGCTGTTTTAGCAAGAGATGATATGTGAGATTTCCAGTTCAGATTTTTAGTAAAGGATAGTCCAAGAATGTTCATTGTAGAAGAAGGAGATAGTTGAGTGTCATTGAAGAAGAGGGGATAGCTATCTGGTAGGTTTTGTCAGGTAGATAGGTGAATAAATTGGGTGTTTGAGGCATTGAACAAAACAAGGTTTGCTTTGCCCCAGTCAGAAATTATAGAAAGATCAGAAGTTAGGTGCTCGGGGGTATCTCCCCGTGAATCACTTAGTTCCTGTTGAGTTGGACAAACGACGTTGAAAAATGCAGGGTAGAATCATCAGCGTAGGAGTGGATAGGGCTTTGAGTTAGACTTAGAAGATCATTAATGAATAATAGAAAGAGAGTGGAAGATAGGACAGAACCCTGGGGAACACCACTATTGATAGATTTAGGAGAAGAACAATGTCTATCTACAGTATCTGCAATAGAACGGTTTGAAAGGAAACTTAAGATGAAGGTACAGAGAGAAGGATATAAACCGAATGAGTGTAGTTTGGAAATTAAAGATTTGTGCCAGACTCGATCAAATGCTTTTGATATGTCAAGAGCAACAACAAAAGTTTCACCGAAACCCCTGAAGGAGGAAGACCAAGCTTCAGTTAGGAAAGCTAGAATATCGCCAGTAGATCGCCCTTTACGGAAACCGTACTGACGATCAAATAGAAGATTGTGAGAAGATAGATGCTTAAGAATCTTCTTATTTAATATATATTCAAAAACTTTAGAAAGGCAGGAGGTCAAAGCTATAGGACGGTAGTTTGAAGGATTAGAAGAAGAACGGTCACCCTTCTTAGGAACAGGTTAGAAGTGAGCAAACTTCCAGCAAGAAGTAAAGGTGGAAGTAGATAGACAAAGACGGAAAAGTTTGACCAGGCAGGGTGCAAGCACAGTTTTTGAGAACAATAGGAGGGACTCCGTCAGGACCGTAAGCCTTCCGAGGATCTAGGCCAGAAAGGGCAAAGAAAACATCATTACGAAGGATCTTAATAACAGGCATAATATAGTCAGAGGGTGGAGAAGGAGGAACAAGCCCTTCATCAACCAGAGTGGAATTTTCAGCAAAGGTTTGCGCGAAGAGTTCAGCTTTAGAAATAGATGAGACAGCTGTGGAGCCATCTAGGTGAAGCATAGGAGGGAAAGATGAAGTAGAAAAATTGTTAGAGATGTTATTAGCTAGATGCCAGAAGTCACGAGAGGAATTTGATTCAGAAAGATTTTGACATTTTCTATGAATGAAGGAGTTTTTGGTTAGTTGAAATAAAGATTTGGCATGATTACGGGCAAAAATATAATGGGCCCGTGATACAATGAGCATGTTGTACATCTTTCTCTCTGCTTCGTTTCATGTTTATCGCGATCACATTACTTACCCTTATTTTTTGTATTGACGAGTCTGGCATATATTGACGGTAAAAGGTGTTCACATTTTTTGAAGCGCTGCTGTTTCTCTCATACAACCATTATTCCTGGATCTGTGTGGGGAATTATGTAATTAATTTATTCAGAGAGAGAGAGAGAGAGAGAGAGAGAGAGAGAGAGAGAGAGAGAGAGAGAGAGAGAGAGAGAGAGAGAGAGAGAGAGAGAGAGAGAGAGAGAGAATAATGTTGTACTAGTATATATAAGTTCAATAAGTAGTGAAATAGAGAAATATATAATTAGAATAGTAAGCCACAAGTGTTTGTGGGCCCTTCGGACCCATATATTGATGTTCGTAGTAGTAATATATATTAGACATGGGATTGCAAACTCCAATCGTGTTGTTGCTGTCGTTGGTCACTGGTCAAAGTGCCTCGGGGTAGACCACGTTTCGTGTGATTCCAACCGTTTGTGTTCCGTATGATTCCAACTCTTTGTGTTCCGTGTGATTACAACCCTTTGTGTTCCGTGTGATTCCAACCCTTTGTGTTCCGTGTGATTCCAACCCTTTGTGTTCCGTGTGATTCCAACCCTGTGTTCCGTGTGATTACAACCCTTTGTGTTCCGTGTGATTCCAACCCTTTGTGTTCCGTGTGATTCCAACCCAGTGTGTTCCGTGTGACTCCAACCCTTTGTGTTTCGTGTGATTCCAACACACACACTCACACACGCACACAAACGTCCATGAGTCTACTGAGTTTGTGGAATGCGGCAAAACGTTACCGCAGCGTTTTTCCTGTAATCTAATACTCCTAAAGTGTTTTTAGCCCAAAATCCCCCTTCAAAATAATTCAATCGACATGGGACCAAACCGCTTACCACCTACGATTTATTTGCGATTTTTTAAGTCTACTCTCATCAAAATTGAATTTACAGTTTCGGCTATCCATAACAGACAGACAGACAGACACACACACACACACACACACACACGGCTACTCCTATAGTATATTAGATGTATGTATGTTAAGCTAGGAATAATCTACACATTCCTGTAAAGTCAAAGATAGTTCTCAATAGTCCAGCTGAAGCTCATGAATGTAAAACCTATAAGAATTCAACAATAAAGTAAAAAAAAAAAGAGAGAGAGAGAGAGAGAGAGAGAGAGAGAGAGAGAGAGAGAGAGAGAGAGAGAGAGAGAGAGAGAGAGAGAGAGAGAGAGAGAGAGAGAGAGAGAGAGAGAGAGAGAGAGAGAGAGAGAGAGAGAGAGAGAGAGATGAAAGAGGGGGAAGAGGGAGGAAGGGAGGGAGGGGTGAATATCAAATAGAGGGGTATCAAATAGAGGAACAAATTTCATTATCCTGATTGGGGAGCGTGGCGCTAAACCAAGAGCAGAACATTATGACGTGGACCAGGACGTTGGTGCCTGGCTCCACGGAATGCTCTGGCGGGTGGTGAGGGAGGTGCGGCTCGTGATCCTACTGACATGGGCTGCTCTGGAGTAAGTTTCCTGTTTTCCACTGTACGACCACAGGCGGTAGCTTCTTCCTTGCTAGTTGTACTTTTGTAACCTTGTGCTATTTCCGTATACATCTTATTTTTCGTTCCTTTACCCGATACAATAAGTTACTTTTTCTCGTTTTCACTTTAACATTTTGCGATTAGGAAATAGTTACAGAAACTACCACGTGTAGGTCTCGTGGCCTCTTGTAGCTTCCTTATTATATTATGTTCTTATGATTACTAAAGAATTATCTAATGTAAGTAGAAAAGTACTCTAATTCCTGCGACATATTACCGTATACTAAATCAAGCCACTAAATATCATACGCAGACATTAGATGGTCAAAACTGAAATAGTATGCCCTATTTTTTTTTTCCAATGAATATATACAGTAGTACACGTAAAGGTAATATTTTGCAAAGTGATGTCTAATATTTCTAAGTGACAGGTGCAGTGCACACACTAGTCCTGCAGCATATAGAATACCCATGCATAGCGGAAAGACAGAAAAAAACTATTTTCTCTCTATCTCCTGTTTGTTGCGGTAAGACGCTATCTGCTTCAACTTAGTCGCTCGGAGATGGGTAGTTTGTAATCTTTTTGTTTCTTTGATTTTTTTCGGTTGAATTTTCTCAGTGCTAAGATCTAAACGTGAACTCGGTATTGAAAACACTCAAATGGACATGTTTGTAGATTTTTTTCTTTTGTTTCAGCTAATAAAACCATATTGCTGCTAGACTGGCTAGTTGCGTTGCTGCACTTTTCGCCGCAATATGAATAATACTCAATGGAACAATACTCTTTTTACTTTATTGAACTGGAGCCGTTTTCTTTTTCATATGTGTGTGTGTTGTGTTTTCTGGTTAAATGTTCTAAATTCTGGAACAGAATGTTGGGTTTTGTTTTCACAATTTTGTTGGTATCTGTTTTGTTTGGGAAAGTTGTAATGGAGGAAGCTGGCTATTGTTTTTGCTTTATTTTTCTCCACATACTAGTTTTTTAGGTCTTCTTGGCATCCGCATCATATATTGTCCCAAAAATTTTACATGGGCAAACCTTTTCATAAATTTTTTTGAAATGTATAAATATTCTCAAGCAAAATTTGGCACCTCAGTCCTCAATAGCAGCATACATCATTTTTTCATTGTGGTATTACTATTTTTATTATTATCTTCAATATTACCATTTTGTGTTACTTTTATTGTGAAAATTCTCAACATATCTTCGTTGGGAGGCATCATGAATAGTAGGTACATCATCATCATCACTATTGTTATAACCTAAAACCCTTGCATGGAATGAGTAAAAATATATTAACTCAACGATCATCATACATACCACCAGATGTTGCCGATGTTCACCCAGTTTATAGTGAAGTCCTTTCCCCTAGGTAACTTGGCTGGCTTCGGTTTCGTAATCTGTTTTGTGAGTTGACAGATTGATATATTTGTTTGTTTTTGTAGACGCTGCGTGATACATGAAGCTGCACCATAGTATTTGCATCAAGGTGTAAAGTATATATAGATGAAAGTGGTAGGATAAGTGATAGGTAGTTTGTGTTACCATGAACTGGTCTTTGGTACATGCATGAATTGGTCAGTATTACAGTCATGAACTGGTCTCTGGTAGACTCCAATGAACTGGTAACTGGAACACTTTTGAACTGGTCTCTGATACACTCATGAGCTAGAAGTGACCTTCCCTGTTCCTTTAATTTTACATGACAAACTCTTTGATCTGGAGGGTGCATTAACCCTACCTGTCTGCTGCACTGTACCTCGGGGGACAGTGATGTATCCTTATCAGTGGGAAGCACGCACCTGGCAGTGCCTTGCATCATTACTCGCCTATTATGTTCCCAAGGGTGTGATCGAGTCTGCCTCCAATCACTGACTAATACCTTGACTGGTGCATCTGACTATGTATTTATTGGGCTTTTAAAATGCTGACGATACTTTTTGTGCCGAAGCCTCTGATTCACTGAATAGAAACTACGTGTGATTGACTGAATCCCATGAAGCTACAACTGGGCGAGTATTTGGTTTGTTGCACCCACGATTTTTTTTTTTTTAAATTATTATTTGTTGTATTTTTGTCATGGAAAAAATACACACACACACACACACACACACACATATATATATATATATATATAATATATATATATATATATATATATATATATTTATATATACATGTGTTATATATATATAAGTATATATATATATATATATATATATATATATGTGTGTATATTAATATATGTGTATATATATATATGTATAAAATATATAATAATATATGTATATTTATATATATATATGTATATTTTAAAATATTATATATATGTATATTTATATATATATATATATATATGTATATTTTATATTATATATGTATACATATATATATTATACATATATATATATATATATATATATATATATATATACATATATATATATATATATACATATATATATATATATATATATATATGTATATTTATATATATATATGTATATTTTATATATTATATGTATATATATATATATTATATATATATAATATATATATATAGATATATATATATATATATATATATATGTATATATATATATTTTTATTATATATGTATATAATACATATATTATATATATATATATATATATATATATATATATAAAATATATATATATATATATATAATATAGCGAAAGTGTGTGTGTGTGTGTGTGTGTGTTTGTGTTGTGTGTGTGTGTGTGTGTGTGTGGTATAGGTTCCGCCCCCCGTGGTGGAATCCCATCAAAATACCAATTTTTGGAACCAGGTTGACTAGGGAAGGTTTTTAAGCCCAATTATGAGATGATTGATCCTTTTTTTTTTTTTAGCAGCCTATTAGCGATAATTGTGAAAAAAATGTGGTTTGCGAGAATGAGGAAACCTTGATGTAGTGGTGATGGGTAATGGGGAGTGAATGGGTGGGGTGATGGGTAATGGGTGTGGGGTGATGGGTGAGTGAATGGGTGGGGGTGATGGGTGATGGGTGAGGGAATAGATGGGGGGTGATGGGTAATGGGTGTGGGGTGATGGGTGAGTGAATGGGTGGGGGTGATGGGTGATGGGTGAGGGAATAGATGGGGGGTGATGGGTAATGGGTGTGTGGTGATGGGTAATGGGTGAGTGAATGGGTGGGGGGTGATGGGTAATGGGTGGGGGATGATGGGTAATGGGTGAGTGAATGGGTTGGGAGTGATGTGAATGGGTTGGCGTTAATACATACATTTCTACATCCATGATTTCAGGAAAGTTAGAAGGGGCTATCTGGAGAGTCTGTGTTTGGTGGGCCGAAGGCCCACCAAACACAGGTGGTGGAACCAATAGCCCTCCGCAGGAGCTAGCCAAAAAGTCCGCCCGGAGGGCGGCTTTGCGGCTAGTATATATATATATATATATGTGTGATATATATATATATATATAGTGTGTATATATATATATATATAGTATATTGTAGTGACCTTGTCGGTCTACATGGTTGATAAACAGACACCCAGGTTGTTAGTTGGTTTATTGGAGACTGTGGACAGAGCTGTATGTGGTACAGTGGTTGAGCTCTAACTGACTTGTCTCTACAAGAGACGGGCTTTTAAAGGAGCCACGATACTCACGACCTGACTACCTGACGCCTAATCTCATAATTGGCTGTTGAGACCTGACGTCTGACCAGAGGACACCTGAAGGTGATTAGCCAGCTGTTCAGTCGGTGAGATCTGTAGGACAGGATTAAGAGAGAGGCGTGGACCGGACGGTGATTAACTCTAGTGCCCTGGGAGGTAATCAGCCAACTGTGGTGTTCACCACAGTACTATCCTTCCT
>JACEEZ010019629.1:382699-420199 GCA_016584305.1 Chionoecetes opilio
CCTGTAACAAGGTGCTAAACTTCAAATTTTTAACCCTTTTATATTTGGCACATTAGAGAAGAAGAGAGAGAGAGAAGAGAGAAAGGGGAAAGAAGAGAGAAGAAAGGAGAGAGAGAGAGAGAAAAGAAAAAAAAAGAGATGCACGAATAGGAACAATTCTGAGATTCCAATGAAGTGCAATACATTAATAAACTCGAGACACCTAATTTTCTGGATCTACGAACACACACTCTCTCTCTCTCTTCTCTCTCCTCTCTCCTCCTCTCTCTCTCTCTCTCTCTCTCTCTCTCTCTCTCTTGCTCTCTTTCTCTCTTTCCTTAATACAAATTTGAAGGAGGAAGTGATCAAGAAATGACGGAAGTTGAATGAAGAAAGGGAAGGCGATGGGAAGGGTGTATGGAAGGGAGGAAGTCAATGTAAAAAGGATAAAGCGAAATGGAAACGAGGTAGGGAGGATGGAAGGCAAGAGAACGTGGAAGGGAGGACGAGAGAAAAGAGGAATGAAGAGAGATATATATTGATTCGAAAATGGATGAATGGAAAGTTGTTGGGGGGTGAGAAGGGAAGGGCGCATGAAGAGAGAGAGAGAGAGAGAGAGAGAGAGAGAGAGAGAGAGAGAGAGAGAGAGAGAGAGAGAGAGAGAGAGAGAGAGAGAGAGAGAGAGAGAGAGAGAGAGAGAGAGGAGCACTTACTGTTGTCCCTCAAAGTTATTGGTCTGTGTGAGGTTGTGTGGCTGTTGTTTGTGTGTGTGTGTGTGTGTCCGTGAGAGAGAGAGAGAGAGAGAGAGAGAGAGAGAGAGAGAGAGAGAGAGAGAGAGAGAGAGAGAGAGAGAGAGAGAGAGAGAGTGTACGCGTGTGTGTGTGTACCCAACGTAGGGGAGAAGGACGGATATAAATTATAGTTTGGCTTAATTGTATCACCTTAGAATGGAGGAGGAGGAAGAAGAAGAGGAAGAGGAGGGAAGAGAACCAAGGGATAATTTAATAGAAACTCAATATTAATTAATTCAATAGATTCTAAATAGATGAGAAACGTAGGTGATTTTTTCCTCTTTTTATGTATGTTTGAGCGAGTGAGTGAATGAGTGAGTGAGTGTGCGTGTGTTTATGCCATTGTCTCCCTCCCTCTCTCCACACCCCTCCCTCCCTTCCGCCATATTACTTCCCAAAAGGACCCATTACTGAGGGAGGGACACATGAAGGGAAGGGATGGGGAAGAGGAGGAAAGGCTGGACACGCGTGACGTCATTCCTTTGTTTGGGGGAATTACAAGGGGGTGAAATAGGTCTTGTTGGTCTATTTGAATCTCTCTCTCTTTCTCTCTCTCTGTCTCTCTCTCTCTCTCTCTCTCTCTCTCTCTCTCTCTCTCTCTCTCTCTCTCTCTCTCTCTCTCTCTCTCTCTCTTTCTCTCCGGTATACAGCTTCACAATCTAATTAAAACTTTGATACCAACTTTCCAGCCTCACAGTTATGTTGAGAGAGAGAGAGAGAGAGAGAGAGAGAGAGAGAAGAGAGAGAGAGAGAGATGCTTGGAGTTAGTGAATAATGGAAAGGGTCACTGAAAACCATCAAGTTGGCTGGGAGAGGAGGGATGCAAGATGCAGAGAGGAGGAAGAGGCAATAGAGAAAGAGAGGAATATAGGAAGAGAAGATAATAAAGCGGAGGAGAGACAAGATGAGGAGAGAGGAGCAAACAGTGAACAATTTAGGGGGACCGAGGGAGCCATGGTGAGCGTCCCTCCTTTGGTCAATTGGGCGAAATTGGAGTCCTTATGTCTCGAATGCGACTCTCGGAGGGAGTTAGCGCCTGTGAAGATTAAATGCCCATCGCAATCAAGTACTCAGTCACGTACAATCAGCTTATGGCGGCGTTGACAATACTGTGCTTATGTGACTATTTCTATCTTACTAAAGCTGTGTAAAGAAAATCCACGCCGTTGTTTTATCAGCAGGACGCAGAAGTTGGCCGTGGTGGCAGGTGGTCATACCTTCAGAAACTCAGAATTACTCATTGTGGAAGCAAGAAGACGGTATGAAGAAGATCGTGTGAGGAGCCTTCAGGTGAAAGGGTTTCTTCCCCTGCGATGGGAGGAAAGCAATTTTTTTTAATAGACAAGACTCATTCGGGGAAAAAAAAAAAGTGCGGCAGCTTTCAAGTTTGGAGACAGGCAGCGGCTCCTTCCGCGACAACGAGACCCATAATTCAGGTGGCTGGAGGCAGGTCGCTTAGTAAGTACGTAAAGAATAGATGCCGTGAAGAGGCGACCACAGCGAAGGAAAACAGTACTTGCACTGATAGGTAAAGGAAAAGGAAGGAGGCGAAAGAAACTTAATATTCACAGCAGACGCGTGTAATGTCAAGTGAGCGGAAAATTATTCCTTTCATTCTCTTTACCCTCGAATGGTAACACAAATAAGGATACAGAGATATAGATTCCTAAACGAATTGCAAACTAAGGTATGATATGAAGCATTATCATCCACCTTGTTTCCGACGATGGACATCCCAGAAATCCATTACAATCAACATCTTTTGTCACTCGTCTTTATGTTTCCTACTTCAGGATTGCCGTAGACCTCGAGGACTCTAGCCTTTTGGAAAACAGAGAAAGGAGTTTGTTCTCTCTGACCGGATATGCTCATGGCCACACATATTCATTAAGCAGGCAGTGGCATGTCAGCACACACACACACACACACACACACACACACACACACACACGCACGCACGCACGCACGCACGCACGCACGCACGCACGCACGCACGCACGCACGCACGCACGCACGCACGCACGCACGCACGCACGCACGCACGCACGCACGCACGCACGCACACGATGGTCCAGTGGAAAGAGCTTTGGCGCGCCATTCTGTGGTTAGCCGGTTTGAATCCTTGCTCGCTCCCGGGGATTTTTCACTGACAAATTCGGGCGGTTACTGTACTCCTTGAGCAAGGGGATGGAGGTGTGTGGTGTGCGAGATCCCAGCATTACCCTAAGGGCTAAGATCGGTCATAATGAGCTCTAAGATCGCTCCGGGAGGGTGAAACTGGCGATCGCGAGTCCGACTCGCGTGGACAAGACCATGAGTGAATGACACATACACACACACACACACACACACACACACACACACACACACACACACACACACACACACACACACACACACACACACACACACACACACACACACACACACACACATATACATACATACACACACACACACACACACACACATTCATGCATGTACGCAAATACCGGGGAAGATACTTAAGAAAAATATACTATCTTACTGTAATATGAATCTCTCTCTCTCTCTCTCTCTCTCTCTCTCTCTCTCTCTCTCTCTCTCTCTCTCTCTCTCTCTCTCTCTCTCTCTCTCTCTCTCTCTCTCTCTCTCTCTCTCTCTCTCTCTCTCTCCCCTCTCTCTCTCTCTCTCTCTCTCATAAGTATTATCCAAACCCTAACTTTCTTTAGTACAAATACTTTAAGAAATATTTTCCTTCGAGAACTTTTTCCCTCTAAACTAGTAACTCACATCATTTTCTTTACCGACCATTATCCTTCTTTTTTTAGTCATTTAAGGGTCCCTCGTGGTCCATAATGACACTTTAATGATTCCAGGGGAGAGAGAGAGAGAGAGAGAGAGAGAGAGAGAGAGAGAGAGAGAGAGAGAGAGAGAGAGAGAGAGAGAGAGAGAGAGAGAGAGCAGTTGTTGGGACTTGCAGAGTGTGTTGCAACCGATTGGTGGGATTCATCATCGATTCATCATCATCATCAATTACTTCTTCTTTATCATCCTCTTGTACAACAATGAACAACCATGTCAGTTGGTGGTTCCCGTTGCTTCTGTGAATGGCTGATAATGAAAGGTGATGTGGGATGATGGGGCGGTGTTGATGGGGGTGGCGGAGGTGTAGGTATAGGGATTGATAAATTGTAGGGGTGTAATAGCTGATAGGGATGTGATAGGGGACTGTCAACGCCTCGACAGCATTAAAAAATCACGACAAACAAAACGGAGCAGGCCCGTAGCCAAGACTTGAGTTTTGGAGGGGCTATTTTTATCGTAGCGGAGGCTTTACTTTTTTATACTTTTCTATCCAGGTATACTTTTTGTTGAATGTCTTTCTACTAGACTAGTATGTTTTTACTAAAGTTTCTACTAGAATGAATGAATGTAGCTGTATAGAATCAAATCATGTGTCATAAAAAATTAGTAAATCTGGCTTGAATTTTCGTAAGTTTTCTCTTGTGTGTAAGCAAAATTAATGTTAATCATATACATACACCCCTGAGTAAAAACCTTCTACGGGGGCTAATGAGTTTCTTGTGGGGGCTAAGCCCCCATTGCTCCCGCCCCCGTTGCTACAGGCCTGGAAACAAGCATAATAGAACCTTTTTAAATCTGAATATATTGTGGGTCTTGTGTATATATAAATAATATATATAAATAGGGTGTGTATTTAAGATGCGTATATTTAGTGAACAGACTTTATTATCAGTGTCATTTTATAACATAATATGATGACGATGATACGAGGACGAATGGAATGTCTATTAGGAGAATTTATAAGAAGGATAACGAAATATGAAGAAGAATAGCAGGAAGAGGAGCAGGAAAGAGAAGAGGATGTAGAGGGGTTTCTTGGCCTCTATTCAAGAGCAAATATAAAAGAGAAAGAAGTCTCATTTTCTCTCTCCATCAGAGGGAAGATGAAATTTGAGTGGAAAAAAGGAAACCACTTTATTGAATCTCCTTCACCTCTTTTCGTAGCGATTCACTCCCCCTCCCTTCGATCTTTCTTTCTCATTTACTCTCTCATCTCTTTTTCTTTGTCTCCTCATAACGTATTATCTTTCACTATACAACAGATTACTTCATGTACTCTTATCTCTCTCTCTCTCTCTCTCTCTCTCTCTCTCTCTCTCTCTCTCTCTCTCTCTCTCTCTCTTTCTCTTTCTCTTTCTCTCTCTTTCTCTCTCTCTCTCTCACACACACACACACACACACACATATACTATATATATATATATATATATATATATATATAATATATATATACACGCACACATCTCCCCTTACAGTGACTTTTTTGTCGTACTCTTCATTTCCTATCTTCCCTCCTTCTCCCCCTCCCTTCCTGTTAGCTCTTTCCCTCTATTCCTCCAACTACGTATATCTACTATCTTTCTTTCCTCCATCCCCTCCATCCTCTTCCTCCCTTTAGTTCTTCCAATCACCTAACTTCCCTCCACTTCTCATTATTCTCATCCAACTTATCCCTCCCTCCCTCCCTCCCGCCCTCTCCTCCCCCTATCCCTCCATCTTTCCATCATAACGAGGAGGCAGTGAAGGAAACAAAAATGCCCAATTTAAGGTCTTGTCTTGTCGGGGTCGTTATAAGAGGTTGTCGGGAAGGTAATTGGTGGGTTATGCCTCCGTCAGCGAGAGGAAGACAGGGAGGGAAGGAGGGAAAGAAGGAAGGAGGAGAGTTATAGGGATGTGATGCTGTAGGGGAAATATAGATAGCATTGTGAAGTTATGAAGATATGTAGGGAAAGAAGGAGGGAGGGAGGGAGGGAGGAAGGGAAGGAGATGTGCAAAGATGGAAGGAAGTAGTGAGGGAAGAGATGAGGGAGGGAAGTAACGGCTGTAGAGAGGTGGTGAAGGATTAGAGAGAGAGAGAGAGAGAGAGAGAGAGAGAGAGAGAGAGAGAAGAGAGAGAGAGAGAGAGCGAGAGAGATGAAGAGAGAGAGAAAAGCAGTAGCGAAGCGAATGTAGGTTGAACCGCGGAACAATTAAAATGATAATATTAATCACATTTTCCTAGTGACACTGATGGAGTGAGGCAGGAAGGAAGGAGGGGAGGAAAGGAGGGAGGGAGGGAGGAATTGGGTTTTCTCTCTCTCTCTCTCTCTCTCTCTCTCTCTCTCTCTCTCTCTCTCTCTCTCTCTCTCTCTCCCTTCTTTTTTTCTCTCCGTGCAGCCTCACTTCACTTCAACCACTGTTATCCATCAACCCATTTTTTCCTCCCTGCTCCCCTCTTCTCTCCCCTTTCCTCCCCTCCGGCCCAACCACTGAAGGGTCGAGACTTCAATCAGTGAACCAATAAACCACCAACACAACCCTCTTCCTCCTCTTCCTACTCTTCTTCCTCCTTTTTCTCCTCCAACCCCCCTTTTTCACCTTCGGTTCCAACTGTAATTAATCTTATTTTCTCTTTCGTTTTCCTCCTCCTCTCTTTCATCTTTTCCACTTCGCCTATTCCTAAATTATTCTCTTTTTACCGACTTTCCCGCTTTTTCTCTTCCCTTTTGCTTCCTGCTCCATTTCCTCCCTTCGTCTCGTTAACTGAACCATTTGAAGCAGCGATTCAATGGTTCATCTCGCTGACTGAACCGTCATTGAAGTATATTAGACAAACTTTTTTTGAATTCCCAATATATTCATTCCTTACTTTTTTCCACTGCAATCCTCTATGACATTTTTTTAGAATATTCATATATGTATATATAAGAATGATAAATACAATGAATATGTATGGGTTTAATGGGTGATATATCAACTGCATATGATGTGTGTGTGTGTGTGTGTGTGTGTGTGTGTGTGTGTGTGTGTGTGTGTGTGTGTGCGTGTATTCCACCGTGGTCATGATCACGCGCCGGACTCCCGATTGAGTGCCATGGACGGGAGCATATAGACCTCATTGGACCGATCTTCAGATAAGTTTGGGACCACACACCACACGCCCCATGCCCTTACTTAAGAAGGACACTTAACTGCTCGTTTTTGTCAGTGAAAAACTTCTTAGACTTAAGCGGGTCTCGAACCTACGCTCTGCTGGATACTTCAGGTTAGGATGTTATAAACAAGGCTGATGACTGACTGACTGACTGTGTGCGTGTGCGTGTGCGTGTGCGTGTGCGTGTGCGTGCGTGCGTGCGTGCGTGCGTGCGTGCGTGCGTGCGTGCGTGCGTGCGTGCGTGCGTGCGTGCGTGAGTGAAAGAAATCCTTAGAGCGGAGGGCGATGGAGGAGCCGAGGGGGGATGGGCAGCAGGGGAGGCTGGGATATGTAATCAACGAAAGAAATACATACACGGACCTGACACTATAAACTGGGCTTTCCAGTAATTGGTTCGTTAACGGGAGTGGTGTAGACTGGAGGCCTGGCCCGCGGCGGCACAACACACGCCCTAAGACACGCCATGCACGGCACGGGGCGTCATCACGTGCACTGACGGAACAACTGAACGATAACTACAAACAAAAAATAATGTATACCAATAACAAAGTTTTGGATACGTACGTAATGCTGTCCCGGAACCTACTCGCATTAAAAAAAAGTGAAGAAATAATAATACAACGACAGTACTATTTAAGTATAGAAATTGATGCAACGATCTTCAATTTGCTTGCTCTATACAACATTTTTACATATCACTTTCATACATAATATTTTTTTGACACTTCTTCATCTTCATATACGTGTGATAATTCCTCCATTTCTTTTGCTCTATATTCTCTCCCTTTTTTTTTCTTTTTTCTCCCTTTCCGAACGCACTTCAGTCTTCCTCATGCCCTCCACATGCACTTGTGTAATCGTTTTTGCTGGAAAGGTTTTTTGGGTAATGAAGCAACTAAGATCGATATCAAAGGTGTGCGTGGGGGGGAGGGATGTTGTGTGTGTAGAGAGAGAGAGAGAGAGAGAGAGAGAGAGAGAGAGAGAGAGAGAGAGAAGAGAGAGAGAGAGAGAGAGAGAGAGAGAGAAGGGAGCAGAATATTGTTCAGAGGAGGAGAGAGAGAGAGAGAGGGTTGTGTGGATTGCAATAATCTTTCTCTCTCTCTCTCTCTCTCTCTCTCTCTCTCTCTCTCTCTCTCTCTCTCTCTCTCTCTCTCTCTCGCTCTCTCGCTCTCTCGCTCTGCTTACTACACACTTCCCACAGTCACCTTAGAAGCCTCTTGGTCAGGTTGGGTCAAGGGTCAAAGGTTACTGGTCAGGATTCAACCAATTACAGGACACGCTGAGCTGGCCAGTCCGGGGCCTTGTTTGGCGTGGCTAATGGTCCTCTTCGGACCAGTCACAACACACACCTCCATGCAACCCCTTATCCCCTCACAAAAATGCTTATTGTATGCTGTTGGTGGTGGTTGTGGTGGTAATTTATTTTTTGTTAGTGTTATTACTATTGTTAATACTAGTATCATTATTATTTGTATTACTGATATTATCAATATTATTATTATTTAGTTATATTTATTTAGCATTATCATTATTGGAAGGAAAAGAGTTATGTATATTCATAGTTGCGTGTCAACAGTGATATTGCTTTACCTTTCCTTCTCCTCTTCCTTCCCCTCTTCCTTCTTCCCTCCACATTTTTCATATATTACATCTTTTTCCGCCCTCTCTCTCTCTCTCTCTCTCTCCCTCCCACAGTATGCGTATATTTCTGCCCATCTGTAATTTCATCACTCAACAAAATATTCTGCAATTCAGTCATGTATCACTCACTCATCTTATTAGTGATATTAGTAGGTCAGTGAGTAAATCAATACTTTAATTAGTCAGTCGAACAGTTTCCCACACGAACCCATGAAATAACTAGAATTGATGAATTAGTCAAGTCATTTCACTCACTCAGTCAGTCAGTTGTTTAGTTAGTCGGTCAAGAATTGAGTTAGTCCATCAATCAGTCACTCATCGAGGAAGTTACTGTTCACCAATCTATCAGGTGTCAGTCTAGAATTTAGTAACTCATCCATTATGTCAGTCAATCAGTCAGTCAGTCTGTCACATCATCGGAAGAAAGGGGCTTTGATATATACAAGGAAATAGAGGAGGGTAAAGAAGAAGAGGAGGTCAAGGAGTAGGATGAGGAACATATAGAAGAAGTTAGAGGGCGAAGAGAAGCAGGGAAGGGGAAGTAAGAAAATTGAGATGAGGATAGGGAGAGAGAGAGAGAGAGAGAGAACCATATATATTTTTTTTTTTTTTTTTTTACATTTGTGCCTATAGCGCCTGTAGGCAGTGGTGACCCAGGGATCGGATGGTAGTCTCTCGAGGTTCACTTGAGGAATGTGATGGTTTGTCCTCGCCCGTGGTGGCGCAGGCAGGATTCTTATTATAGTGACGACTGTGATTAGACTCATTAGAGGCTCATGCCGCCCCCCTGTGTCCTCCGATGCACTCGCAATCGAAGGTAGAGTTGATGGACTGGGCATGTGGGTGTTCTTAGGCCACTCGACGGTGCAGAAAGGTTTTGGGTTTCTTCGGGGATCGACTCGGGTCCAGAGACGCCAGTCGTGAGAGCTAACATCCGCTACTCGCCTCGATAACCCGGAACACGCCTCCCCTATACCAGCACACTCCGAAACACCTTCTCTCTCTCACTTTTAATTTTTTTTATCTATAAATATAGGAAAGTTGTGTGTCTGTCTGTCTGTCTGTCTGTTCTGTCTGTCCGCGATAGGTGCCGCCCACGTGGCGGAATCCCAAATATTCCACAGTTTTGGAACAGCCGACCAGGGAAGGTTTTAAGCCACTTATGAGATGATCCGATCACTTTTTTCTACTTTTTTTTTTGCAGCCTATTATCGATATTTGTGAAACAAATGTGGTTGCAGAATTGAGGAAACCTTGATGTAGGTGATGGTAAGGGTAGTTAATGGGTGGGCGTAGGTAATGGGTTGGGGTGATGGGTAGTGAATGGTGGGGTGCGGTTGGGGGTGATGGGTGTGGGTGAGTGAATAGGTGGGGGGTATGGTATGGTAGTGAATGTGCGTGTGATGGTAATGTGATGAATGGGTAGCAGGGTGATGGGTAATGGGGAGTGAATGGGTGGGGACTAATATATTTTATCATGATTTCAGGAAATTGGTTATCTGGAAATTTGTTTGGTCCGAAGCCCATATCAAATTAAAAAACCCTAAAAAAGCCATTATGGACTCAAGAATATTATGAACTTTCCTTCGCCATTTATGATTTGCTCAAAAACATTTTAATGGTAGTTATAGAAGCGGAATTTAATTAGCTTTTGCTATTTTCGTTTTGGGAATAAATGAATTAGACCATACATAAATTAGGTTAACTAGAAAAAAGGTCATGAATCGTATTTGTTCCGGGTATAGTTTTTAGTTACCTAAGTATGTAGGGTTCTAATTCTTTATCGAAACAAATATAAAAAAAGCTAATTAAATTCCGCTTTATTGGTATCCATGTAAAATGTTGGAAAATATTAAATGGCAAGTTAAGTTCTGCATATTCTTGAGAGCTCATAATGGCTTTCTTTAGTGTTTCTTTTTTTTTTGATAATTTAGAGAACAAATTTCAAGATACAGTATATCTTATACCGCCCGATTACATGCCCTCACTTGTTGAACTTGGCTCCACTGACTGCCGAGCATCTCCTGGGTGAGTTCCATCCCGCGCTCCGCCAGTTTTACATAGAAGCTTTGGCTCGGTCACCGAGAACGCCAGTCGGAGACCTAACCACTCCGCTACCGCCTCCCCAACACCAACAACCGCCTCCCCATATACCAACACACTCCCGAAAGCACTCTTCTCTCTCTCACTTTTTAAATTTTTTTTATCTATAATAATATAAGCGAAGTGTGTGTGTCTGTCTGTCTGTCTGTCTGTCTGTCTGTCCGCGATAGGTGCCGCCCACCGTGGCGGAATCCCATCATATGTCACAGTTTTGGAACCAGCTCGACCAGGGAAGGTTTTAAGCCCACTTATGAGATGATCCGATCACTTTTTTTCTTCTTTTTTTTTGCAGCCTATTACGAGAATTGTGAAACAAAAATGTGGGTTGCGAGAATTGAGGAAACCTTGATGTAGGGTGATGGTAATGGGTGAGTGAATGGGTGGGGTGATGGGTAATGGGTGTGGGTGATGGTGAGTGAATGGGTGGGGGTGACGGGTTGGGGTGATGGGTGATGGTGAGGGAATAGGTGGGGGTGATGGGTAATGGTGAGTGAATTGGTTGTGTGGTGATGGGTAATGGGGTGAGTGAATGGGTGAGGGTTGATGGGTAATGGGTGAGTGAATGGGTGGGGGGAATACATACATTTCTACATCCATGATTTCAGGAAAGTTAGAAGGGGCTATCTGGAGAGTCTGTGTTTGGTGGGCCGAAGGCCCACCAAACACAGGTGGTGGGCCGAAGGCCCACCAATAGCCCTAATGGGTGAGTGAATGGGTGGGGGGTGATGGGTAATGGGTGAGTGAATGGGTTGGGGGTGATGTGAATGGGTTGGCGTTAATACATACATTTCTACATCCATGATTTCAGGAAAGCTAGAAGGGGCTATCTTGAGAGTCTGTGTTTGGTGGGCCGAAGGCCCACCAATAGCCCTCCGCAGGAGCTAGCCAAAAAGGCCGCCCGGAGGGCGGCATTGCGGCTAGTTTAAACATATAATACAATAAGCCTAAAGGTGCACTGTCGTGTTCTACCTATCTTAAGGGAAAGTAATAGTATAAATATATACATATAAATACAAAGCCTTAAAATTTTAACATTATATACAGATAAGCATCACTAAAAGTGTTTGTTAAGGCACTGTTGCTGTCACAAAGGTGTCACGAAATCACTAGCGTCAGCGGGGTGGGCTTTGACAGTCTTCACCGATTGGCCGCCAACTTTACACTTTGTGTGTTCATCTTATGGAGGTAGGATGAGCTCCATGGTTCATCTCCTGGACGTGATATTTTTTTTTCTCTCTCTCTCTCTCTCTCATCTCTTTTCGTCTCTCTCTCTCTCTCTCTCTCTCCTCTCTCTCTCTCCTCTCTCTCTCTCTCCTCTCCTCTCTCTCTCTCTCTCTCTCTCTCTCTCTCTCTCTTCTCTTCCCTCTCTCTCTCTCTCTCTCCTCTCTCTCTCTCTCTCCTCTCTCTCTCTCTCTCTCTCTCTCTCTCCTCTCTCCTCTCCTCTCTCTTCTCTCCTCTCTCTCTCTCTATATATATATATATATATATTATATATATATATATAATATATCTCAAACTCTTGATGTTGTTCTTTGTCGTCATGTTTTTTTGGTTCTCTTTCTTCTTTCTCATCATCATCCTTTTCATCATCATCATATTTTCTTCTTCTTTTTTCTTATTTTTGAGGTTGTTGTGCAGGGCGACAACAAAGAACGAACGAGGAGGGTTCGACCCCTTCGGCAGGAAGGAAGAAATATATAGAGTAGTGGCCAATTTTGGAGTATTACTTTCTTAATTACATTGTTCTTATTATATTTCCTCTCTCCTCTTTAATTAATGTTACCCCACCTGTGCCGAAAGCTGTACGTTGTATATACCAATAACCTCCTCTTCTTTCTTATCTACTACTACTGCAGTTAGACCTGTTCAGAAAACAATTTTTCCTATTTTTATACCCCCCTGCAAGGTTTCCCATGCTTTTTGACCTGGAAAAGCCGAAAATCACAACCATTTTGAGCTAAAATGTCAGGAACCTTTGCTTCATTGGACCTCAAGATATTAAGCCCGCGACAGTAGAAAAGCGCCTAATTTTGCCTTCCGCCAGACTTTTTTTCACCTGAGACTTTTGTTACAATTGGGATAGAACAACAAATTGGGTATCAAATTGAAGCATTTTTAATATTATTTTTGAAAAAACAATCCAAGTAAACATTCAAGAAAAAAAGACACATCATATCCAGAAAAAAAGCAAAATTTTCTGAAAATTTCATATAAATTTCAAAGTATTACAATCTTGACATCAAAAAATGTGTGACAAAGACTCTAAAAACTATTTTCAAGTGGCAGAAAACTCTATTGTCTATGTCAGAAGGACACTTCACAGTCATTTTTTCAAAAAACTATTTTCAAGTGGCAGAAAACTCTATTGTCTATGTCAGAAGGACACTTCACAGTCATTTTTTCAGAGTTTGCTTCTTGAAGCTATCAAATCGCTCACGGTTGTATTCCACAGTTTGAAGAAGGTACTGTTTTTGCTGAGAATCTGTGGTAATGATGTTTGCGAAATCAGTCATCATCTTGACTCCCCGCTCAGCAATGTCATTCACTACTTTTACATTGCTGACATATTCCAGGGCCTTACTGTAGTCATCACTCCTTGGCCATGTCGCCACAGGTTGCAGAAGCCAGTCATACTCAATGCCAAGGGTGTCAAGCAGAAGATGACTCTCTGGACCAACTAGATCAGCCAGAGTCGTCTTGGCTGTAACCTGAGGGAACATAGGTTTCCCTCGTCTGAAGCTATCTGGCTTCTCAGTGGCGTGCAGCTTGGCAGCAATGTCCTGCTTCTCTTTGTCACTGAGTCTGCTACCGAAGAGAGCGAACGGCACAACCTCCTGTGTCAGGTACCACTTGTGGTTTTCAAGTTTTTATAGCACTGCCTGAGCAATCTCTGGATCTATTCTCTTGAACTTCATCATGTCCTTCATGAACTGCAGATCATTTGCAGGAGCATCTGCAGCAATTGTAGATGACATCCACATGGGTGTATAGAACAGTCCTAGGAAGAGGTTGAGGCGTTCCAGCTTCACAACAGTTTCTTCATCGTACTCCAGCTGCTCAGCAAACATGAACATCTTCATAGAATACAGGTTTCTGGCCATCCACCTGGCCTGATGAATGGCTCCAGGACGACTCCAGTGGATTCCGCGGGGAGGCGTGTCTCCAAGGACGATCAGTGTAAGCTAAGCCATCTCACGGTAGTCAGCTCTAGGAGGCTTCTCCGACCTCAGGATTTCCTGTAGTATTTCCTTGCACTCTTTCTTCTTTTTATTCAACCATTTTTGTCTGATGGACAGGGTTGTAGGGTTGTCTGTGGTAAGATCTGTCCAAACGTCCTTGAAGTGTTTGAACCAAGGATTCTCTGGGCTCTTGACCTTGCCAAACAGATTCTCCCATACAGCACCAACTAGCACTTCTAGAATGTGGTGTCTGCAGGCCAGGTAGAACACCTTCCTGTCAAGCTGTTGCTCCAGAAGCTTGGCAGCTCCCCGATGTACTCCACTGTTCCTGGATGGCATCTGAAGCTCCTATGTCGAACAGGCTATCTAATTCCAGGACAAAGGCACTCCTTTTCCCTCCAGGGTCACCTGTTCTACCTTTATTCCTTGCTAGATCTCTGTGCTTTTTGTGAAGTGTCATGAAATGCTGCGCTGCATTGTTCTTGGTCATGGTCTTGATCCTAGCCATCTGCCAGAATGGGATGATAGCCTCCACTGTTTCATTGGCGAGGTCTTGATGCTTAGGATTCCCTGTATTTTCTGGCAAACTCTGGAGATGGAGGAAGTACTGGAAGGCCTGTCTGTTGGTGGGTAACTGGGAGCCACTGATGCTGGATGATGGGTAGCCGATCAGGAAGGTTTCTGTAGCAGATCTAGTAGCAGGTCGGCGTGACGCTTGTCTCTGGACTGCAGGTGGAGGTTCTGAGATGTCAACTTTGCGTCCTCGGAGCTCCTTGCTTACTGCCATAGTGAAGTTATCTTGTGAAGTATCTCTGGATTTGTTAGCAGGTTTCAGCAGATCTGCAACAAACATAACAGACCATTAGATGTCATGCTAAAACCATTGTGAATTTGTGACTAGAGTGAAATAAATTATATTTAGTTTTTTTTTTTTGAAAATTTGTCTAAATATCACATATAATATTTCCATAAATGTTTCTATGCATTTTGATGTTTCAGTCAGCATCTAATTACTTGCTTTAACCTGCTTATGCCCATTTATTGGTGAAAAAATAGGCGAAAACAAACATCAAAATGCTCCGAAACTGGCGTTTCAGAAAACGTGTATAGAATAGAACTTCATGCTTCATGAGGCAAAGGTTCCTGACATTTTGGCTTATAATGGTTGTAATTTTCGACTTTTCCAGGTCAAAAAACATTGGAAACCGTGCAGGAGGGTATAAAAATAGGAAAAAATTGTTTTCTAAACAGGTCTAACTACTGCTACTATTACTATTATAGTTGTTATTATTTTTTATTAATATTACTATTTCTATTGTCATTATTATTATTATTTATTATAATTATTATTATTACTGATCCTACTACTACTACTACTACTACTACTACTACTACTACTACTACTACTACTACTACTACTACTACTACTACTACTACTATAATACTGCTACTACTACTACTACTACTACTACTACTACTATTACTACTACTACTACTACTACTACTATTACTGTTGCTACTGTTACTATAACTACTACTTCTACTGCTATTGGTACTACTATTGTTATTATAACTGCTACTACTACTATTACTATATACTACTACTACAAAAATCACCACCACTCCTGCTGCCGTTACTACTACTACAATACTACTACTACTACTACTACTACTACTACTACTGACACCACAACCACCACCTTCACTATCCACAACTGCTACTTTTGCTTCTATTCTTAATAGTGTTGTTATTACCAATACTTCAACCACATCTATTATGATCACCATTCCAATCAATATCACTACTACTAGTGTTGATACTACTACTACTACTACTACTACTATTACTATTACCACTACTACTACTACTACTACTACTACTACACTACTACTACCGTACTACTAATTCAAAAACAAATACTACTTTTGCTGCTATTACTGTAAGTATGATTACAATTGCTATTACTTCTTTTAATATATACATATGTTGCTATTATGAGTACTATCACTACCACCACCACAACCACAACTATCACTACTATATACAATTTAAGGCTCACATTTCACCTTTAAAACTCTTCTTCCCATATTTGCCTCCCTTCACCCCTCTTTGCCTCATCTCTTCCTCCCTTTCTCTCTGGTCCACCCTTTCTCCCTCTCCCTCCCTCAGTCAGTCCATAACAACCGCCTCCTTCTCCCTTGGGCGATCCACCAATAGAAAGCCGTGTTGACAGAGACCTCATCACCCTCATTAAGAGATAACATTGAGCATCCACTTCCTCGTTTTCTATTCAAAAAATCGCCAGAGAAAACGAAAGAAGGGATGGAAAAAGGATGGGGGATAAAGTGTGAGGAAGTTTCCCGAATTTGAGAAGAGAGTAATGGGATTTATTTTTTGCAATTAACAGTTTTATATATTTCTTTTTAATTATATTTGATCTATTCGAATGTTAGTTTCCTAATGTTGGTTTTTAGTATGAAGTGAAGAGAGAGAGAGAGAGAGAGAGAGAGAGAGAGAGAGGGAGAGGGAGGAGTAAGAGGAGGAGATAAAGAGAGAGGGAGGAGTTTTAGCAGGAGCGAAGAGATGAGAGAGATGCAGAAGGAGGAGAGAGATCAGTAGGAGTGGCAGGAAGCAGGGGCAGGCAGGAGAGACAGTATACCGAGGGGTTATAAGAGGGAGAGGCAGGAGAACGAGGAGGAAGAGGGTAAAGAGGAAAGTAAGAGGAGAGAGAGGTAAGATAAGTTATAAAGAAGAGAAGAGAGAGAGAGAGAGAGAGAGGAGAGAGAGAGAGAGAGAGAGAGAGAGAGAGAGAGAGAGAGAGAGAGAGAGAGAGAGAGAGAGAGAGAGAGAGAGAGAGAGAGATTGTTTACTGATGAAATTGAGTGAAGCCTTGGCTTTCTTATTTACTTTTGACGATTATGTTTGCTTTAGTTTTTCCTTCTCTTTTCCTCCCCTTCTTTCCTCCTCCCTCTTCTCCTCTTCCTCCTCCTCCACCTCATTTCCAATTATCCTTAACTTGATTCCCACTTTAATCAATCTATATTTGATGGAAATTATTCTCTCTCTCTCTCTCTCTCTCCTCTCTCTCTCTCTCTCTCTCCTCTCTCTCTCTCTCTCTCTCTCTCTCTCTCTCTCTCTCTCTCTCTTCTCTCTCTCTCTCTCGTCAAAAATTCGACTTCGAAATAATTATAAGTTTGAAATTCCTCTAATATTCGTCATCTTCCTCTTCACCCCTTTTCTCTCCCCCCTCCCTGCAGGCTCTCTCTCTTCCCCTTACTATTACAATCTCCCCTCTCTCTCCGTGTCTCCTCCCTCACCCTTGCCTCTCAACCCCCCTTCCCCCTCTGTGGCGTAGTACTGTCTCGCCCCACTTGCAGCGTTGCCAATCCAAAACGAGACGATAATCCTCTGTTTGCGTGGAAGTCTGCCAGAGGTACCATTCCGAACATCAAAAGGTTTCAGAGGACTAAAATAAAGCGTTGTGCGAATGTAATGTAGGTATGAACGTGTGTGTGTGTGTGTGCGTGCGTGCATAAATTACTTGGCATGTGTATCAGAACGTGTTAGCATTCTTGGGAATAACACACGAATTTGACCTTAATGATGGATTGGCATAAGGTATAACGAGTGTGGTTGTTGAGGCTTAACCATTTTTTTTTTACTTTTTTTTTTTAGAGTAAGGTGTTGAACCTGTACAGAGGCGAACCCTCATTATGCTGATGGACTATGCCACACAATACGTGCTTAGTAATACACACACAGATGCATTGATATTATAATTCATATATCTTATTTTTTTTTATTCCTTTGCTGATTTAGAAGAAGAGTTTACGAAAGTCATCCATCGCTGTATTAAGATTTACAGAAAATATAAAGTGGTAAAGTCTTGAATGTCTGTTGTTCAGAGGTGCAAGGTTAAGGTTGCGAACGTTCAGGATACAGACACTAGTTCACCTGTTTAGTAATTATTTATGATGTCTGCAGGTGAATACAGTCCCACTACTCTCTCTCTCTTTCTCTCTCTTTATCTCTCTCCCTCTCTCTTTCTCTCTCTTTTTTCTCTCTCTGTATCTCTCTTTCTCTCTGTTTCTCTCTCTCTGTATAATATTTTGAACACGTTTGTGATCGTAAAAAAACAGAAAGCATTGCCAAGATTCATGCTGTCGTGTGAGGGGCATGAGTCGTCAGCAGTTAGAGGGGAGTGGGGTGGCTGCCGTCCGCTACCCCCCCCCCTTCTCCCCCGTACTCCCGCTGTGCCCCTCATGGACCTCAGCTTACCTCACTTATACCTATGACACTCACTTATACCTCACTTATACCTATGACAGGCACAGATAGAGAACAGTTGTAAATGGTTGTGAATAATGACTAAATTGCGCTACACGGAACATTTATAACATTTGATGGTACACTTTTGTGTGTACTTGATGGTACACTCGTATAGAACATGTTATTCATGTTGCCCTTTGAAGGTTACGTGCAACTGCAACAACGCCACGCTCGTATTTTTAAACACACACATACACACACACACACAAGTGCCATGGCCACTTACACTCACGCACACTGTAAATCTTATCAACACGTCAACAGGAACACACGCACACACGCACTCGCTTTTACATATACACACACACACACACACACACACATATACACACACACACACACACACACACACACACACACACACACACACACACACACACACACACACACACACACACACACACACACACACACCGATTACCGTCAAGTGAGGCAGTGGGAAGCGAGTGTTCAAGTGTGATTTAGTAGGAATTACTGTGTTGTATTGGTGCTCCTGGTGTGTTTTGTTGCTTTGTACATGGATATATTTTGACGGTAATGTGGTGATGGCGTTGGTGGTGGTAGTAGAAGGAGAAGTGGTAGTAGTAGTATAGTAGTAGTAGTAGTAGTAGTAGTAGTAGTAGTAGTAGTAGCAGTAGTGGAAGTAGTGACTGTGTTCATGTTTTTATGTGCTAGTCCTCTACTTTTCTATATATTTTTACTTCATGTATTAGCAGCACTATCAGCAGCACCGCCATAATGGTGATTTAAGTTTTTATGCTGCACACTTTCATACAACCATCGCTTCTTGAGTGCCCATGTGTATATATACCATACTTTTGCTGGCTCAGTTTCCTATCAACGCAACGTTTTTATTTTGTATCAAGTATTTCCTCACCACTCTTTATAGCTTCGATATAGACCTTTTTCCTTTACACAATTTGATCGGAGATAGCCAAGGGAAAAGACGGCGGGATGGAAACGGCGGAGAGAGGGGGAGGGGTTGAGCCGCAGAGTCAAAGTTTGGAGATTGAGAGAGAAAATCTGATCAAGAGGAAAGAAGGGAGACAGCAATGCAGGGAGGACGGGACGGCGGAGGGGAAGGAGGATGGGATGATCATTGGTAAGGAAGGGGAGGGAGGAGGGAAGAAGGGAAAAGGTTGATCGCATTGGGAGGTGGAGAGAGAGAGGGTTGGGAGTACATAGATGGGCCATGGAGGGAGGCCGCTCGAGGGACGCGCCCTGCCCTCGGGCCACGAGTCAGGGTGAGTCATGGCCACCTCGTCGCCCTCTAGCACCCTGGCCGCCCTTAATGCCCCTGCCACACCCTGCCAGCTTAGTAACATCCTGCGCACCTGCCTCAATCCCTAGTCCCTACTCCAGTGCCGTCTATTGCCGTTCTGCCACGTCTCCCTGTATCCTGCCAACCTCTGCCTTATCATCATCGTCATCATTATCACTATCACTGGCAGCCACGATAGTTCACCCCAGGACAAAGGTCGCCCTCCCCAACTTTCTCCACGCATATCCGTCTGTCATCTCAAGTCACTCCAGCGAAATTCCTTATCATATCTTACCTGCCCATAAGTCCCATCACCTAAACCTATATGGTAACTTTGACCTCCCCGCTATCTGTCATCTGTTCGTTGTGCATCTCTAGCTGGCCATTAACCTGCCGTATACTCTCACCTGTGCTTGTAACGTGATGTGATCTGTGCGCGACCAGGAACTTTCATGTACGTACTTGATGAGCTTTAAGCTATAGTTTGCTCGGTGGTAATATCCTTTATTGTTTTGTTTACTTCATAATATTGTTTACGTCGTACATTGATTCCTTTTTTCCTCCTTGATGACCGTTCTTACATTCCTTGCACACGAGTTATCTTTTTACCGTGCGACCCTTCCGCCTCGAGCAGCCTGGCGCGGCACGACCAACACTTATTCACGATACATCCCGCCTTCTCCCAAACCCTGACAAATGTCTCATCATCTTGCCAACATTTCGCACTCCCTGCCAGCCAAGTTTTCTCACTCTCTTCCATCTTCTCCTACAGACTTTCGTATTATATTCTCCCGTACTTTAACATCTCCAACATCCTGTAAATCACACTCATACACTCTTTGTCTCGCCTTTCATCATCATGCCGTCCCATCACATTTGTATCTCTAGTGAATGTGTTAAATCTCAAGTCTGAGCACTTCTTGCCTCAGCGCACAAGATGCGCACACCCTGCCGTGCCCTGCTCACCTTTAATCTTGCTCATCGGCCTTAACGCCACATTAAGGTGTTACGCAATGTGTCTCCTCCCCCTATAACCATCAACAAACCCGTGGCATCCAAGCAAGATAACGAAACATTAGCTTTTATCTCATTCGCACCCAGTTTGGTCGACCTGCAGCGGTATACGGTAAGCGTCACCTACACCCTGTCAGACTTAACTTCTTTTTCTCTCATATCGCTCCAGTATACATACGTTTTAGCTCCTCTGATGTAGTACTCTCTCCCTCCTCTATCTTACACCCTACAAAAATGTGGATATACAACTACTTTCAACTCAGTATCGGACATATGAATCATACTAACAAGGCAATATATTATCCTCTTTCGTACGTAACCAGTCATTGCTTTTTTTCCATATTTCAGGTTCGTATGCATATTAGTACTATTCATTCCCTCCTGCCCCTCCCTTTCCTTCCTCTTATTCTTCCCTCTTCGTTTCGTTCGCCGAAGAAAGTTGGTTTCCTGCCGAAAAGTGTTGGGAGATCAATGATTGGTGTTTCGAATTTGATCTTGATTTATGGAAGTATTTTTTTCTTCTTTTCTATGTATCATCTATCGTTTTTTTTAATCATGTCTCCGGGGCCAAGCGGGTGGAGAGAGAGAGAGAGAGAGAGAGAGAGAGAGAGAGAGAGAGAAGAGAGAGAGAGAGAGAGAGAGAGAGAGAGAGAGAGAGAGAGAGAGAGAGAGAGAGAGAGAGAGAATTTACGATCAACCGTACTACGCATTCATCATGTACCTTGTGCACACACACACACACACACACACACACACACACACACACACACACACACACACACACACACACACACACACACACACACACACACACACACACACACACACACACATTTTTCCAATATAAATTTCCGATTCCCAATATCACAATGCAAATCCCTCGCTCGTATAATTGCATAAAATTAATAAAGAGGAAAAAACATATCAATATTTCAAATTTAATAACGATAAAAACAACAGCAGTACTAATAATGATGAGAATAATAGTAACAAAATAATGATAAAAGCAATAATGATAATGAAATATATAAGCCCCTGGTGGCATGTGGGCTTCCCATAGATAAAGGCAACTGGCCAAGGCAATGTGCAAAGAGGGACAGCCAGGCGTGTATAATTCAGTTTTCCCCTTTAATTAGCATCCAACATAACGCTTATTTGGAACTCCAGTCTGTGTGTATGTATGTGTGTGTGTGTGTGTGTGTGTGTGTGTGTGTGTGTGTGTGTGTGTGTGTGTGTGTGTGTGTGTGTGTGTGTGGGCAGCGCGGTAATGGCCTCCCTTACCTACCCTGGCGAGCAGTGTGGCGTCCCTGTGGCGTCCCTGTGGACGCCACAGGGACATCACTTTGCCATTGAATTTACCAGTCCATTGCCTTGTTCACCCCGTGTCAAGAAAAGTGTGGCGGGGAGTATGGCTGTTGTGGCGCGATGGCTCACCGTTACCAACAGGGCAGGCCACAGGCAGGTTCTCCTAAGACTGTGTGTGGTGTATCGTAAAGACGTGTATGTAGAAAGCAAATATAAAATCTTAAACCTCAAATGATGTTGGTTTATTCCCAAATTTGACCTCGTTGGGACAAAACACGTAAATGACACACAGACAGACAGACCAAGCACTCATAGCTATGATATATTCAACCATATTTTAGGAATAATTTTTGTACAAAACCTCTAAATATCCGCATTAACGTCTAGTTTGTTATATAATCGGAGCACATAGGCGTATAAGCACCATTTTTTACGAAACGACGCTCATTTTACAAGCGTGAAATGAGTTCTTTTCTCTCTCGGTTTCTCGTTTAAGGGCGTATCTAAATCCGGTGTTCTCGAGTTGCCGCCGCACGACCTAGAAGAAGCCGAAGCCACAAGTAGAACGAGGCGGCTTTGTTTTGGTTGTGAGTGGGGGATATGGTTGGGGGGTGGAGGTAAGGGGCGTGGCGGTGCGGCAAGGAGTGACTAACAAGGCAGGCGTGGGTGTGCTGGCGTGCGGGGGCTGGAGAGGGATCATTGCCACGCTCTGTATGCCTATCTCTATTTCACTCCGTCCTTTTCCTTCCTCGTTATCATCCTCGTCTCCCGCCACCCTCTCCCTACCTGCTAATTAGACCCAGACAGGTGATAGGGCTGTGTGTGAGCCGCGGCAGAGGTGGAGGAGGAGGCTGCCGCTAGGGGAGTATCTACCTACCTTAGTGACTCCCCAGGGGATAACGGAAGGAAATAGGTTGAGCGGCGCTGAGCCTTTGCTGTGCTAGGATACCCGGCAGCTGCAGGTTGTTTGCCACGGGTTTGGATTATTATTGTTATTTTCATTATTACTATTGTTGTTATTATATCATTATTCTCATTATTATTATTATTATTATTATTATTATTATTATTATTATTATCATTATCATTATTATTATTATTATCATTATTATTATTATTATTATTATTATTATTATCATTATTATTATTATTATCGTTACTATTTACATTGTATGACATTTTTATACTCTCCTTTCAACTTCGTCGATATCACATACACGCTAATAATCTCTCTCTCTCTCTCTCTCTCTCTCTCTCTCTCTCTCTCTCTCTCTCTCTCTCTCTCTCTCTCTCTCTCTCTCTCTCTCTCTCTCTCTCTCTCTCTCTCTCTCTCTCTCTCTCTCTCTCTCTCTCTCTTTCTTAAGTCTTCTCAACTATTGCAACATTATATGAGGAACTTCTAGCAACACCCTTTTCACTACAATACAAAACTACAAAACTTTGCTATCAAAGTTGCGGATGGAAGAGCCCATAAGTAAGACCACGTCACTCCTATCTATATTTAAAAACTCAAGTGGCTCAACGTAAAGAAAATAATCTTTGATCAATGACTACTACCCAGAAAGCACTATCAGTCTTCATACAGTAAGTAACATAACAGGTAGTACACTACTAGGCAACCAAATAACTTAATGTACCGAGAGCCAACACTCGGTCTGGTTGTCGCTCTCTCTCTGTGCGCGGCCCTCCCTATGGAACCTCCTCCTACCAGAAATAAAAGAAACAAGTACAACACACTCATTTAAGACAAATCTCAGACAATTCTTCCTATCAAATGATGTGACAATGATTTAAACTCATATATGTGTAACTATGTATGATAACCACTTTTTGTTAGGAAACTATTTTTACATATGTAAAAACCCATGTATTACTATATATGTATACTATAGAATAACCACTTATTTAGTAGAATATATTTTTTTTTTTTATTGAATTTAATTGAATGAATCAACTCTCTCTCTCTCTCATATGTCAAGGAGTTGAATATGCTTTAAACTACAGCCGCACACAGTTCTATATACCGTAAACTCATTTGATATTATGCTGGACCTTCAACTCCATGAATGAGACTTAGTGCGAGACAGATGCCGCATCGTGGTGGTTTGATATACTGCCGTTGTGCACCGTGAATATATGGACATATGGGACCTACAAGAGGTCGGCAGGCGTACACATATTAGTTCTTGGAATACACCTTTCAGCCCTATCCATAAATATGTCGAGTTCTCTTTTAAAACTTCCTATCGATTCTGCGCTAACGACTTGATACCTGAATCTATTCTGATAACCTACCACCCTATTTGTGAACCTATTTTCCTTATCTTTAATTGTTGTATATGCATTTGTCTAGTTTAAACTCGTTACTTATTTTGCGATCCTAATTATTGACCAAAATAATCATACTTACATCTTTATCATATCTCTTATGCCACATAAATGTACCGGCTTGATCGCCTCTTTCTTTACGCCTCTCTAATGAATGCAGACTCAAAGGCTTCATTCAGTCTTCTTGCGTAACTTAAGTTATGCATGCCATGTAAATCATTAGACAACCTTCTCTGCACTGCCTTAGCAATCCTATAGCCATTATATATTACGGGGAGCAATACTGCACACCATGTGAGGTTTACTATTGCTAAATTCAGCTTTAGTATAAGCTCAACACTTCTACTTTTTACACCCATAGCAATGAGTCCTAATTTTCAATCAGCTCGATATCCAGCCTCGATACATTGTTTCCTATGACAGAAATCTGAGGTTTACCAACACACCCAAATCCCTCTCACATTATGATCTTTTCAGTAATACATTGTGTATAGTATACATATTATGATAATTTTCCTCACCAACATCAATTACGCTGCAGTTGTCGTGCACGTGTTCCTCTCAGACCTCGAACCTTCAACTGTAACTCTTTGTTGTCCATCACTGAGCAAGACATAATCTAGCAAAGAAATTTTCCATCATTATCATATGCTATAATCTTGTTTAAGAGCCTTTGGTACGGTACCTTGTCAAGGCTTTACCAGAGTACAAGTATGAGACATCTAGTTTTGGACTGTAAGGCATCGTGTGACCTTTATTCTATTTTATTAACTTGTTACATGCAGTTTCTCTCTCTCTCTCTCTCTCTCTCTCTCTCTCTCTCTCTCTCTCTCTCTCTCTCTCTCTCTCTCTCTCTCTCTCTCTCTCTCTCTCTCTCTCTCTCTCTCTCTCTCTCTCTCTCTCTCTCTCTCTCTCTTTCTCTCTCTCTCTCTACCGTCAAGTAACCGGAGACTCATTCCTATACTTTTTTTACCTCATCTTTTTTTTACTCTCCACACAAACTGGTTTATCATCTTTTTGAGGCACCGAGCAGCAGGTTTGTCCGCGGTGGGGAGGCAGGAAGGTGTGGAGCTGGTGTGGAGCAGGTATAGTGCGCGCCTGTTGCTCTGGGAGTATATGTGTATAGACACCATGGGGCGGGATAGATGCATTGGGGTCGAGCTGAGGGGGTATGGGAAATGTGAATGTGTGTGAAGCTAGCAGGTGTGTAGCGCAGACGCGTGACTGATATAAAGATCAGGACAAACTCGCGATATCAGACCTGATGCCAACCGGATATAAGACAGGTGTGTGGGCAGAGACGGATAGGTGTGTAACCATGTTCTGACGCGGGTAGAGTTAGCCTGGTGTTCATTACGCCAAGCTTCATGGATAGTGGAAGGACAGGTGTGTCTAGACAGAGGAATAGTTATGTGACAAGGGGGCTTACGGCACAGGTAAGGGATGACAACATACGCACACAACGGAAAGGCGCAATAGGTGTGTGCTGTACCCAGGTGAGCAAGGAGGGTGTCAGGTGTTAACAAGTAAGAAAGCAGCAACTCCTCCGATCACCCACCGAAACACCTGCAGGGAGGGAGGGAATGAGGAAGGATACCTGAGCCGCGGGAGGAAGATAGGAAGGTGGAGGACAGACACAAGGGAGGGACAGGAGGGGCGTGGCCTCTGTAATGGAAGACGAGAACGACGTAAGGAGGAACAGGATGGCGGGGCAGAAGGAGCAGAAGTTACCGACAGAAATTACTTATTTAGTTTGTAATCTGAAACTTCACCGCAAAGCCGCCGCCACAGGTTCTACCTAGTGGTGTTGGGGTAAGGTAATGATGGTCGTGGTGGTGGTGGTGATGGTGTGGTAGTGATGTTGCAGTATGGGATAGCTGGGGTGGTGATGAAATGATGGTAGAAATGGTGAGTTTAGTGATGATGGTAGTGGTATGGTGGGAATGGTACTCCTTAAGAGGGTTGATAGCAGTGGTTATAGTAGTGGTGATGGTGGAGATGTGGTAATGATGTGGTGGTAAGATGATGATAGAAGTGGTGATGATGGTGTGGTACTGTGGTAGTGGTGGTGGCAGTGAAGATGGCAGTGGTAATAGTAGTGGTGGTGGTGGTTACGTTTTTGCCATACATGCACAAGGGGGGGGGGGGGGGGCATGATGACTCCTCCCCTTCCCCCCCCCCCCCCCCCCCCACCTGTGTCTGCACACCTGTCCCGCCAAGCCTTGTCCTCCACCCTGCCATTACACCTGTTCCTGCCCACCGCCCACATACCTGTCTGTCCACCTCCCTTGTGTGTGTGTGTGTGTGTGTGTGTGTTTGTGTGTGTGCGTGTGCGTGTGCGTGTGTGTGGTGTGCGTGCGTGCGTGTGCACACTCACTCGAGAGGCGTAGAGTAAGGGGCGATCTAATAGAAGTTTTTAAGTGGTTAAAGGGATACAATAAAGGCGATGTAGGAAAAGTTCTTACGGCTAGTAAGCAGGGTAGAACAAGAAGTAACGGATTCAAGATAGAAAAGCGTAGATTTAAAAAGGAAATAGGGATAAACTGGTTCACAAATAGGGTGGTGAATGATTGGAATGGACTCTGTCGTCAGGTGGTCAGTGCGGAGTCAATAGGGATCTTTAAAAGGAGTCTGGATAAATTCATGGATGGGGAAGAGAGGTGGATGTAGGTAGTGTTAAGTAACAGGAACTACCTCGTGTAGGTCTCACGGCCTCCTATAGCTTCCTTATTTTCTTATGTTCGTATGTGCGTGCGGGCGTGCGTATTAAAGATGATGGCGATATTAACATCAACAAAATGTAACAAGAGCAGCAAGAATGACAACAACAATAATACTGTTACTGTCGCCGCTGCCAACAACAAAAGAGTAACGACAGCGAAAACAACAACAATGACACCACCACCACCATCACCACCACCACCACCACCACCACCACCACCATCACCACATCACCACCAACCACCACCACCACCATCACCACCATCACCACACACCATCCCACCACCACATCACCACCATCACCACCACACCCCCACCACACCACCACCACCACCACCACACCACCACCACCACCACCACCATCACCACCATCACCGCCACCACACCACCACCACCACCACCACCACCACCACCACCACCACCACCACCACCACCACCACCACCACCACCACCACCACCACCACCACCACCACCACCACCACCATCACCACCACCATCACCATCACCATCACCTCACCATCACCATCACCACCATCACCATCACCATCACCATCACCACCACCACCACCATCACCGGCAACAAGCACAATACTAGGGAAAAGTCGTGCCTTGGCATAAATAATGTCATGGTTTCCTGTTTAAAGTGCCATATCCGGGGCACATTTAATTAATTTATGAATGCATTATAAATCATATTCGTAATAATTGTAATGTTATTCATAATGGTAATAAAAATTATGCAGTTATGTAAATTCTGTTATTACAAATATTTGTTATTATCATTATTGTTATTATTATATATTTTTTTATCATTATTTTTATAATTTTCTTCTATTATTATTATTATAATAATTATTATAACTTATTACTGGTACTACTTATCATCAATATCATTAAAAAAAATTTTTTATTATTATCATAATTAGTATTATTGTGTAGACATACTGACAGGTGTAAAAACAGGTGATGAAGGAGACACGGGCTGGGAAGTGAATACTTTATTCCTGACAAGTTTCGCTTTTACTGGGCTTCATCAGAGGAATACGTATTATCAGACCAGTAAGACGCCTTAATCGGCGAAAGACGAGCAAGTCCGTAGAAACCCGATAGCAAGGAAATTTGTTTATAGTCGCGAATAGGGATTGAATGGGGCTATCAGATGGCGAAGACCGCTTGTCAATCGGAAGCAGGATTCCAAAGATATAAGCTCCTAAAAAGCGTGATGGTCGGTCGGGTCGGGTCGGCCGCTTATGTGAGAAAAATCCCGTATCCAGTGATTACGAGCTCGCTCGTAATCACATCAGATCCTCTGATGAACCCCAGTAGAGGCGAAACTAGTTACGAATAAAGTACTCACTTCCCAGCCAGTGCCTTCTTCATCACCTGTTATTATTATTTTTATTATTATTATTTATTTATTATTATTATTATTATTATTATTATTATTATTGTTTATTATTATTATTTTATTATTATTATTATTATTATTATTATTATTATTGATGGTTAGTACGCTTGGCACATAGCCATGGGATGTAAACCGAAGAGTTATGACTTTAAAATCCAAGCAGGAGCTGAGAGTGACAATCCCTCACTCTTGTAAAAATGTGTGTGTGTGTGCGTGTGCGTGTGCGTGTGCGTGTTCGTGTGCGTGTGCGTGTGGTGTGGTGTGTGCATTCATCTAGTTATATTAATATTTGTTGTATTATTCCCGTTACCCATTCACTGAGGGGTGGACAGGGGCTCGGGTATTAATTTAAGGAGACAGGCCATCTCTCTCCGCTCCGTCCGGGGATCAAACCCGAGACTTCTCGGTTGTGAACCGAATGTGCTAACCACTATATACGGAGCACCCTTTTTTTTTTTATTTAGATCCCGTATATACGGAGCATATACGGGAACCACTATATACGGAGCACCTTTTTTTTTTTTATTTAGATCCCGTATCCATTTCTACATTTTCAGTTTGCTTCCTTAGAGCTTACTTAGTGTTGGCCGAAGCCACCTTGGTGTTGGCCGACGCCCTTGGAGGCGGGACGCAACCCCCGATTAACACCCGGTACCCAGAGCATTTTTAAGCAAATCTTACTTTGCGACATTCTTTGGATATCCAGAAGGGTGCTAGTAGTCATACCTGTTAAAATACAGATTTTTGGTAATATCATCTTCCCCATTTTGTATGCCGTGTCACCCCTCCCCTCCCTTTCCATGCTGTTTATGAATCTTCCAGTGGCACCAACAATATTTCACTACGCAAACAATCGACGGGTTATAGATGGCTCCACAAGATGATATAGGCAATAATAGAAGAAATAGATATAAATAAAGATCATAATTTTTAATGCAGAAATAAGAATGTACTATCGGATCTTGCACACACAGACATGATGAGCCATTGCATCCCAGAAGGATTTTATGAATAAATATCTTGTCGCCCAGTAGCTTAAACATGTCCTTACTGGGCGATAGTTTCCATCACTGGGAGACCTTTAGGTCGCCCAGTTGTAATGTAAAAAAATGCACTGCCGGTACCCATTCACTGCTGGGTGGACAGGTGCTTGGGTTTTCGCGCCACAATCGAAGTCACATACTCAGCGGCGAATGAAAGTCAATATATATGTAAAATTTTCTCTGAAAATGCCCCGATGCAGAGCTACTAGATAAAAACATTGATCTTCAGATGGCAACACCTTTTCAAATTTGACAGATGTTGACAGGTGTATAAACGTTAGCTACTGTTATGTATAATTGTATTGTATTTTTCCTATGTTGTACTGTGTTTGAAGTGGTAGTTTTGTATTAGTAGTTGTTGTTGTTGTAGTTGCTATTGTTGTTATTGTTGTAGAAGTAGCTCTTCTTATCTCAAATACATTTTGCCGAGAATTTAGCACGTCAGTGTTTTTCATTATTTTTGTTTTTATTGATGTAATGAATTCATTCTTGTAGATCTTATGACATTGTTTTGTTACTATGATCAAGAGGTAAATACATTTTTCTATCGTGTGGTAACTATTTTCAGCATCACGTTTTTTCTCAATTATATAAGCTGCCATTTTACTGGTGAAGGAAGTTGGAACCCCCAGGCACGGTAGTCAAGTGAGGAGACAGAAACCCATAATAACTAGGTAAGAAGCGGTCGGTTAAATTTTTTATATAATAAATAGAGGGTATTCTGATTTGTAGTAGAAGCAGCAGTTGTGTGGAAAACAAGAATTCAATGATCTATATTTTCTCTCTCCTCCCACCAATACTCTGAAGTGTTGATGTTGAAACATATACGGTGTTGTGTGACAATTTTCTCTTACTGAGTACAGGAATATGTAACTAGAATATATATTTTTTTATTTTACCTCATATCAATCCAAATTCATTAAATCTTGTTGCCGACGGGAAACGCTGCTTTAATATTTTTTGCATGAATAGTTGAGTTTGATATCAGCATGTAGAGCTGCACATGTATCCTTTATTATGAACACTGCAGGGATCTCATCTCCACTAGAATGGCTGTGCGAGTGTGTGCGTGTATGTGTGTGTGTGTGTGTGTGTGTGTGTGTGTGTGTGTGTGTGTGTGTGTGTGTGTGTGTGTGTGTGTGTGTGTGTGTGTGTGTGTGTGTGTGTGTGTGTGTGTGTAATAATAGTAATAGTAATAGTAATAGTAAATCTATTGCCATTATTGTTACATCTATAAACTGTATAAACAAACTTATATATACCATATCTATTAACGACATGGTCTGTCGAGCCAGGACTCTTTTGACAGACGGAAATTTCTAATTTAAATTTGCAGTACACAGGCAACATTATTTTCTAAGAAATTATATTTAATAGATTATGCAATCAAACTTTACAACTACAGTAAATAAGATTCCAATTATGTAAAAACAAACACAAAATCTCCAACACATGCATTCTTACAAACATTAACAATATAGAACATCCACACTGACTTGCGTATTGACACACACTTACATCGTTCGCCTAACATCCTGTATTCTGACAAATAAACGAATAACTCTTTATTTTCTTTTTAAATTGAAATAAATTACATGTAAATATTAATGTTTTTACATCAGTATACAGGAAGGGAATTCCACAGCTGAGGACCGTCACATACCACACTCTTGTTGTAGAGGGTTGTTCGAAATTGTGGACTCTCTAGATTTATATTATTACCCCTCGTGTTATGAGAACTTTCAATAAATTTGAAAAGTTTGTTACCTGTATAGATATTCATATTTTTAAAAATAAGCAACAATACAAAATATATTTTAATGAATTTGAAATTTAATATATTTAACTGATAATAATTACGGCTGGTAGAATCGGCTGGTGTGTGTGTGTGTGTGTGTGTGTGTGTGTGTTCATCTAGTTGTATTCATCTAGTTGTATTTTACAGGGCCAGAGCAATGCTCGTGTGGCCCCGTCTCCATATCAATATTTTTTATCATTCATCCTTAGTGCTTTGTGTTGGCCGAAGCCAGCACCCCGGAGAGCTGGTCACAAATCCCGACTAACCCCCGGTACTCATTCCCTGCTGGGTGGACAGGGGCTCGGGTTTTAAGGAAACAACCCATCTGTTTCCGCTCCGCCCGGGGTTCGAACCCGGGACTTCTCGGTTGTGAACCGAGCGTGCTATCCCTTACACCACGGAGTACCCGTGTGTGTGTGTGTGTGTGTGTGTGTGTGTGTGTGTTATTATACAAATACAAGAAATAATTGAATACAACGAATACAAGCAATGATTGAATATAATATATGAGAGAAACAAGTGTAGCAGGCGGGCACTCCTGTGCGGTGCGGTATAGAAGAAAACGAACGATGGAGGCGGCGATCACCCTTCTGCGATGCGAAAAACGAGCGATGAGTCTGTCACTCCATTGCTATGCGATAAGCGGACGATAAGGCGGTTACTCCATTGCGGCGCGGTAAACGAGAAACGAGCGACGAGGCGGTGACTCCACCGTGGTGCGGTAACCAGACGGTGGAGGCCATTCCAGTGCGGCGCGATAGAGGAATGGTGGAGGCGGTCCCTTAAAACTTCAGTTAGCGAGCGGCTGAGGTCGTCACACCACAGCGATGAGGGAAACATCACGTGGTGGAAGAGATCAATCCACAGAAGTGGTGGTAAGAAGGGGTGGAGGCTGTTCCACCACAGCGGTGCGGGGCACTTCAAGTGGTGGAGGCGGTTCAACCACAGCGGTGCTGGAAACATCCAGTGTTGGACGCTGTTTCTGCACAGCAGTGCGGGTATGAACACTGCATCAGTTGTAGTGGTGAAGACATTGTAGGTTGTTGTAGTGGTCTGGTCCTTGGGTGGCCAGGGCAGTGCCTTGCGAGTCTTCATGACGCGTCTGTCACCAGTGAAGGGGACAGATCGGGCCAGTTTGGTCATGAGGGCGTCGCGGGTCACTGCCTGGAACAGCACAACAAGGAGCAAGCGCTCCCGTGGACAATATCGCTGATAGACTGCCACGCTGATAGACACCTGATCCTGTGGCAACACTTTGTTGCCTACGTTCCCGTGGCGGCGATGGTGCCGTGCCAGGGTGTTATGTGCCAGGGTGTTACGTGCCAGGGTGTACCCTGCTCGCAGGACACCCACCATTACCACTACCACATACACGCTGATCACGAACAAGAACTTAAAGTCATTGTGTTCCGTTTCGGCCATCTCGATCTGTCCCTTCAGGCAGGCCAGAGAGTTGGTGCCCCTGCCCACTAAAAGGGGCACGAACTCCAGCCAGCTGTCACCGGCGGGGAATCCGCACTCGGCCAGGGGGTCCCGTGGGGGCGCCAGCAGCGAGGCGGCCACCAGGTACTCCCGCATCTTGCCCGCGAGGGTGGTGTGGGGTCCGGTGACCTGCCACTCCCGCGCTGCCTGCCGCAGCTTGTCGGCCTCCAGCACTACGCCCAGCAGGAGCAGTGTGGACCCCAGCAGCATGCCGTTCACCAGCACCAGGTGGAAGATTCGAAGATAATCTGAGTTTTTCATTTTTGTTTGGAAATATATATTATGAGAAAAGTAGTAAAGGAGCCGCGGCAAAGTGGAGCCTCAAAAAGGGGATGGTAGTGAGGGTCGACCTCCACTGCGACACAGGGCGACCGCGCGTGTCCCATACAGGGTCCCGCTGTTTGTGCCCGGCAGCACACGACAATATCATTGCAAGTAACATTACACTCTATAAGACCATGGTAAAACTGTAATACTCATATATTGATGTTATCTGATGACGATCACTGTGCAGCGTCACCATAACACAACTGTAACATTTTATATTTCCACTAATACTATATAGACTGGAGGGAAAAAGGTAAATAGAAGGGTTAGGCACAATGAAGGAAAGGAGGGAAATAGGAGGAGGATGTGTTGAGGAGACAAAAGATAAATATGTTATTATTATCGCTGTGGTGTAAAGATGAAAGTTGTAATACTCTTCCCATGTGATACAATGTTCCTATATAACTATACCTACCTACGTATTCTAACTATATGCTAAATATTCCTACCTATGACTACATGAGTGTGTGTGTGTGTGTGTGTGTGTGTGTGTGTGTGTGTGTGTGTGTGTGTGTGTGTGTGTGTGTGTGTGTGTGTGTGTGTGTGTGTGTGTGTGTGTGGAATTTTTTTTGGCACATTTTGGTTTTCTGTCTTTTTTTTTTTTTTAGCTGTTAATGTTTACACAATAATATTGATGTATTTGGAAATAAAAATATATATTGACTTGTGTGTGTGTGTGTGTGTGTGTGTGTTGTGGTGTGTGTGTGTGTGTGTGTGTGTGTGTTGTGGTGTGTGTGTGTGTTTGGTGTGTGTTGTGTGTTTGGTGTGTGTGTGTGTGTTGGGTGTGTGTGTGGTTTGGTGTGGTGTGTGTGTGTGTGTGTGTGGTGTGTGTGTGTGCGCGCGTGTGCGTGTGCGTGTGCGTGTGCGTGTGCGTGCGTGCGTGCGTGCGTGCGTGCGTGCGTGCGTGCGTGCGTGCGTGCGTGCGTGCGTGAAGAATGTAACCTTTATACCAATTATTAAAGTTGCAGTTTTTTTCCTTTTTTTAGTCTGCCGTTTGAAACACACACATGCCTGTAAGTATCACAGGAATGATGCCCATGTAGCTCAGTCTATATTACGTAAGGCAGCAATAATACACCGATGGTGTGAGGGGCGCCTTAATGTGTGCAGGACAGTACCCAGGGATGTGATGGGCAGGAAGGAGCAGTGGCAGCAGCTTGTATTTGATGCCTGGCTTGATTAGTCCGTGATATCCGGGGCATCGAACTAATCGAAGTTTTTTGCCGTAACGGGTCGTTTAATGGTGATGATTTGAACGGAATGAAGCAAAAATTAGTGCATTGTTTATAATTTGTCTAGAGACACAATTGTATATTTTTGCGTCCTTGAGTTCGATATGCATGTCTGTTTGTTGACTTCCTAACCTGTAGTTCTGATTGCTGCCGTTTCGAAGAAGGGACTAAAACACACACACACACACACACACACACTACGTGGTGTAAGGGATAGCACGCTCGGTCCACAACCGAGAAGTCCCGGGTTCGATCCCCGGGCGGAGCGGAAACAAATGGGTTGTTTCCTAAAACCTGAGCCCCTGTCCACCCAGCAGTGAATGGGTACCGGGTGTTAGCCGGGGTTTGTGACCTGCTCTCCGGGGTGCTGGCTTCGGCCAACACAAAGCACTAAGGATGAATGATATAAAAATGTTGATATGGAGACGGGGCCACACGAGCATTGCTCTGGCCCTGTAAAATAGAACTAGATGAATACACACTGCCCACACACACACACACACACACACACACACACACACACACACACACACACACACACACACACACACACACACACACACACACACACACACACACACACACACACACACACACACACACACACACACACACGCAAATCTACGTTCTTACCTATATTTATCACCACCATAGGAGCACTCCTCCATTTTGTCACTATCATCCATCACCCCCATTCACATACACAGGTTTGTGTCGCTTTCTCCTCGGCGACTGTTCGAAAATTCAGAGCAGGTGTCAAACAATCTCTTTGTTGCCTCTCACATGTGTTCGTTTAAGTGTCTCAGCAGTGAGTGGACGGCTGCCTACTACGTATTTCCAGGCTCATGACAGCACGTTCAGTCGAGTAAAGGAAACAGTATTAGTAGCAATTGGACACCTAACACACTAATTATATACAGGTCTCAGATCACGAAATTAATACACAGCACGAAAATTAAGCTCAAGTCATTAAGAAGGCGTCAGCAGGTGAAGAGAGAAAAAATTGCATCGTCCTCGCAATCAGGTCCGATTAAAAGAAATATTCTACAATATCAGGTGAAGGTAAACAATTCTAAACACCTGCAATCACCTCACTTCAGCTACGTGTGTCAAGAAAGCCAGTTAATCAGCGAAGCGTCAAATGCAGGCAAATATTGAGATTGAAAATGAATGCCCGCAATATAAAGGCCTTCAATAGGAGAGGCGATCGTTGAAGCGGATCCGGGAAAGACACGGGCCATTTCCAGGTAGTGATTGGTGCTTATAGGCAATGATGAGCAATAAAGGTGTTGCAGCTGCACGAAACATTTAATTTTCTTTATTGTTAACCCAATTTTCTGGACGATAAATATTGGCGATGGAAAATGTTTAGGTGTGAATATTGATAAAGGTGACAATATTAATGTGATACTTTGATATAATAATATTGTTATTGTATTACTTTTATGATTGCTATTATTATTATTATTATTATTTTATTTTTTTCATTATTATTATCATTATTATTATTATTATTATTATTATTTATCATTATTATTATTTTCATCATTATTACTATTATTAGTATTATCATTATTATTATCATCAATACGTTTTCTTTTCCGTATGAATTTTTTTTCATTCTTGAAAGAAGTATAAATGATATGAGACGATTAACAGTAGAAATATTATGTAACTTGTAAATACAAACCCTTTTATTCTTCTTTTATCGTTGAAGATAAAATATTTCTATGAGAGGGGTTACCGGGTCTCTGCTGTTATCTATTGTTTTCCTTTGTTATTTTCAAATTTGCGGAATAATATGGAGACAGGTATTGTGAATTCTCATAATGATAATAGGAAAACCCAGATAATGTTACCATACTCACGCATATTCAGTCTAATATCGTAACTACTGCTAGCCATGAGGTATGATGACATGTTGACGACCTCAAGACTGTTGAGGTCGTGGGGTAAATTAAATGTAAAATCGCATCAAAAGGTTAACACTGAGATCACGAAGGCTCGGTACACGGCATGCCAAGATGATAGGGGATGGGAGGGGGTGGGGGGTTAAAGGGCATTACTAGTACGAATAAAACTTACCAATATCATGACCTCTTTCCAAACATGATGCCGGGAAAAAAATGAAAAAAATATGTGTAACGTACAATATTCTAACGCTTTACAACGTACAATGATGAGCAAGGAAATGAATTAACTCCAGCGTAACGCGCGTAATGAAAGTCAGGATGGCGTCCCACAGAGCCATGCTTTATTTACGTTTCCTTTAACTTTCGGTAGAACGCATGGCGACGTTTCAAACAATTATGTCTTATGGACGTCGGTTATCCTCACTTAAAGAAAATTATAATATAGATTTTTTAACATTTCGACCTATAACGCCTGTAGGCAGTGGCCTCCAGGGCTCGGATGGTAGACTCTGAAGGTTTACTTGAGGGTTATGATGGTTGGTCCCCGTCCGTGGTGGCGCCGGCAGGGTTTTTATAGTGGCGCCTGTGATTAGAGGCTCATGCTGCCCACCTGTGTCTCTCGATGCACTCGCCTTCGAAGGTAGAGTTCAAAGCCAGTAAAGAGCCATTAAACTCTTTGCTGGCTTTGGTAGAGTTAATGGGCAGCATGTGGGTGTCTTAAGCCACTGGACGATTGCCAAAAAAATTTGGTACCTGGCGGGATTCGAACTCGGTACACCGAGCTCACTACTTCCAGACACTAATCACTCGGCCACCACCTCCCCAAAATGCAACTTGTATCATTGATTGCTGTTGAAAAAGCATCGCGTATAAATGCACCTATTATGAAAGGTCCCTGGACATTCGATATAAAACTTAAAGGTAAACAGTGGTGTCACCTTGGCTGAGTGCCAGCTGCACATGGTGTGCTATAACAGGGTTTAGTTCTGGAGTACCATAGTTATTCATAGCAGCTCCGTGTTGGCTTATCAGCTTTAATGCCATCTTCAGTGATTACATTAAAACCAGATCATCATTTATCTGTGGTTGGTATTGCAAGTGCCTCAATGGGAGCATTAACTGGCCTCATGGTGGTGAGGTAGGGTGAGATGATGTGTCCAGGAAGGAAATGTCAAATCTTGTAAATAGGATTACACACACACACACACACACACACACACACACACACACACACACACACACACACACACACACCACACACACACACACACACACACACACACACACACACACACACACACACACACACACACACACACACACACACACACCACACACACACACACACACACCACACACACACACACACACCACACACACACACACACACACACACACACCACACACACACACACACACACACACACACACACACACACACACACACACATTATAAATATTATTTTCATCATGTATTGTGTAACGAGAAGATCATCAGTTTCTGAAAAGTCAAGCAAACTTTCTATAATGTAACACGAATTTGTAAGCAGATTTAAACAAGATACTGACTAAACTAGTGAAACTAGCTCAGTGCTTCATGTATCAGTCGATAGTCTTCCTCACACGACAAAACATTCAATAAAAGAGGCTTGTCGCAGCACAGCA